>JASJOG010000025.1:0-345000 GCA_030142905.1 Heliopora coerulea
CTTTTTATGCCCTGACCAAGTCTGTCTTTTTCCTAACAGGCGTAGTTTGGACAATTGATGGGGTTTTTTTGTCCAACAGCTGGTCATGCCAGCTGTTGGACAAGCAAAGTTTTTAGGGAAAAACGTCACTCTGAATTTGTGGCGTACAAAAGAATGCCAAGGAAAAACTTATCAACAAAAACTCGGTGGTAAATACGGGAGCTTCATGTAAGGCTGCACCTTGTAGTAAAAATGACAGTATCTGGTAATTTGAAATCTATTCATGACAATTTTTTTCTTATGTTCGTAACTTATATCTCCGGCCGCACTAAAATAAATTAGAAACGCTGTAGTAAATCATACTATGTCACTAATCCTTTATTTTGAATTCCGAATAGGTAGGACTGAAGTCGACAAATAACTTAAATTGCTTGAAAATCACATAAACAAATAGGCATTCACGCAATTCATTCTAAGTTTAGTGAATTTCAATAATTTTTTCTTTTAGGTATCCAGTCCTGCGGCAACCAATAAAGAACGATCTCTTGACTCATACGGTAATTGACATCTCTTTCCCAAGGGGAAAGCTTAATTTTCACAACGAATTATTTCAGATCGTTGAATCTCTTGTAAATCTCTCGTGCACTTAAAATGGGTAAAACGAGTATACAGTTCCCAGTTGACTGTTGGTTAATTTACGAAATATTTTCTTCATATTGTATAGGATGATTCTGAAACTCTAAGATACCCTTGATAATTTCTTGCAAAATCAAACTTGTCCGGCTAGTTAAGGGCTTTTAGGCGTGAAAGACCTTTCGTAAAACTTGGCTATCGAACGAGAGGATGGTACCCATTAAAATCTTCCCCAAACGTTAACTGGATGGAAATCTAAGACGAATAACAAAGTTGGGAGCCCTGCTCAAAAATTCGGAAATATATAGCCATCACGTTCGCGAATTAACAACCAAGACGCAAAAACAGACCGGTGTACGTTAATGAGGCAACAAATAAATAACAATATTAAAGTGTAATGTAAGATGTTATTATATGGGTGTTGCTGCAAGCGGTCCTAATATGGAAATCCTGCAATTTGATTGGTTCATAAGAGGTCGGATATTTCTCGTATTGTTCCCTCAGGGAGGGAAATCTAAAAAAGCCTTGCTTGTGTCGAATTAAAATTAAAATTTTTGACAATATATGAACCGAAAATGTATACCGAAGAATCAGAAAAGGAAAGGTAACCATGTAGAGTGAAATTAGTGAAGAAATACCAAGTGAAATGACGACAGAATCGTAGGCTCTTATTTGACGTCCTTTTCCTTCGCACTTGTGAATTATATTTCAGTGAAACCATATAATAAACTGCTTATTGACCTCGCTTATTCGGCCTGTACTTGTGAAATACCCGAACTCTGTTTTTGTACGGGAAAATGTCAATCCGATATTTCACTAGTACAGACCTCAAGCTCGGTCAATAAGTTGTAATTATTTACAAAAGGTATTATCATTAACGACAACATGAGTTCCGTTTTACTTGCTTGATTGTAATTCTCACCATAATTCCAGTACCCTCCTCATCTCGTCTTTCACCTTCGTTAATTCGATTTAGCATAATACCTGTTCTAAATATATTTTTCGTCATCTGTCTCTTTACTGTAAATTCACGAACGTAATGGCATTTTTGCTGGACTATCATCTTGATTATTTGTCCTAGTACATATTTTCACGTAGCTGACACAACAGTGCAATACAAACATGTAGATGGCGAAGCTACGTTAAAACAGTACGTGTTAATGAAGGTAGTTCGTCCAGGTTAGTGTAGAATTGCAAAAGATTATTGGAGACTGACGTTTTGACGACCTAAGCGGCTGTCCTATTTTGCCTTTCGTAAACGGTCTCTGCCATCTCAGACGGTCTTTGCCATCCTAACGTTTTCCGGTTCCTCAAGTGTACCCTGACGACCCTGTCGGAATTATGAGATGGTTTGTAAATTCCCAATTTATTTATTTTATTTCCTTCGCACTCAAAGTGTTTTTTTACGCTGCAATGTTTGATTTTCTTCGAGCTTATGTACCGTCAAAATGTTAAAATTAGAGTAATAAACTAAAGTGACTGGTGGTCAAGTTAGGGTGTAAGCCAGGCTGGAACCCCGCTACTGGGACGGTTAAGCTGGGATTTCGGTTTGGGTTAAGTGTCCCAGATAATCCATCGTTGAATTTAAAGTCAAGGAAAGAAAACAAGTGAAAGATTTTGAGTTTCTTGTTTATGCAAGATGGTGGAGTAATAGTACTGACGGTACACTTGAGGAACCCGAAAACATTAAGATGGAAAAGACCGTTTACGAAAGAGACGACTCCGTCGCCTTCTTTCGACTCTGAAGATCACCGCCGTTAAGGCCGTCGAAGCGTCAATCACCAACAGTCTTTCTCAAAACTACACCAAAGTGGTCGATCTACCTCAGTTTAATAACACGTGTTGATTCTCCTGGGTTCAAACCATTTACTTTATACAATAACGTATTTGCAAACTGTAATTGACTGATCCAGTAAATTGATAAGTGCTCATTGTAGCGCTCGAAAAGTATTTTTTTTGAATATCACACATGCTGAGTCACGTTACTCAGAAAAACTAACCTGTACAAACTAATTCTGGATAGGTATTTGGCAATTGCCTGAAGTAACTAAGTTGACTAAAAAACATCTCGCGCACTGGTGTTTCTGCCAACGGGGCCACCCTATCTTTGTCTTCTAAAATGTTATTTCGAACTGATTGATTTTCTTTTTTTTTTATATTGTAATTGAAGACGAAACGTCTTGACCTTCAGGCACGTCCCAGCTATATACTCAGGTTTTCAAATGAGACCAAGTTGTATTCGATTAAACTTGCCTCAATCCTCAGCAGTTTTCTTGTTGCTGCCTGAAAACAAATCCTAGATGGCGACAGTTTTCTCAATACGTTTGAACACGGCTTCCTCTGGATTATTGTGATATCAGGCTGCAAGGACGGTCTATGCATGTAAACTTTTCGACGATTTATTTGTCACCAGCTGATACGGGGTCGAATTTTCAAAATTCTAGTGATAAAGTTGTGAAAAAATTGGTTATTGGAGAGCATCAAAACAGCATTTATTAGAGTTTAAATGTGTGAATATTTCAATTATATTTTGATACGTATTTATGCTAATCGATGAACCTTTTGAAAAAGATTCAACTTAACTCCTGACTGGGGCGCTGAATATTGATAAAAAAAGGCTACATTTATCAATCCTTCAACTAAAATAACCTTGCTCTTTCGAATGAACATGTTCGACATCAGCGCAAATTTAGGCGCTTCTGCGTTTGAAACATTCTTTTAATTTGCCTAATAATATGTTGCAAAAAATTTTGTAGTCTGTAAAGGTTTCAAAGTGGACACGAAACATGGATACGATGTGAACGGGGATGGTATTGAATTAAACGTTACATTTTTCCGAGTAAACGATGAATGGCCGTGGAAAGCAATCATTAGCTGGGATCCCCCTAAAAGAAGTGAGTTCGTACATATAGAATACGCATATACATGTACTCTTGTGAAAATATACAGGTATATTTTGTATTCGTTTACATCTTCATATGTCTATGCAGTTTATCAACAATATACAACGTTTCTCCAACTCATTAATAAATTCATGATAAAATACAACAGAAAAACGTAAATGAAACCTGTTTCTTTGATACCACGGTCAAACGTTTAAATAATTTAAGCCAACTTTTACCACGTTTAACTCGTAAAGTATTGGTTCGTACAAAAGATATATTGAACAATCATGAGAGTTAGTGAATCTGAGATCAAACACCTGGAATAGCGTTCATTAAAACTCGACTTCGATTCGTTTTTCAGATCTCCTTTTCGTTAATTGATCTCAAAGTCAAACATTCTCCCTCGTTTTTGATATATTATGAGATAGTAATACTGAAGTAATTTATGTCAATCGACATTCATATTCAAGAAGTGAGAAGTGATTGGCCGTGATTAACCAGTCTCCTACAAACACGAGAAAGAGTTTCGGGCTCCTACTGCAGCATTAAATTTTCCTAGACTCTTTGAGCGTCTCTATACTAACCAATAATAACACAACAAAGATGTTTCTATTATTCTTTTATTGAATAAAAAGGAACTAGGCAATTATTGATCAGCTTTGTTTCCAAACTTAAATGCTGAATTTTCCTTAAAAAAGCTTTAAACAGATCATTTCGATCCATCTGTGATAAGAACAGGTATAACTCGGAAATTGACCAATTATATCGGAGGTACAGCGTAATATATTTCATAAAATAAAATACCATACCATACCATATCAACCTTTACCATACCAAACTATACAATACAATACAATACAAAGCAGTACAATACAATGCAATGCAATGCAATGCAATATGTATAAAATATATGTGGTAATTATGATACATATGTAAAGATGTTGCCGGCAAATTTGCATTTGTCGAGTCGTCAATGTGATTCAACCTTGATCATTATGTTTTAACCCTGGTATTAATGTTTACAACCGAAGTCAATTATTTTCAGCAATGGTCAGTTTACAAGTTAAAAAGGAACGTCTATATCGCTGCCAGAAAAAAGTTACCTTCTCTTTTCTTTACGAATTTTGCAACCTATCTTTTGTTCACGTTTACTTCCTACTCTTCATTCACCTGTATTCCCTACTTACAAGTCTACATACATCTTTTTATAGTGCTCGTCCATCATCCTCATCCATCCACTCCCTAATTCAACTCAGCTGAGCTTAACTTCATCAGCTAATAAATCCAGCCAATTAAAACTATACCTGCTGAGGTTTCAGTGCATCAGCTCGTCATATCTAGAGCCTAGCTCATGTGGTAACCCAAGCCAATAGCGATTTAACCCGCAACGTACATGTAGACCATCTCCCTTACTCTAACCTATTTCATTCCTAACTAGTGCTAAAACAAAACTCACGGTTAATATTTGGACATAAAGTGCACTGTAACTAGTTTACCAGTTATTCGCCCATCTTTGCTTGTTACGATTCAACTACGATGATGCATGTGTTGTGGTGTAGCCAAGGAGGGGTTCGGAGGCTTCAATTCCCCATAGCTACAACGAGGTTGAGTTTCCAGTTTAATAATAAGTCACATGAGAGTATCACAATCTGGCCAGCTTTGATTAGCGAGTTTGAAACTGTTCTTAGCGTCGGGATAAATTGTCGATACGTATTATCTGACGGTCTGGAATGAAGATGTAAATGTTTGAGCAGTTGTCAGCAACCAAAATTAACATTCTTTTTCTGCAGCGAAACATTCTCCCTAGTGGTGTTTGATGCTGTTACGGTCGATTGCATTTACTTGTGAACGCCCCCTAAAGAATCACCTGTCTAGTTCTGCTTTACTGGGCCTAAACGTGGCACATAAGCTACACGAACGCTTGAAGCGAAATATTTTTGTGCTTCTTATAGATTAAAATATCGAATACGAAATACGCAAATTGATCTTCATAAACATCCAGATTTTGAAGTTGAACCCTTGTAAGCCCAATTTAGACCCTGCTTTTTTAGTTCAGTAAAATACCTAGAGCTGAAGCCTCCAAACTTGACCTTAGTTCGATGAAAAAACTGGAGTAAAGCGACAAAGTGCGACGTCGTCATTATCTATTCTTGTCTTCTTGTAAATCAAAAATTCGGTAAATAGAAATGAAATAGACTGATGAGTGATTTTGAAAGGTGTGGTCGTGTATCTAACTCTTGTATGCCTCTACGCTCCGAAAACTGTGTTTTGCGATAAACTAGTATAAAAGAGGGCAGTACATTTTTAAAGTGTTGAAAATTTTTAGTGGCAAATACTGATCAGAACAACCCCAAATTCCTAGCTACGATTGGCATGTGGAATCGATTGAACTAAGAATAAATTAATTGACCTTGGTTGAAACATATCCTTAGCAGGAACAGACGTGGGTAAAACACAGATTTATCAGCAAAACAGAAAAATGTTTTAAATGTTTTTTTTTCGTTAGCTCTGCGCTGATGTTCAGCGCAAAAGCTTCTCACAGTTTTGACGTGATTGAGGATTTTGAACCCTATAACGTCAAAATAAAAACTTTGCGTCCATGTTCAGCAGTCGAAGGATCTTTGAAACTTAGGTGTTCAAATGCTAAAAAATAAAGGTGTGGTAAGGTCAGGATCCTGTACAAAAGACATCGTAATACTTTTAGCAATTCTAAACATAACTGAAATCTTTTGTTTAGGGATAATCTAATTTTTTTTAAAACTGAAACTCCTCTGTAAGGGTTTGTCTGACTAAAATAAATGACGTCAAATATTTCTTCGCAGAAAATCGATCCAAGTGCATCGGGTACCACATTACTTGGGACAAAACAGATGGCGGACTATTTGATAGTGATTATTGTGATTTAATTATGAATAAGGTTAGTGTTTAAAAAGGACTTTGAAAGAAATTTTGACTACAAACAGAATATCAAAGCGAGCCAAGTGCATCGGATACCACATAACAGGGGTGCTGAAAACGCTCACCATCTTTAGCCATCATTTGGATCTTTCAGTTACGACCCACAGTATTGTTCTAATTGGTATTGACTTAAAATTTGAACCAGCAGTATCTCGCGAAAATTTATTTTTTATTCTTGTAGAACATCACATCATATACCATTGATTCTTCAAAAGGATGGAAACATAATCCAGACCTCGGTGTTGCGGTAAAGTCACTGAGACAGTTTTTTTTTTTTTGCTTATTTTTTGTTCCTTGCACTCCGTGACATACAATTTGAATGGAAACCCCTGTGAACAATTGAGTTTGAGTGCTTGACCAAACTATAATATTGGTGCGGGGTCCATATGTACATTCTACGATAATATGCTGTTTCTCGAATAACAGATAAGATATCACAGGACGCTTGAAATTTTTAGCATTGTGGTTAAAAGTCTTTGATTTGAATATTGGTAATTTTTGACCAACAGTTCCCATGGAAATGCCCAAGTATGTAGCAGGGTAAATTAATGGATCTTTTTTGTGATTCCTTCTCCTGATATCGACTGATGAGATCCTATCTGATACTTTTACAATGAATATTTATTAACCAAGTGAAATAGAATTTTAAATATGTAATTAAATCTTTGTATCTGTGTCGACTGTTATTTATGAATACTTATTCTCCTTTCGTTTTAAGGTTTATCCGTTGCCAAAAAGAAGCCTTAGCTGGACAAGTTGGCTTCGGTGGTTTTCAATACCTCTCCCGTCATGTAAGAGATTACACTCATTCTGTCCTTTTAATTAACACCAATAGCAACTTTTAGAGCAGAACTTACAACTGATAGATTGGTTTAAACCTGATAAATTATTTTTATATTGGGCTTTCCACCTGATAACTCAGACTTTCAGCTTAGCAACTGGCAACTGGTTGTTAGCTTACGTCACATGAAAGATATAAATGGGGAAATGTTGTCTATAAGTCAAATTTACGAAAGTGCGACTACTATCAGTTACCAGATAAATCCGATCAACATCAAATAACTAAATAAATAATCAAATAAATTAATCATTATTGGACTATTAAATTATTAATATTTCTCACTATTTCAGTTGATTTACATTACCAGGTTCGTGAACAATGATTGTTAGCAAGGCAAAACAATAACAATTTTTCTGCTGCAAATATCTTTGGATAACGGACCATTGATCGAAACTACTTCAGATTGAAAGTGTAAGACTATTAGTTTAAACCATTCTTGTGTAATTGTGTACTAATGCACGTCCAACGAATGTTTATTTAGCCGAGAAGCCAAGCAAGCCAACGTCCAGCTCACCAAACAGCACTAAGAATCATTCAGGTGTGTTACGCTTATTTCAGTATTTTGGCGTATTATATTAAGCTTTTGCCATTATACATATACACATACACATACATATACATATACATATAGATGAACATGTACGTGTACATTTACGTATACGTAAACATATACATATACACACACATATATATACGAGCACATGTACATGTACGTATACATTCACACACTCGAGATTGAACCTGTAAGATTATAAGATCCAACTGGATCGGTGCCAAATGATTAACGTCCAACAATTCCTATTTAGCCGTGAGACCAAGGAAGCCAATGTCCAACCCACCAGAAACACTAAGAACCATTCAGATGTGTTACGTTAATTTCGATATTTTAGTGTATTATATTAATTTTGACACTATTTATACATAGACATAGCCATATACATTCACCTATATATATTTACATATACATATACACATACACATACACATAACTACAGACGGAACCGTTTCGGCCTATTGGGCCTCATCAGTGTAGTGCTGATGAGCAGGATGGAGTAGCCTACATTATATAGGCGACTCAAATGTCCCACGCTTGTGGTACATCTAAGCCATGCCAGAGTGCTCTAACTTAGAGGCTAGTGAGCGTGCGCAAATGTGCTAGCAGCATGACTCATCCTGTAGAGCGCTCAATATGAACCAAGAGGCCATAGAGCGATATCTAACTCCAGACGGAACCGTTTCGGCCTATTGGGCCCCATCAGTGTAGTGCTGATGAGCAGGATGGAGTAGCCTACATTATATACATATACATATACATATACACATACACATACACGTACACATACACATACACATACACAAACACATACACATGCACATACACATACATATACATATACATATGCATATACATATACACATTCTAGTACATGTGCATGTACATTTATGAAGGGATTGCAAGCGGAAAGTATTGAAATTTCCGATGTGTACACTGATAAATGAATTAAACTTTTCTCTCCGTACTTCTTTTGTCATCGAGACCGTTTTGATTGGCATCTCTCTTCATGTATGTCAATCTTCTGATCTAAAAGTTGCATCAAATGCTGCTTGACAGAAGAGGAATCGGCAAATTTATTGTTAATTATTACGATCATTGCACTATGTGTGGCGTGGGGTGTTGGTGGCAAAGTGATAGTTCACGACTCTTTAATCTCTTGAACTACATGTGTTTGATTCCGGCTCTGTGCAGGTGCATGATATAAAGTTACCTTCATTAAATGCGCGAATTAGATTGTTACCCAAGAATCGCAGGTTTTCAGTCGGGTTCCCAGGTTTCCTGTTGCTTGACTCATGATGGGTGGTCCTTGATAGACCACTAGGACAAGGAGCATAGCATAGACTTTGAATTAATAATCTTCGTTACACTGCTTTAAGATGATCTTTCCTTTGAAATACGTACATCGTCCAGCTACATTAAGGAAGACTGATTGTGTATATACTATTATATCCACCATATAAATAATTTTAAATTATTACGTGATGACATCGCAAACAAGTTCCCTCACTTTGTGATCACGAGAAGGGCGCGAAATATCACTTTAAAAGTCATTCAACACAACCGAAAATAAATGCAAGCATATCTTTTATAATAATTTAACAACAGAGTGATAGTGTTTTCTATCTATGAATTGCTTTTCATCTTCAGAGCATACAGAAAAGGAAAGTGAAACGAAAACTAGCACTACAAATACGATGAACTTCAGTTGCTGTAAAGGTAAAAATTAATATGAGCATAGTTTGAGTTAAAATAATGAAGTTACAATTTATGGAACCTTTTTGCAAATTTCTTAATTACGTACTTATGTAAATCGCACATTACTCATACATGCATCCATGCATGCATACGTACACACGTGCCAATCAACAAACACCTCTAAATCCACAGCTTACGGATAACCAAAGGAAACCACAAAATTCTGATCTTTCATTCTTAAAATTTAATTTCGCATGTTCAATATGTTTGTGTTTTCAGGTTCTGTTAAGAAGGATACCTCCTCATCGCTGCCCGTTGCTGCTGCCACTACTGCTGCTGTTGGAGTAGTCATTGTTGTGGCTCTCTCAGGTCTTTATTGGACCGTTAGAAAAAGAAGAAAATATATTTATAATTCTGATTTGATATCCAATCCATCAACAGGTACTCGTGATTTAATCAATTATCATTATGAGTATTCGATCTAAACTCTGTTGCTTTTAATTGCTGATCGTGGAAAAAGTAAGGTGCTGTAAACGTAAACCACTCGGACAAAGATGGTAAAATTGCACTAGAACTGAGGTGGATTATTTGGGTAATCAGCTCAGCATTTATCAGCTTGAAAAAACAAAAAAATAAATACAGATGGATGCGCAGTCGGAGTTGCAGGTGCAATTGCTCTGACGAGTACAAGTATGGGGATCGGAATGGGTAAGTTGTATAGGTATGGCTGATATATAAACACAGCTCTTGTTTTATATTGCTTCAGAGAACAACAAAAAGGGTGGTGACAGGCATTATATTTCTTACTACGCTGATAATGAGAGCACGACTCAAACAGCAATCAAAATAACATGTTGGCTGAGACAACAAAACATCAACGTTATCATGGATAAATTTTACGTGGTCACAAATGAAAGAATATGGAACGAGCGCAACATGTCTCTGTCGAAAAGAGTGATCCTCATAATATCACCTGGTTACCTGGAGATTTGTAAGTTCGACGAAAAGAATAATAAAGAGAAGAGGTTGGAATCCGTCAAGGATCAGTTGGCCTACAGTGAAATATCCCGAATCAGGAATGAAATAATGGAAAAGCCTTTGGCTACCGACCGGTTTATCGTGATTCTCGTTCAAACTAGCCGCAGTGACTTACCTTTCTGGATGAAAAAATTAAAAATCTATGAGTATAGTAAGGGCATGTTAGACGAGAAAATTTTAACCGTTTTAAAGGTATAGAATCGTGATGGTTGTAAAAAACATACACCACCATAAAATATGCAGCAGTCACCAAGCACGTTCTCTTATCTTCAATGTCTTGCAAAATGAACGATCTTAGAGTTCCAGCGTCAAATCACATTCGATCTCTAACATCAGACCCATTTACGAGATGTGTACTTATTTTCGTTGGTTTCTGGTATGGCAGTAATTCGCACGAGTTCCTCAGAATTGCTATTTTTATATGACGTACAGTGTCCGATATGTGTCGAACACCTCGAACGAGAAAACAGATGAATCAGCAAAGCAACAACAAAGAGAATAAAGTACAAAAGACAAAAAAAAATCAGGCGTTAAAGGATTAACACACAGTGTGCGATATATCGCACAACTAGAAAAATAGAACAAATAAATGAATTAAGCAAAAACATTAACTCTTTCGAGGCGGGAGCCCTCCCTTTGACGAGTAAAATCGCCTGCCGTTAACCAGAGTAAAATAATAGAAGTCTTATGCCGCTGGGAAAGATTTAAGAGAATATTGAACAAAAGAAAAAAAATATTATGCATTACGTGATTGATTTACGCTTTCCGCCTTGTGATTTGAATACTTTAATTTAATTTTTCATTTAATGTTCATTACTTAATTGTGACGTCGCATTTAAATTCTATCGTGTTAGTGAGTAAAGGCCCGTTCACACTTGAGGATGAGGAGCTTTTCACGTATACTTTGTCTGTAGAATGATGTATTAAAATAAACCTAATTGTTCTGAAAAACCCTGCTGTACGTTTAAGAAGCGTGGAACATCGAGTTCATTCGTCATACTGAAGACTTGGGCCAATTTCAAACCAATAATCGTTTGTAAGTGATCCCTAAATTCCTAATGGCAATCAGGGTGGAAATGAGAGTAAATTATGGTTCAGTAACGAAGTAATGATTTTCTCGACCAAGTAATCCAAGTCAAAGTAGACGAGCCAGAAGAATTAAACATTACGAAAGTACGGCTCATGTCAAGGAAGAATTTCAGTAATGTTTAATAGGAGAGCAGGTTACTGCATTGCTGCAGTGTTTCAGATAAGTTCTCGGTGGATATGTCCAATATAGTTGTTTTGCCAGTACTTGTGAGTTAGTTGATGACTTTTGAAATGGTCGGTTGATCGACCTAATTTCATTAACCCTTGCACTCCGGCTAAGATGCCTTTCTCTTCCAAGTAAAATCGACTCACGTTAGCTAGAGTAAAATAATGAAACTGAAGACTGATTAAATGACAGGTCTTCTTCATTGGTATTTTATGTGTGCAAATCTTAAATGTCTATTTGCACGATGCCACTGCAACGATTTTACATGGAAATGGTAACATCAGTATCATACTGAAGGTTGATAACTGCCGAAGGGCCTTTGCTCGAAACGCTATAATTCTTTGACATCAGTCACGGCAGTTATCAACCTTTGAATTTTTTCGCTTAACACTTTCTACGCAGTATTCTATTTTTATATCAAACTATACCGTTTGCTTATTGAAATCTTTCTACAGCTTAAGAAGAAAAGTTAGTGACTGATTTTCAGCTAATTTAACAACCTGAATTTTCGGGGTTAAGTTCAAGTGGGGACCATAGCTCCTTGACCCCCTACCAACTCGCCACTGTTGATAAAATGAATACAGTTGACTTGCATGTACAGTACATGGGGAGTATAGGGTGTGTATATAATATCATGTATGGTTGTATAGAGTGCTGATATAAGCATTTATGATACGTTTTTAAATAATCTAACAAGGCTAATTTCAAAAAGTGGTTTCTTGAACACAATGATCTGTGCAGGATGATTTTAATCTCATACTCGAGTGTCAAACGTTGAGGGGCAAAGTTTGACGGTGACAAGATATTATCCTGATCCTTAAGATAAAAGATAACATCCAGACATACGAAATTCCAATCAAGAACTTGATTGACATCCCTGGTGCCGGTTAGACTACGCCGGATCACTTTACTTATTAGATAAAGTAAAGGATAAAACACTGACAAGATGAGATTTTTCGGTGTGTGTTTTATCCTTCACTCTACTTATAATACTGTCCTATGTCATTTCCCTTCTACTCGTACAATGGCGTAGCCAGGGTCAGACTTTTCAGGAGAGGGGGAAGGGGGGCGGCAGTTCTTACTGAAATATATTGGACCCCTGAAAAATTAGTTTCGCGATAAAATCTTTGAATTACTTATTCAGATGTAGTGCATGGTCCACCCGTTTTGTCACAATCTTTAAAAGGAGAATGAACTGAAAATTCATCAAACGAATTGAAAATTAACTTTGTCATGTCGTTCAGTTTTGGTGATAGTAAACGATGGTGATAAGTTAACAATTGGACTTCATATTAACTGACTTGACCATGCCACATGAGTATAACCTCTCCCCCCATAAATTTCTATAAATTTAACATTTTCTCCAAGATGGCCTTGGACACGATTAGGGGGACAACCACCCCTCTTGCCCCTCCTGGCTACGCCACTGACTCGATTCAATGTCGTATACGATTGTTCGTTCTGTCTTGTACCGTTTTGTGTTATCGTCACAAGAACTCAATTTCTGCTTACGACTCGCTCACCAATGTTGCAGTACGTTTTTAAGGCTACGTCCACGCGTAGACGTTTTCAAATTTATGCGTTTTCATTTAACTGAAAACGCGTCAAATTAAGTGCGTCCACGAGAGCGTTTTGTGTGGTATTCGCCTGTCCACACTACAACGATGAAATCGTATCTGGCCAATCCAAATCGCCAATCCCGATAGTAATCTTCATGTTAAAGAACTGCGTCCAACACCGTTTTCAAAAGTCTCTATTTTCGTCTGTCCACATGAAAACGAGGCATGTTTAAGTGTCCAGTTTCGTTTTCGGTGTAGACATTTTTGTTTTCGTTTTCGGTGCAAATGAATCCACCCACTCATCGTTTACGTGTGGACGGAAGGCTAAAACCGATAAAAAAAAGTGTGCGTTTTCCTACGAAAACACATACGTACGGATGGGGCCTAAGACTTCAGCGAGTCAAAAGTGTACATCGGAACAAACAGTCGTATATGATCGGCAATAGCATTGGGCTTCAACCTGCTTCCAAAAATTTCCATTTCTGATCGCAGTTACTGAGCTACGATTCCCTGTTGGATACAACGAAACATGCCGGGACCTCACTGAAAAATGCCATTAAAAAAATTAATGATATTTTGTTTTATTATGTTTACAGATACGTGTACTTTTTGTTTTTCTTTTGAAGATGACATTTTCGTTTGAATATGTTTGCATAGGCGGTTACATTTAGGTGATGACTGACGGTTTCTTTCTCATAGACGGCTATTTTTGGGTTACCTTTCTTTTCTGTCCGTCAAAAATCAGCTTACTAATGGTGCGGTTGCTTGTGGGTGCGGCGACTACTTTCAAAGGTGTCGGGTTAGTTTGAGAAAACTTTATACTTGTTTAATTATTTTACATATACGTACATGAATATCTGGTGCGTTCAATTGTATTTCTTCGACATAAAGATTGGATCACGGCCTGAACAGTCAAAAATATTTTGAAAAGTGCGGCCATTGTCAAATTCCCTTAATTTTTCTCTGCTGTATGGAAACCATTTTTAGTTCGTATAGTTCTTCCTCTGTTTGACCCTTACTAGCATAAGTTTATCTTACGCTATATAGTGCAAGGCAATTTTTCTCACCAATGGGAAGAAGCTCAGAGGAGTTAAGAGAGAAATAACAAAGCAAACCGTCAGATTGAGAATTGTTTATATAACGTATGCCCATGAGCTGTTTGAGCCATTTTCAAGATAATAAATAAGGCACAGCTAAAAACAGCGGTGAAATCAAAAGTGCGACGTTTGAATTGGGCCTTAGTTTACCAATATAACCATTTTATTTTATTTTAATTTTTTAAATCTGTTTGCTTAGTTTCCGCTTAAAATAATCCAGGAAAAGCTTTAACTAATTCACAAGCTGTTTGTAGTTATTAATCCTAAGTAAAATATACCAGGCCTTTAAATCAGCTCGGAAAACATCCCGTCGAAGCATGCCGGTTTGTAACGTTTTCGAATCGCTCGCTGCCACAGCAGTATAACAAGAAAAGTTATCGCTGAGCTAGGCACCCCAATCAGCTTGAGCCTTTATGCATACAGACAGGATGAAGTACTCAGCCGTATGATAAGCCAGAGTATTTCCAAAGACATTACAAACAAAAGTCAGTAACTCGATATTTGTCAAGTCTTTAATAATTTATTGTCATGGTAAATTCTAGCCCTGGAATGATGCTTGTCATAGGCTCCTTGACGTGTCGTAACACGTTTACTACAAAAACAAGTTAAATACTAAAAATAAGCGAACGGAACGCATAACATCTTCCCTGTGAGAGGTAAATGCTCGTTCCGTCATAATACCCTAGAAAGAAATATCTTTAATGGGATAACCTCACCGTTTAAGCCAACCTTCGGATAAATCTACCTCTTAGGCCCAGTTCAAACGTCGAACTTTTCATGTGCCAAATCTAATGTTAATGAGCAAAATTCTTTGTTCAAACTGTTCTGCATTTGATTTGGCTCATGAAAAGTTTGACGTATGAACTGGGTCTAAGAGCTCTTTACACATCATTTAGTACTGTACATATCCTGGTATTGAAAACCACTGAATGGAACGAAAACTGATAGACTGACAAATGGCTTAGATTTTTGGCATTAATATAAACATTTGTGTAGGTTCTTTGAGTGATTGATTCAATATTTTTGTGTCATGAAATATAATGAATATGTTTGTTGTAAAAATGTGTTATAAATTAAGGTATTTTTGTTGTGAGATATCTTGAGGTGACGGTAATCAATGGGCTGGTTTCACCTTCCACGAGAGGTGCTTGACCGACAAGGGCTGACGACAATATTACTCAGGGTCTCTAGTTTTGTAGCTTCTTGAAAAAGTTCTCCCACTTTCGGATGTCCTTCATCAGGTTACTTATCAGCGGCAAAATGTTTTTAAGAAAGAATGAAATGGTGAGATGTAGATAATCACGGAACTCTGTGTCATTTCCTGAATCGGTACTCTTCTTTGTTGACTTCTCGTGTGTTGACTGCTGAAACTCAAAGCTGTCACAGCGGGCACGCACAATCAAAGCTCTTTCTCATTTGCATGTATGAAATATTATGCAGTTAATCCTAACTTAAACTGGACGTTCTTATTTCGTGTCAGACGTCAGCAAGAGTATCAACGCTATCAATGTAAAGCTATTTGAACATTTCAGGATTCGTGTTGCTTTATCGTTACAACTACAAATTCTATCCTGTGATGTTGGTGACCGTAAAGCTCGTCTTGATGAGTTTATTCGTGTTTGTTGTGACCCAACACACAACAGCTCAGAAGCTGTCAGTGAGTCAATACAGCCTGTTGTGTGATTTCTTGAGCGAGAAGGTAAGTTGGCATACTAGTAGTTTTAATTTGGGTTCCAAGAAGACCCCATTGACCAGCTATTTACGAGACAAATTTTTATGATTGTACGAACTTAAGTTTAATTGACCAAAGTCAACAGAAATTTACCTGAATCTTCATAATATATTGTAATATAGCTCGCTAAACTTTGTGCAACGCTTTATATTTACAACCACCAAAATCTTCCTAGCTTTCCTGGGTTTGTTTCTGTATGTTATGATCGAATTCATTTGAAGTAGAAACAAAACTTTCAATTGAAGTGCAGTAGACCATTATTTGAATCTCAGTCGAGGTGAAAATGTATCTCAATATCAAGTTTCAACTGGTCTTTCTGCGTAAGCAAACCAGAGTTTGAAGCAGACGCAGGGTAAAATTCGAGTGACAGTCTTCATTTTACTGATTCACTTGCGAGACTTTTCCAAAATGACCACTCTTGAAGAGAAGAGGAACCTCAAGTACGTATGTTTTCGATTTGCACATCACATGTTATGAATTTTAACGAGGATTTAATTGTGGTTATACTCTCGTGCACACGAGATTAGCCAAATGCACATTCCAAGGTAAATTTCCCGTACAAAGTGTCATATAACAACGGTGTAAAGAAACTTTCTGTTGAAAAAATATTATATATGGTGGTCGGACAAGTATGACTACACGAAATCTAGAGCAGTAGCTTGGCAAAATATAAGTAAAATAAGTCCACTAGTTAAATCTTGTAACTTAGGCCCCCTGATACTGATTCGAGGCATTCTAAGATGTTCACTGTAATATTTAAAGCAATAAGTCCCGTACACACCACCAAGTTTTCCTTGCCAATTCTTCTTTGACAAGGAGCCTTGCTCAAAAGCTGGTCACGCCAGCTTTTGAAAGAGGCGACTTGTCTGGGAAAACTTGTCAATATTTGATCGTACACAGGAGCAAATTTAACTTGTCAAGGGAAAACCTGTCAAGGAAAACTTGCCCGTGTGTACAGCGCTTGATTTTATCATCTCAGTTAAATTTGAGGGACCACAGGTCCCCAGGTTCCCTCTTTGTCACTCCTCTGATCTAGAGACATATTCCACACTTCTGGCTACCTTCTATTAACTCCGAAGTCAGTTATCTGTCTTAAAAATTATGAAAATATATAATCTCGAAAGCGTTGCACAATGTTTGCCTTAAGTAAGTGTTTCCATGAGTCAATGAAAACGTGGAAAAGCTCAATTCCCTATGTACCTCATCCAAAACAGTTCGGAGAATTTATGCTTTCTTCACCATTAAAAGGATTGTTATTTCTGCTATATCTTCAAGTTATCTTAAAAAAGGAACTAGCAATTGTAGTTGGAATTAATCGAAATGGCGGAAACACTCACCACTTGAGGCTAATGTTACCACATACCCTTTCTTGTTCCTCCTAACCTCCACTGGAGTTTCTATAACTCGATGGAAAAAGAAAAAATGTTTTCCAAGTCTCTAGATATAATATCAATTTGCAAGGCACATGCTGCTGTAAATAGCAGGCTGGGGTGAACTCATATAGGCAACTGACAACTTTTTCAAAATATTCTGGTGTTTGTGACCGGAATTGCGAAATTTGTAATTCCGGTTTCGAACATCGCTAACGTGGAGGTCCGTTTTAACCGTTTCAGCATTTGCCTCAGCATTTCGTCATCTCCTCGGCATTTTTGAATGAATGACGGTGCAGCTTAAACGGGCCATTCCTCAATGCTGAAACGTGTTTAAGAATGTGGTAGGCTTTAAAAGATAAATATTGTGTTCGTTTAACCTTGTTGCATCCCATCAGTCGGATTACATTAGTTCTCTAAATTTTGGATCATGGTGAAGTGGTTTAAAAATTTCGATCAACATTTGTCTAAAATGAACATGCGCGCGTCCAACTCAAGACACGTCAGAACGAAGTCAAGCTCTTGTCACCAATTGTTCCGCTTTAAATTTCTTTTAAAGTGTTGAAATGATATTGAAACCGTTTTAACCGCTTCGTTAAAGAACATCATGCACCGTTATCCTAAATGTCACCTCAGAGTTCTGGCGAACTTTGATTAAAGGTACGAAAGGGCCCTTCAATGTAAAATAGACCCATCACGGACTACTTTAAAGCCCTATTATGCATTCAACATTTGCTTCAGGATTTACCCAACAGTTATTGGGATCAGACGCGTACGGACCAACTAATTATTGGGAGACCAAATCCACCTGTAGAGGGGTCCTGGGTATGCACCCCCCTGGAAATTTTTTGGTTTTTGAGGCTTCGAAACGCTATTTTCTGCATTTTGAGAGTAGTTTCACAAAAGAATATAAAGATCATGAACAAATGATAATAACAAATATTAACTTTACAGCTGACTTTTTTGTCCAACTTAATCAACTACGTTATAAAAATAGCGATTGTCGTAATTATTGGGTGCACGGCCCCCAACTTCTACTATTGGGGGACACTTGCCCTAGCGGTCCCCTCCCCCGCTTCCTTCGCCTATGATCAGGACTGAACTTGGACAGCATTTACAGGAATATTGATTTTGTTTCTAGTATATGACTAAATATTAAGCGGTTTATTTTATAACAATATATTATGTGTCATAATACTCGACTTTGAAATGTGTTAAAAAATGGTTTAAAAGTTTTATTGAATATTAAAAGAACTGTAACGTAATAAAATGTTTTTCGACTTAAAGTCATCATCATTGCTAAAAATTACAAGCACCCCAAACAGCATTCTTTTTCTTATGTCCTATGTAATTCGCTGAGGCCGAAAACTTTCGCTATAAAACCGTTATTGGTTAATTTAATGGTCTTATTTTATATGGTTATGACGGTTGTATATTATGTTTGTTTATTTAATGATTGTCTTACGGACTTATCATTAAACAACCAAATTAAATTGTTTTATAGCAAACGTTCTCCCTCAGGAATTATACAGGAAATAAAAGACTGCTGTTTGCGGTGCTTGTAATTTTTAGCACTGATGATGATTTTAAGTCGAAAACGTTTAGTTATGTTATAATTCTTTTAATACTCAATAAAACTTTTAAACCATTTTTTAATAATTATATATTTATGTATTTTTACCACTTTTTGATTAAAGTTGGCGTGATAATAATACAGCTCCTGCGAACTCAATAAATCTTAATGTAGACGCAGATATGGTATTGTAAACAGACTGTTCAAATGGTTCCAACATATCACCAACGCATAACAAGAACCAGGCTACCTCGCGTTTAGAGGTGCACTTCGACAAATACTGAAGGAACTGGTTAACTTCTCCCCCGCGGCATAAGAATTGTGTTATCATCCTGTGGCTAATGCCAAACTATTTTACTCTAGCTAATTGGCGTTAATTTTATGGAACGTTAACTTCCTATGCATTGTGGTATGATTCAACATTTTCGAGAATAAAGAAAATATAGAGGCGAAAATCAATTTTGTCTCAATATGCTCGCTACATTTCCGATTAAACCTTGTTGAAAGCCTCGTTTATTCAACCAGACATTTCACTCAACGTACCTTGGGTAGAGGTTGAACCAAAGGATGAAACCACTTAAAGCGGCCTAAATTTCATCCGAAGATGATCAGCTCTCTTCGCACTGTTTATTATATTTGCGAGGGACCTTACGTAAACAGAGCATGGACGGAGACGGCAACGTTTCTTGTAGATATATATATTTCTTACAATACAACGGCAAGAAGTCAGGTTATTAGCACTATTCGGCTTAACGTTGTCATCCTCGGAAGCATGACGGAACAAAAAACGTTTTCGGGGTCTGACGCTCTTCCCTGTACACAATCAACAATATGTACATAACAACAGTCAGTACGGCGTGGCCGCTATTATATGTCAGCCTGGTTTTATTATATAGCTTAACTCATTATCCCGTATGTACGCAAGATTTGCCGCACTGCTTGGGCACCCAGTAGAGAACTAAATTTCCATTGCAGACCTGCACCTTCTGGCGAGAAAATTTCCGAGTTAATTTCAAGACAAACAGACCAGATTTCGATACGTTTTACAGACGATTGACAACAGCAAATCGCTGTTGACGTAGCAATAGATTATTTACCTCGATGGTTTCAAGCAACGACGCTAATGATTAGAAATTAAAACTAAAAACAGAAAACATGTAGTCATGGATATAAACAAACAAATAAATCGAAACCGCCACCTCGCAAACGCAAACAGCATTGTGAGCGATGAAAAAATTAATAAAAAGTCTTGTATCATTTATCATTTTATCATTGGTGGATCCAGGGCGGGGCCCAAGGGGCCCGGGCACCTTTGTTATCAGTAAGATAATCACGGTTTCATAGTTATGCATTCTAGTAAATACCATAAATTCACGCTTGATTATCTCAGTGGTCACTAAAAACAGTCCCAAACAACTAAACGTGATTTCTCTGGAGACGCTTAGATCAGAAGAAGAAATTTTACTGCTTATTACTACTCCTAGACTGGGCCTCCAACTTCCAGCCAGGTGTGGATCCACTAGTGTTTACTAACCTTATTTGTTCAGTCTGCACTGGAGAGTATTTGTTTTTGGTTTCTTGGTGCTGAACCAAGTAGCTCAGTCGCTCGTTTTTTACGAGAACATCAAGCAAATACTTTTCCGTAAAGACCTCACACTACTTGATGATAAGTAAGTAGCATTCTAAACACCAAAACACGGGTTGTTACCACCACGGACTACACATTTTCCTGACAACGTTCAAGTTTTACCGTTCCAGACCTTTAAAATAACAGGTAAAGCAATTATTAATAATGCTTGGCAAAACATCACGTCCTAAATTTTTGGATAAGCTGGACTCGGCAAAACGTTTAATTATCCAGTAGACTTCGCCGTCAGACTGTAAAAATACTCTCAGTCAACTCCTACGTAGCGAAAGGACAAAGTTGAGATTGCTAGCGGGAACAAAACTTTCTACCAAAATTAGACATGCCCGAGTTTCCAATGAGAAATATCTCAAAGAGGACGCTACCCGAGTTGGCTCTTCAATATAAAGCGATTCGCAAACTAATTTTAGTGCATTGTTGTTTTTTAATTTTAATTCAAGACTTTCGTACAAATTGCCGTGTGTTAGTGAATATTATTGTTTTGAAAATCCCCGTTGGGCAGAGGTGACATTTTTTTTACTTTCAGCAGATAGTAAATTAAAGAACAGGCTAGGAAATTGACATACTATTGATATATCACAAATTAACACCTTTTTAGTTTTGTTGTTTACCGTCATTCAGTTTGAATGTTTTGCAACCAAATTTCAAACTTAGGTTGTGTTTTTAATGGAAGACTAGAGTTGTCGATCAAAATTTCCGATATTTAAATTTTAGATTCATACTTTAACGATACCACAATTTAACGGCGGACTACATTCAATTCATTTTTATTAATAGTTTATAGTTCAAATCACTTTCTAAAACATATGGTCGGGTGAAATATCGGGGGGTATTGGTAGAAAATGTCGGATGTCGGATTGACAGGAAAAATTTGCGTCGTTCGACGCCTAGTTTGTGCTAGTTTTATTCATGAATATGACATATGTTTTGCCAAAGAGATGACTTTGATACAATTGTGGATCGATTATCGAAGTGTTGTGTGTGAACTTTATGTGTCTGGGTTTTGTCAGTTCACAGATGAGACGCACGCAAATGCATGTTCTGTGTCAACCTGATATCAGGTCAGTATGGGTAATTGCGATCATCACTGATGACAGCACGATTACTATAGAGAGCATCAGCGCGTACATGATGTTAGCAATGCCTTATATCGTGGTTTAGCTGTGGCATTGATGTTAGACTGCGTTCAACTGACACCACACTAACAAACCAACGGTCGGCTGATTTGTTTATTCTGTTTACCGGTTCAATTATACTTCAAGTGGCAGTACGTTCTCCGCAGACATGTGGCCATCGGTAAGGAATGAAGTGTGGGAAAATTGAACTTATTTATAAATATGTGGAAAAAAGCAATTATAATTATTTAACACAAGGTTCGAGAAGGATCAAAAGATAGTATTTTTGTCCTTGAATGTTATGCTTGTCAAGTGTAAAAAACCTGTTTTGGTTATTTGATATAATCCAATCAAAAAAACCTGGTAAACTGAAATAGTCAATAACCGTATTTCCTCTAATAAACGCCTAGCCTCAAATAAACGCCTCCCTCTAATAAACGCCCTCCCATTTCACACAAGAATGACAATAAACGTTTCCCTCTAATAAACGCCGCACACATCAGGGTGGTGTTTTATTAGAAAAAATACAGAAAGAGCAAGGGAAAGGATGCTACAATTGTCAGATTCATTTTTTAGTTTTAAGCGGTTGAAGAATTTCATCTTGTCGATGAAGATGACGAGGAGGATATTGACGTTGAGATATAGGTTATACGTTGAGATAGCTATAGGGAATAGACATTGAAACGTTTCAAATCTTACTCGAACTTCTTTAATGCAAAACTACCTAGCCTATCTGCCAACTAATTTCCCTCTGACCAAACATTTCAACCAAATTTTTCGATTGCTTAATAAATGCCTCCCTCTTATAAACGCTTCCCTCTAATAACCGCCTCACCAAAGTGCATCAAAATTTAACAAACGTCGGGGGCGTTTATGAGAGGAAATACGGTAACTTTAATTTGTTTATTTCATATAACCAGCTTATAATAAACAGCAGAGAATTTCATTATTTCATATAGGAAAATATATAGGAGAGCCCGTAACACTGTAATCCTTAAATAAATTGACTATCGGCGCCCAATAATTAATCAACAACACTATGGATCATTCTGCCATATGTTGGTGCCAGTTCTTTAACTATGATGTAAATGGCAGTATCATATCTCAACGAATTGTGCATAAGTGGCGCAGCTAGATTGTTGATGCAGTCTGTGACCATCATGTTATCATCAAGGGTTGCTAAATGTTTCTGAACAGACCTGATAATTTTAACGTATACAGCGTCTCAACAGCCATCAGAAAATTACGTGCTTGTTTTGCTTACGGGGCGTGAACAAACAGTTTTGTTAAAAAAAATAAAAACTATATGTATCTGCGGAAAAGCGAACTGGATCTGAATAGATTTCAGAAAGAATTGGGAAACTCGGTATCCTCGTAAACTCGATCAGTCTTTTCCCCTTATTGAGGTCTTCAATCAATGGGTCGTCTATAAGACAAAAAATTGCCTCATTATTCGGACCATGAACGTTTTAACGTTAGATTAGAGAAATTTTAATCAACATTTAACTTTAACTACTTTTCCTGGTTTCCAGAGCAAAATTTTGTATCCATTCATAACGTATGTATACATACATACATGGATACATACATCCATACATACATACATTCATATATACATACATACATACATACATTCATACATACATACATTCATACATACATACATTCATACATACATACATTCATACATACATACATACATACATACATTCATACATGCATACATTCATACATACATACATTCATTCATACATACATTCATACATACATACATTCATACATACATACATTCATACATACATACATTCATACATACATACATTCATACATACATACATACATTCATACATACATACATACATTCATACATACATACATACATACATTCATACATACATACATTCATACATACATACATTCATACATACATACATTCATACATACATACATACATTCATACATATATACATTCATACATACATACATTCATACATACATACATTCATACATACATACATACATTCATACATACATACATTCATACATACATACATTCATACATACATACATTCATACATACATACATTCATACATACATACATTCATACATACATACATTCATACATACATACATTCATACATACATACATACATACATACATACATACATTCATACATACATACATTCATACATACATACATACATTCATACATACATACATTCATACATACATACATTCATACATACATACATTCATACATACATACATTCATACATACATTCATACATACATACATTCATACATACATACATTCATATATACAAACAAACATACATACATACATACATACAAACATACATACATACAAACATACATACATACCCACATACAAACAAACATACATTTATACATACAGATATCATTAATTCTATCACGTTGAAAAAAGTGTTTTTCTTTTATGTCACTGACGTTTTTTCATCTTAACTTGAATTTAATGATAATAATAATAGTAGTAATGGTGATGATGGTGAAGATGACATTTTAGTGGAGTTGCTCCGTCTGTTTAAATCTGCTATCCTTGCGTTCCTACATAAATTAATACACAATTAAAGATATGGACCCACAGAACCGGAGATGGACATGATCCGTAATAGGTCTTAGCAATCGATTGAATTACCAAATCCACACTTGAGTAGGTCTGCAAGACATCTATGAACAGTTATCACGGTTCAATTTCAGACTTACTGTTTTGAGGAAAAATAAAGAGTTGCCCAAGAAACATTTATGATCTCGTAACGGTGTTCCATCTCAATTCTATGGTTAATTTTATGATAGATATCAACCTCATGAATAATTTTATGAAGGCGATAAGTAGATTTCAACCTCGTGAATAAGCTTACGAAAAAAATGTTCAAATGGATACATTTCATACGAAATCCTGATGTAATATGTTCTCAGATTTTGGAAAGGACTTTTGTACAATGATCTAATTAAGAATAATGACATGCATTTTACTGTAAATAAAACAAAATTACACCTTCTGAGGGGTAAGCTCAAAAGTCAGTGGCAAGTTTGGTCAATTTAGATAAATAGAATCCTGGTTATAATAAATGAAAAAGGTAGTAGAACCACGCAAATGAGCCTTATATTTTCATTTTTGATTTGTTGCTTTTGTTTAAATTTTTAATTTACGTTTTCAGGCTTTTAGACTACACTTGAGGGTTTGCAACAAAGCCGCAAGAAGTGTTGAAGGTACTGAAAAAACAAATTTAATATTTCACAAAAGAAACGTAATGTAACGTTGTGGGTAATATGTTTTCTCATTAGAATATATATACTAAAACTGCTGGTTCAAATTACATTTTTTTTTGGTTTCTGGTTACTTAACCTTTCAGCTGGATCTTTTACGATTGGACAACTTTATTATTTTATCCAGGGAAACGTCAGATGATTGAACTTGTTAGGGGTAAAACTTAGCAGACCGACATATAAAGGGCGAGATAGTTGTTTTAAAATATAATTTGATCTACATTTGCTTCTTACCATTGAATTAAAGATGAAGAAATTCACGAAGTTTCGAAGAAGAATGGCAGAGTGCCAGCAGTCTAGAAGAACCAGTCATAATCTATCACAAAAAGTAGATATTCGAAACTTTAGCTTTATAATTGTTTTTACAAAAAATTATTTTTTTGTATAATTTTTAAAAGCTTTACAAGGCTTCATAATTAGCTCATTATAAGTAATCCCATGACAGGGAAATTAGTGACATTTAATCACTCAATTCCCAACATTTCATAGTGTTAGTTTGTAATAACATGATCACCGACGACATTTACTTGGTACTGTTTGAAACTCTTTTTCGCATTTTATTATTTTTCATGGTGGGTAGCAGCCCTTGTATAAAATGAGTTGTCTAGTGCTTAAATTTAAAAGCATAATCCTTCGACGTTAGGAAAGGGAATGGTGCTGTAGCATCAAACAGTCGTCTTTTGATGTTTGCTTATGCATGTTAATGAGGGAGAAATTTCCAATATTCCTTCTTTTGAGCGAAGATTAGTGAAAGTATGCATGCTGATAAGGAATTGAAGGAGTTAAATCTCCCCTTGAGAACAATATAATTGAAACGGAGGACATCAAGGTATTATACAGTACATATCACAGCTCGCGGTAACATGTACTGTTATTAAATACCACATTGGGGAAAAATACCTCACGCAAAAGGATCATAAATGAACCATTTCTTTACATCATCAAGCGTGAATTAAATAATTTGCAAGATTTTTTTGTACAATTTTTGTTCTTTTCTTTCTTGTTTACGCAGCCCTTCGTAAGAGACGAGAAGTTAATTTGACACTACCAGAAGATATCGCTCCGACAAATGTAATTATAGTGAAACTGAAGATGACATTAAATACGAAGGCCAAGAGAGAAAAATTAGCAAACCCTTTTCTAAATATACCGTTTAGAACAATGGAAACGTATGCAGAACATACTATAGAAATTACTTACTTTTTTGTTGTTTAAGAAAATAAATAAAATATAAGACTTCTTTTAAATAGAAAAGAAAGGGGGTGTTATTACAATAAACAGGATAAAATGGCATTTTTAAAATATGCATGTGTTTCTTCAAATCATAATTCAAGCCAAAGTGTATCAAAAAGTTAACCTTAATAAGACTTCCACTTTTAAACTTTCTTTTAATTTTATTTTCTTTCTCAGATAACGCATCCGTTGACCACGACTCAACAACGAAGACCAGACTCTTATGGTAATGGAGAATTCATTAATGCATTAACATGCATAACTAGAACATTTGTAGTGCAGTAGCTCCACGAGATCTTAATAATATTTTAGGCGGAACCAACATTTGGTACAGTCAATGAACTCTTTCAATATCTTAATATAAAAGTTATTTAGAAAGTACGGTTGTGCAATTTTCATGCAAGGCGTCCCTAACACTTATATCTTTCATCATCTTCTTCCATTCACCTTTTCCCATCGGTTAGGGATTGGTTGCCTGGATCTTCCTCCTCCATTTCTTCCTATCCCCTGTACCCTTTTCTGCCGCTCCTTTCTCGTTCATATCTCCATCTTCAATGCATAAAAATAAAATTCTTATTTTTAAGAAAAAAGAATCTTGTGTCAAGACCATATTTCTTAAATTGAGAAATGTTATCTTGTCCTGTAGACAAGATAATTTTCCTTAATAAGCTATCTTGATAAAAAAAAATTTCTTAAAACAAGACATTTTCTTTAATTAAGAATATATCTAGACTGGACAGGAAAAATATTCTTCAATTAAGATATATTCTCTTAAATTTCTTGAAAGAAGAAAAAAATCCATATGGCTTTTCTTATCAAGAAACCTTTTTTTAAAGCCAGGAAATTAATCTTGAAAATTGAAAAAACATCTATCCAAGATTTCATTTTTTACATTGTTAACTTTTATCTTCCTCTTGGTCTTTTTCAATGACTGCAATATGTCATCTTAGTATTTAAAGATTGCACAACTATATCAGGTGGGGTGACCACTGGTTGGCTCCAGGCCACCTCTACAATCTCGTTGCCCGGAAAACACGTTTCGAAACTTATTCTACACACGTTTATTTTGAAACTCATTTCTGTTATAATAATGACCGTTTTGAATATGAGTTAAACTGTTGCCTGCCCTTCTCGGGTCACCTGGACAACCTTCCAACTGGCGGTCAATAATTTATTTTCTTAATACAATTTCATGCCATCAAAACCGCTATGTGCTCTGAGGTCGACATGTATTTGGACTGTCGTCAAGAGGGATTGAGCGACTAAGAAGATGAGCCATTCGAGAAAGATTTCAGTGCCCTCCAAAACTGTACAAAAAAAATTCTTTCTCTATCCTTTCTTTATCTTCCCCTGTCTATTCTCAATTCTATTTTATCTTAAAGCTGTAATATATCTTCAGATAGGCCTGTTTGCCACGCACTTCAGCTGACAGAGAGGCACACTGATCCACTCGCCCCAAGTGAGCAAGTATATATTCCAGCCGATTTTTTTTTTGGAAAATGACTGACTACCCTTTTTGGCTCTAAAACTTTAACGATCCATAGTAGTGTTTTTTTCGACTTATTTTTTACTTTAAGTGAGTTGACTCAATGCTCCTAGGAAAATCATGTTTTTTAATCTCACTCAACAGCCTCTTTTTTCATCTAGTGTGCAATGATTTTCCAATTGATCCCAAGGAAGGATACGAAGTAAATGGTAATGGTATCGAATTAAACGTAACGTTTTGCCAAGAAAAGGACGAATGGAAAGCCATCCTTAGGTGGGATGTTCCTATGGAAAGTGAGTATGTGGGTATGGAAATGAATATGGATATGGATATGAAAATAGATATGAATATAGACGTAGTTTGAATTTCCCTACTCCTGTTTACATTTACTGAATAACTGGAGGAATCAAAAGTTGATTAAGAAAAAGTTCTAAAATAGATAAGTAGGGGGTCGGAAAAGAGAACTTGTTTCTTAGTTGTACGTACCTAAGTTGGATTGAAGTTGAGGATTGTTCCTTTAGAAACGTCTACACATCTAATATGACATGACAAGTTTGCAAAATTAATGAGAAGAGAACAAAATAGGGTTGGCGTGTTCAAAATGAAGAAATTAATTACCATATACATGCTTAGTCATCACTTGAGAGTGCTAATGTGATTCTGAATTAGTGGCATATCAGGTTTGCTGCGTCAAAAACCTTTTGATTTTATGGGACGTCGAAAACACATTTTCTAACCTTAAATATATAAAAAACAAAAATGATGGTGAAAAAAGAAATTAATTGAAAAATTTAAAAGGCAATTGTAAGGGATTCCAACATATTGTTGGATTTCCCATCGAATAGAAAACTTGCACGATAGGATTATTCCTAACGGAAGTAAAAATACGTGGCTACTCAGGCATGACATTGGTAAAGTATTACCAAATTCTTTCATCCGGTTTTTGAAGTGACGTTTCAGAATTTTCAGGCACTAGGCCAACGCGAGGTCTTACGATGTCTTACAATGTTTTAGCGAAACATTCTTTACTTCTGTTTTGATTTGTCCATGCAAGCCGGTGTGGTGTAAAATCAAACATTGACGTTCAACGTGGAAGCCGAAAGTGCGTACTGCTAAGCCCTCGACGATGAAGATTTCTACATCTAGTATCAAATAAATTTATTAAACCTTTTTATATGTGATTACATGTGATCACATGAAATCACACCTGTGAAATCATGTGAAATTTGTATATTGGAATATCCCCCAGTGCGTTTAACTCTTTTAGGTCTAAATCTGACTTCTATTATTTGACCCATTGCAAACGCTAACCTATTTTACTCTCCTCGAGGGGAAACGTCATGGACCGGCAAGAATTAATCCCTCAACTCTTGGGGTTAATTCTTATACGTATCCATGCACATAACATAAATGCATATACATAAAAATTCTTATTCATGTAACTATATATATATATGTATATTTATATGTTTGTGTGTGTTTGTATATGTATGAGTGCATATGTGTGTACGTATATATATATATATATTCATAGGAATATGATTATTCCAAATCAACGTGAATAGAGTGCTCAATACCAGGGCTGGTAGAGCGTAATACAAATGTTAACTAAAAATGTCCTTTACGTCGCTACTTAAAGTTTCACGCTGCTAAGCGGTCATCAGGCAACTGAGAATGAATCAATTACAACCATTCCTTTTATGCTGTGCCAGATTTAATTATTTCCGTTTACGTCGTGCATTCCATAAGTAGTGCGTGTTGGCATGTCGGCATTTGGAAATGATCTCCGATATCTTGTTCAGCAAATTCGCTTTGTTAGCCTTTAGAATCTGCAGCTTTTCTTCCAAGCAAAGGATGCAACGCTTCGTTCCTACTTTATGTGCGGGGACGCATTTCAAAACAGACCACTTTATTTCCTAATTTCGGCAGGTTTTCTTAACTTCCCATACATGCTTAGATAATTCCGTTTCGTTGGCGTACTTTTTGTCCCGGAAGCTTTTTGTGTGATTTCTGTACCGTGTTTTGAACTCACCAGATGTCATACCAATATACTATTTTGTGTCTGCATTGTCCGTTGTCGTTATTTCAGCTTTGTAAGTGACTTTTGATACCAAACAATTTCCAGTGATAGGACAGTCGTCTTTATCGCGGCAGTTGCATGTTGGAGGTGGTTGTGGATGTTGTGGTTGGTTTCTTGTTGATGCCTTGGAAAGAACGAGGTCTTTGTGCTTATGAATGATGGTTTTCATGTTTGTCATGGAGCTGTAACTTACTTTTACCGTGTTTCTGTTCAATATTTTGTGGAGTTTACTGGTTGATGGGAAATGCTTGTCGATGAGATTGAGAAACTTTCTGTCTACTTTCTGCCTTAAACGGAAATAATTAAATCTGGGACAGCATAAAAGGGATGGTTGTAATTGATTCATTCTCAGTTGCCTGATGATCGCTTAGCAGCGTGAAACTTTAAGTAGCGACGTAAAGGACATTTTTAGTTAACATTTGTGTGTGTGTGTGTGTATATATATATATATATATATATCTGTGTGTATTTGTATATGTTCATGTTCATGTACATATATATGTATGTAAATTATTAGTTGTTTTCTAAAGTTTCGCTCCACCTGATTTATTTACCGTTAATATGGGAATGTATATTGAAGCAAATGACGGTTCTCCTTTATTAATACAATGTTTTGTTGGTATTGTCTCAACCTTATTCATTACAAATACCTGATTAGAAAGTCAATAGTTTATGTGGCTAATGTAAATGACGTAATATGTATTTTTTGCACAGTAACCCGCAAGTGCATTGGATACCACGTTACTTGGCTCAAACCAGGCAGTACATTCCACGATTATTGTGACTTAATTATGAATGAGGTCAGTGTTTAAAAAGGAGTTTAAAAGGAACATTGACTATGATCGTTAAAGCAAGAAAGAGAACATGAGGATTAGAAAGAAGATGATGGAGAATGGTTATAAATATTATTGCTCAGCAAACAATTTTAATAGGATCTGTTAAAAATTGTTTGCTTTCATTTCATTACCCTAAGTATGTTACGTGTTTAGAAGCTAAACGTCATTCATTTTACGAGGTATTTTTGTCGAGATTTTAACAATAACAATCACGATGAATATGAGGATGAGGCCACAGATGAGAGTGAGAAGAGGGGTTAGGACGAGTACGAGGATGAGAGCGTGGACAATGGCGAGGGTATGCATGAGCGTGGAGATGCGCCTGGGGGGATAAGTACGAGTGTGCGAATTAAGAGGCGTGTAAGAGTGAGGATAAGCATGAAGATGTGCATGAGCATAAACGTAGACAGAGCATGAACATGTGGAGGAGAAGGAGAAGGAGAAGGAGAAGGAGAAGGAAGAGGATGATGATGAGAATAGGAATGAGGAAATGAAGGAATAAGATAATGAGCATGACCATGCGCATGAGGATGAACATCAGCGTGAGTGTGGGGAGGATAAGGCTAAAGATGAGGATGAGAATAAAGAAGAGAAGAGAAAAGAAAATGAGTGAGATAAGAGTGAAGGTGAGAATGAAGATAAATGCAGCTGTGAGAAAAACAACAGGAAAATAAGGGAGAGGAAGAAAAGGAGGGTAAGCAAGAGGATTACGAAGAGCATTACCGGATGAGTCACTATGAGGATTAAGGTGAAGGTCAAAATAAAGGTGAGAACGAATACAAATACGAACACAAATATAAAGATAGATTTGAGTATGTCAGAATGAGGCTTTCAGGGTGATGATAAGGAAGAAAAGTTGGCGAGGGAGACGAGTAGGAAGACGATATTGCCAATCATTTCTGTGCATCCAATTCATCTGACATTAAAGTATTTAATTAAGATATATTACAAAACTCTGAGTTGTATTATGCCCTACGGTAGAAATATTTGATTATTTTCTTGTTCTTCATTTAGAACATCACGTCATATATTATCGATCCTTCGAAGGGATGGAGAGATGATCAAGAGCTTTATGTTTCGGTATGGTAATTTCATTGTCTTTCGTCAAGAGTTCCTTTGCCATCATTTCCTTTTACATTCACTTTTACGTGCAGTTTTTTCCATTTCTGAATGAATGGCTAAAAATTTATTTTCAGAAAATGATAAAAAATTCGAACAAAGCTCTTCTTTAATTCAAATGATTTAGTTGAAAGATCGTCTTCCTGCATCACGTTAGATAAGATGTTTTAGTTGATGTATGATAGTGCGCGTCAACATTGTCGTACGCGTGAAGTGTATTCAAATTTACACTAGGTCGGGGGAAAGGTGTTTTTTGAGTAGTTATCTACATTTGATCAAGTTTTATTTTACCCGTGCTCATAAGATTACTGGAAATCAAATAAATTAAGAATAGGTGATGGAATTATTGATCATTGTTAAAATGTTTTAACATTTTAAATCTTTTAACATTTTATGAACTGAAAAGTTCATTATGATGTAGTATTTTTGCTTAGTGAGTTCTGGTTTTTCAAGCGGGATGTAGTCAGTGGCGTACTTTGTTTTGACGGGCGTAATTTTCTATGAGAACGGTGTGAAACGTAGGACATTTATTAATTCTTTCAGAAAGAGAATTCATGTCGGTAAAACTTTTAGTTTTCGGGATTAAAAGGTCAGAAACATGAGCCGACTTTCTTTTTCGTTTTCCATTTCTAAAAATATGTTTGAATAGCGATTATTTAAGTACACTTTTTGCTGTCCATTACCAGAAAATATACTATCATTAACACCAACCTCAAACTCATTAACCCAAAAAGACATTCAATTTATTCAATCGACAATCATTACCGTAGATACGTAACCATTTGCATCAAAAGGCATTCAATCAAAAAGCATTCCTTAGAACCAACAGACGATCATTAACACCATTCTACTATACATTAAGGATAATAAAATTTCAATTAAACAAGATATTTCTCTTGCGAAATTGATATTTCATTATCCCTAATGTATAGTAGAATAGTGTTTTCTTCATCTGTTGGCGCTATAGAATGCCCTTTGATGCAAATGGTTGCGTCTCTACGCTAATGAATGTCGACTGAATAAAATGAATGAGTTTTTGCGTTAATGAGTTTGTGGTTGGCATTAATAATAGTATATTTTCTGGTAGTGAACAGCGAAAGATGTTCATATCGTCGATAAAAGATTAGTTTAACTCCATAATAATTTTCCAGCCATGTCCTTTCCTTATGCCTCATAAATGAATTACTCTCTGTTCGGTCATAAAAGGCTTCATTGCATAAAAAATGTGCATAAAAATATGAATTTGGGGTCGTAAACAAAAATCGTTTTTTTAACTCATCAGTCATTAAGACAATGCTGACACAAAATTTTGAATCACCTCATCACACTATCACGCACCAACTATACAGACAACATCTTAGCGTTTGTAATGTATTGTAGTGCTTTTTATATTGTAAATGCTAATTGTAACACATCACAGTATTTTGTTTCTTGCAAATATAGTTAGGTTTCTTGTAATATTGATTGTCTTAATATTTTTAGCTATACGGTCCCTTTGGAAAGCAAACTTCTCTACAGTTTGACAAGCCACCGTATTTAACAACAACAATAGCAACCACAACAACAACCTCAACAACAACAGCAACAACAACAACAAAAAGAACAACAACAAAGACAATAACAACAACAATGACAACGACAACAACAATTACAACAAGAATAACAGCAACAATAACAACAGCAATAATAGCAATAGTAATAGTGATTATAATTATAATAATGTTAACAATAATGATAACTTGATGGAGAAAGAGGATCTTTCGAAAAATGTCTTTAAAATTAAACCAAAAACTAAAAAACGTGGTGATTTTTATAAGAATGGTATGGCATCTAATTCTGTCGAAATCTCTTAGAAAATTGTTAGTTATAAATTCAGTAAGATGCTTTGAACCTGTTGCTTTAATGTGCTATTTAAAATAGTTCCTGTTAAATTGAACAAATAAAGTTTGTTACTATGCTAACGAGAATTTTAGGATATGATTTGTCTTAAATAGTGAGGTAATTCGTTTTTTCTATCTCAAAATATCCTAGGCTCGGGAAAAAATTTTGATTGTCCAAAAATTGTTATCAATATGCAACCTAAAAATCTCCCAAGCTCCTCTTTTTTATTTATTTTTTTATTTTCTGTTTTTTTTTAATTTGAGTTTTGTGCAGCATTAACAAGAAATGGCAGTTATTATTAAGCAAAATGTTTGATCAAAATACCTAACCAGCTTGCTAACAATTGCTATTCAAGACCTATGACTGTTGTATTAAATTTGGAATATTTGTTTTCTCAAAAAATCTAATTAACAAACTTTGAGCGGTAACTCAGCTCATATTCGAATCCTTGTGTTGTGCAGTGTCTGGAGAACGGCTGCCTTTTCCTGATGCAATTTATAATTTGCATTTTTCACTTACATTTTTGACTATCACAGCTAGATGAAATTAATATTTTCTTGAAGATTTAGCTGACAAATCTGTGTTACTATAGTTCGTTCACTGTTTATTTCATTATCTTAAACAGTCATACAGTAGTCTCAGTAAATTACTTCTCAAGTTATTGTAAATTAAACTTTTAACTAAAATTATTGAAGTTTATAATAACCCTGAGATGACACTCTAATCTACATCTTATGAAGGTCTTTCCATTGCCAAAGCGGAGTGGGAAGTGGACGATTGACTTCCGTAAATTCAAACGAATTTCCCGTAAGTTATCATCTTCAATACTCGTTGTCATTGTTGATGTTGTTGTTTTCTATCTCTTTGTCCTAAGGTCTTTGTCCTGAAAATTCTTGTCTCTAACGTGGTCTTTCTACTAAAGAATATCGTTATTATTATCTTTATTATTATCATTATCGTTATCATTATCATCATCATCCTCATCATAATCATCATTGTCATTGTTGCTGACGTCTTCGATGTTGTCGTCGTCGTTGTTTTTATGGTTATTATTGTTTTTATTATTTTGCCAAGGTAATCCCTAATTACAATACAATACAGTAAACTTTATTTGATGAAAGTAACACCAATTACAAACGTATTCTCTCTAGTGGCCTTCAAACCATTAGAATGACACAAAGATTCATTAATATTAATTAAATAATAAAGCCGTGACACCATGAAATTATCAAAGCTGCACGCGGCTAGGAGGCCCTTCGAAATGATGGCCTTTGTTGACGCGATAGTATTTTTTTTCTTTTTATACAATATAATCCCTTAAAGAACTCCATGATTTGAAAAAAAATTCTTTTTAATGAATTAGTTCTTGGCTTGGGAAGACGATATACCACTTTCTACTTAGTATTATAAGGATGTTGGGATTTAAATGAATCAAGTTTATTACATAAGTAAAGAGGTGCTCTCCCATCCATAATTTTACCCAATAAACTTATCTTGTTTAAAAAACAAAATTTATCAATTGGAAGCCAATCGAGTATCTGAAAGTTTGTTAAAGATCTTTCATCAGGTGGACTATCCAAAATAAGTCTAACACATTGTTCTTGAAGTTTGAAAAGTTCATCCAGCTCATCGAAACTACACTTACTCCAAACTGTACAACAGTATTGAAACAAGAGTTTAATACTTGTATTATACAACAGGATCCGATGCTTAGTGGTTATGTATCGGCGAACTCTTCTAAGCGCAGTTATTCTTTGAATTAAGTTAAATGGCTGTCTATATGCCCTCCCAAAACTTTTCCTGAGTTTACCAGCTTTAAATTACTACCATCAAGGCTAAGATTCAATGTTTGAGTTGGTGAATTCTTTTACTTTTGACAAGTAGGTATAATAATATAATAATACATTTAGTTTTATCTGGATGAATTTTCATTTTATTTTTCTCTGCCCACTTTGAGGCGTTGTTAATTTCAGATTGCAGTTTTTCTCTACTTCCAGTAGGGTAGATCCAGAAGTATATAGAGTGGAATCATCTGCATAGAGACACGTCACACCATATCGTCCCGACCAACGCAACTAATGATAAAACGTTTCGCCATGTTTATCCAAAGCAAACAAAATTGTTCAGGAGCTGCTGCATATTGCAAACTCAACATTACAACCATTAAACAAGTTGAAACCTGTGCCCTTGCTATCCCCACATTAGAATTACATCCTGGCTACGCTATTGGGTTTACGTAAACAAACGTTTACCATATATGTTCCTTTGGCTTGAAATCCTATCTTTTTCTTTCCCGCCGAATCTTCAAAACGTATTCAATCTAAACGTGACCATTGAGCTCAACCTGCAACCTGTTGCTAGATGTCAGAGACGACAAAATTTATAGTGCCACTAACAATCAATAATTAAAACATTGGTGGAAGCAAAGCACTCAATCATTTGATATTACTCCTGCAATTTTGTGCAAATATATAAATAGTTTCGGTGAGCACATTTCTCATGCTATCTGAAAAACGATAGTTCATTGGGTAAAAATTACAGGATGACTAGTGAGTATTGACCCAATGAAACAACACCTGCGAGTGTTTTAAGTGGTGTAAGAAGCAAACCATTTTATAAGTTGGTTAACGTGCTAAGTTTGTAATTTAATGTTGTTTGAGCCACAGAAGCCGATGGTTGAGTTCGTCAAAAATTTTCAAGCGTCTCTTTCAAAGAAGCGTTCCAGTCATTATTTTCTTTTGTGTTTTTCTCATGGACAATTAATGAGCATTTTAAAGTACTGTATATAAACTAGCAGAAGTGCTTTATAGGAACGCTGCTTTGCTACAAATAACGTTCTCCTCGTGCACGTCACTTTCCGCCTCCGTAAACATGACATGCTTTGGATTAGCCTTCCAAAGATGTGTCGGTGAACTGCATATTCGCTGGTAATCATTTTTCTAAATACAAACAAACAGAAAATATATTGACTGACAGTACCGTCGAAAGGATGGAGTAGTGGGGTCAAATTGGCCCCGGGCTTGGAAGAAATAAGGGTCCCGGAAGAAATCAAGGGGCCCGGTTGGCTGGAAAATACTCTTTTGAATTTAGACTTTTTTATCACTGGAATGAAGAACTATAGCTTGTGTGTTAGCAGTGGTTCTACGTAAAATAAGAAAATATGACCATTTTCGCATTTCAATTTGTTCACTTCCATGTCCCAGACTCAAAAAGATTAGTATACCATTTTATATTACATGATGTTTATACTTATGTGATATCTTCGTGCGAGATTTCACTTAAAGTGACACCTCAGAGAATAGATAGTATGGATTCGCCTGTCATGGAATACTGGATTAACTAGATACGAAGGGACGTTTGTAAACCAGCTATAAAATTTTGAGCTTCGTAATTACCTGTATTTATTAATTTAAATTTGGAAGTGCTTTTACTGTTTTGTTCATTGTTGAAGCTCATATGGCGAGGCGTTAAGTCCATTACCGAGAATATTCTTTTGATAAATTAAAAATCTCACGAAAAATTCCGAAAATTAAACGATTCAAAGCTTATTTTGCCCGAAAGTTATTGAGGTTAATCAAATTAATTTTCGACTGCGTGGACCTACCACAGTCTACCTCTCTACCTCTACCCCCGGGACCCGCTGCAGCTCTCGGCGACACTATTGACTGATAAGAAAAAGAGGTGTATTATAATGAGCTTACAATAACTGTCCTTTCTTTTTGGAGTAACCATTGTAGCGTGTTTAATTGAAATTGCAAGACTGCTCGTATTTAACCTTAAAGTGGTCTTAAACAAAGAAAATTTCTTTTTGATATTTTAAATAAAATGCAAATCTAGCTCTATTATGCTGTTTAGAGGGATTACCCAACTATAAAAATAAATTTTTTGGTCAAATGTTTCCATGATAACCGAGATACACTGCCTCCCGTGAAGAAAAGAGGGTACATTTGTAAACATGATAACTAGACAACAAATGATGGTAGAAATCTGGAATAACTTTTAATTTGTAACTCAGAGCAATGCCTAGGGTGTGAACTAGAATCATTTCTCTACTATATACAGTATGGCTATAATCAAGATTAAACTTTTCGAATGCCGAGAATGTGTACAATTGTGTCACTAAAGCCCTCATTATTTTGTGACAATTGAACAGCTTGAATACTCTTTGAGATATCTTGCATGAAATGTCAGTAAACAAGCCATTTTGACAAATTGAGAAAAACAGCTTTAAAGTTAAATTTTTCAATCATTTCAGTAATAACAGCTCATATAGAACAATATACAGTTCAATAAAGTTAACAAACTCTTTTAAAAGCCTCTTGCCTCATAGGTTGTGCATTCCTGTTCTATTATTTTGTCACCTTTCTCCTTTTTTTAGCCATGTATAACTTTTCTTCTTTTCTTTGTCTCTGCCTTGTTTTTATGATTTGCTTCGGCAATTTGTTCTTTGTCGGCTTTCTTCATTCCTTCCTCAAAGTACATTCCTGACACCATAGCCATCTTATTCAGAATGTTTGCTGAACCAGTACTGAAATGTGCTACTGCATTATAAACGCCAAGTTGCAAAACATCAGCTCCAATGAAAACATTGTTTGGCAGCCTGTTCCAAATCATTCCATTAAAGGCTTCACTTTGATTTTGGGTTTTCTCATGGAAACATTTAATTTAAAGTTCATCCTTACTTAGCCAAGCATAGACAGGTTTTATCTTTGCTATAATAATGGCATGAAGACCAGGTCCTGGCTTGTAAGTGTTGGTGTTCTTTGTTTTGTCCTGCTTGAAATGGCACGAGCTGTTTGGACCATCTGGACAGTGATGATGGAGATTTCATCTTGAGGATTACACACAATGGAGCAGACTTACTTGGGTTACTGACTTAATGCCAGATAAATTTCCTGAATTTCTTCTGTGGGTACGGGTGATGAACATGGATAATTCAAATGTAAGACGGTCTTAATGAAAGCAAAATTCTCGTTGCTAGGGGCGTTGCAAAGGGCAAAATGAAGCAAGACTTCTGGAAAATGCTGGATTTCTTGGTTTTTTAGGCATTTCTCGGCAAAAAAGTATACAAACAAGATTGAGAAGGGTTTAAAGATTGTATTTCTCCAACTTTTGCAATTTCGTAGATTTCACTCAAAATCGATTTTTTTTAGTGTAAGACCACCTTAATAATTACCACTAGTTACTGGTTAAAAAGTAGAAGTCTGACTAAAAATATTCAAATTTTTTGGAGTAACTGGTTATTCCTTAACTTATTGAGCTAATCAGTGGTTCATGTTGTGCAGTTAAAGCAAACTTAAAATTGCTTCTTTTTACCTGTTTAGCGTTCTACATCAGTGATTACAGGTAGCAATAACAAAGAGTATCGTATATCATTTTTTTGAAATCCTTCATATTTTATTCTCTTGTAATTTCGCCCGTGTAGAAGTACAATCAACGCCAATCTCATCTACGGATGACCCAGAAGTTGGATTAACTTCAACCACAGGTATTATTGTTTGACTTTCTGAATATCAAATGTCAAGAAAAGTAAAACCAGTAGCTGATGTTGTTCCCTTTACCCACTTTTACCTTAGAATATCAACAACATTTTGTTACGATATACCCTAAAGTCACTGAAATACAGATGCAGACATCCAGTGAGTTGTGGAAACAAGTCTCCTTTTGAAGAAAGTTAACTTTTACACATGTAACCATGTTAAAACATGGGAGGTAGAAAAACAACAGTGCTAACGTTCATAGTTTCTACAGAGATTAAGTATCACGTTTACGGAAAACTGCAAATTTAAAATTATCCCATGGCAAAGATTTTTCTCGCGCTTGCCATCAGCTGTTTGGCCATTTTACGTGAAAGTGAGTAGCTTCGCCTTTGCTACAAACACGTGCACTCTTTTACAATCAATGGTTACAGTAATGTTGGTTACTGTAAGAAACTTGGACAAAATTACAACAGAAATGTTACACGGGACAATATTGACGTACCTGTCTGTATGAATCTTCTCAAATACTGTACTTTTTGATTGCTGTAATAACAAGATGTGTTAGCTGAAACATTTGTTGATTTGTCTGGACAGTCAATGATCAAGAGTTTCAGAGCTGTTTTAGTTTGAACAGTCTTTAAAAAGTCTGCAAAGGATAATTTAACCATATTATTTGTTGATTCAAAGCTTATTTAAAGGGAAAGGGAATCTTACAGACATAACATTTCTCGTATTCAGGATAGACTACAAACAAGTAACTGACCTCATCCGTCTTCCGTAAACATGATGCCCAGGTGCGGAATCTAGGAGGAACAATAAAGGTGCATCTGCACCAGACGCAAGCGACGCGACCGTCCAAATTTAATCGAACTAGCGAAGCGAATCATATAGAAATATGTTCTAATTTTTCACCCCCTCACCCGCGCGACCAAATGAGGAAGGACCAATCGGAAAAGAGAAACTGAATTAAGACAGTCCAAGAGCTGTCAAGACAGATTATAGCCACAACAGACCAAATCACAAAGCTGAAATATGGACGATAAACTTATGGAATATGAAGTAACAAGCAAAATCCGAAAAACAAAATCTTATAAATTAAGTTCAGCAATATCCTATGAAGGATATAATTGTTCATAAAATACCAATCTACTCACTTTATTACGGTATGCTCCTTGTTTTTTATTTTTTTAATCATGTTGTTTACCTACTGCCGTTTCTTGTATCTTCGACGTATTTGACAAAAAAAAGAGAGGCGCCACTATTTGACGAATCTTCGTAATGGAGATCTTCGTTCAAGAGAATTTTATTTAACATTTCACGCATGGTCAGAATAAGCACAATGTATTAAATTACCAGTCGTTCGCGTCTGCTGTAGATACAAAAATTCGCTTGCGTCACTCACCATTTTCGCGACGCTCGCATTACTCGCGTTGCTCGCGTCTGGTGTAGATGCGCCTTAAGGCAATTGTCGGTCCCCCTCCCCTCTAATCCGTGGGAAAAATTCTCTTTTCTAAGTATATTTTTTGAGAAAATGGAGTCGTTTTGCAATATTTTGGCTAGGAAATACCTATTTGAGCGTTTTCCGGCTCTAAAAATGAACGATTATCCATGCTCGTCAATCTTTGGAGATAATATAAATTCAGATGGCTGGACGTCGCAAACTGCTGAAGCTCAGGATACGGGGAGGTATTATGAATTTGCAACATATGTCCACTCTTTCTGGAGTTACCATTGTTGAGTATTTGATAATGGCACTCTTTGATTAACAACGATTCACAAACTACTGCTTTCCAGATGACCTTATCAATGATCACTAATCGGCTTAAAATATGCAAATTTGACTAAAAGTATTCAAATATTTTAGATAAAATTTTCCTCTTCAAACCTGTTGAGAACCCAATGTCAAGAATTACATCTAGCAACAAAAATGAATTAAAGCTTTTTTATCCCTTTCTCTTACAATTTATTTATTTATAATTTATTTGGCAGTGCAATCAACACCAATCCCATCGAAGAAAGATAAAGATGACCCAGGTGGTTTAAAATTAATATTAACTTTAACAATAGATATTATTGTTAAGTTTTCTGGATATCAGATGTCAAGGGAACAAGAGCCAGTTGCTACTGGCACATTCCCAAAAGTCATCGAAAACGTTCAAACTTTTTGGAGTAACTGCTTTTTTTTGCTTTTCTTTCTTTCATCTTATTAAACTAATCAGTGATTAACGTTGCGTTCCTTAAAACAATCCCAAGTTTGCTTATTTTGACCCGTTTAGCGTTTTATCTCAGGGATTACAAGTACCAACTAAACAGAGTATCGTACATTATTTTTCTTTTCTGTAATCCTTCATCTTTTATGTCAGAGTTAAATCCCGAGAACGGAGGCTTTACGCTATTGTATAAACATTGGACTGAAATAAAATGGTTGATTGGCATTTAACAAAAGGTTAATGTATTTGCTAAAAGGATTTTACAAGCAGTAATTTTTAATATCAATGCTGTTTTTTTACTGGAGGGTGTCTTACAAATGATCAGAGTTATTTGCATTTTGTCGAGTCGCAAGTAAGGAGGCCATGAATGAAAAAATTTATCACGTCATGTTTTCGGACCAAAATATTCGCTCTGAATTTCATTGAAATGAAAGAATTCTTTGCTGATATTGCAAACCACGAATCAATTAAAGATTGGAAAAGATGACAATTTTGTCAATAAATAATTTCAAAGATGAGAGAAACATTTCATTTGTGACGGACGAAGAGCTGGAGAAATGGAAGGCGTCGAGGATTATTGGAAATACTAAGATCATGTCTGCTTGGGGAGTTCGTTGTTGGACTGAATACGGCAGGCGTATGTAATGTGAAATCTAAATCCATTAAAGAATAGTTTACCGATCGATATGGGAAGAAGCGCTTTCAGTGAGATTAAGAAATCTTATCAAACTTATAATATTAAGAGGAAATTTCCGTTGTTTTTGAGAAGTGTACATTTTTCGTTTCGAAGGATTTTCACGTATTTTCAGAAGGAAAATGTCGAAGTTGTTAGAGTTGGTGTATGTAACGTTAAAATATTAAATTGTGTGCAGAGGAATTATACATTTAGTCAAAGTGAGTTTAGTAAATTAAATAAGGTTTCGAATTATAAATTCAAGGGATGTATACATATACATCCCTGGGAAGCTCAGCATACATCCCTTGAACTTATAATACAACATTATAGTTAATTCATCAGCCCCAGTCTTCCCTGCTGAATATCAAATTCCTCCCCGGGCTATCAGTCACTCGATTGTTTAACGAGTATGTAAGGTAAATAAAGGATCTTGAATAACAACGAAAAATGCTGTCAATCATGAAATAATCTCTCATAATTTATCCCCTGTAGGAGTACAATCAACACCAATCTCAACGAACGAAGTTACAGATGACCCAGGTACTACAATAATTATATTAACTTCAGCAACTTATATCATTGTTAGATTTTCTGGCGATTTTTTTCTTCTGATTTTTAGTAAATATATGATTGCGACCTGAAGTCGCTTCTGTAAGCTATACGCGATCGCATGGTGAATGCTTGACGATCCTGTTGCAATGTCCTTGAATATGCTGGAATATATTTGGGATTTTCCCACGAAGTCAGACTTCAAGTAATCTTAACAAAACGAGCAGGAGTGCTGTATCAGATTTAAAACACAAAGCGATAGCCAACTGTTTTAAGTCCGATAAAGCATGTACGGCGAGTCCTTTAAATGACTTCAGAAACGAACCTCCTAATACGTTAATTCGTCGAGAAAGTTTGAAAAATTAATTAATATTTAAAAATTAATATTTAAAATTAATTACTAATATTTAAGATTAATTACTAATATTTAAAATAATTAATATTTAAATAATTAATAAATAAATAATTAAAACGATATTAAATTAATAATTAAAATAATAAATAAATAATTAATAATTAATATTTTAAAATAATTAATATTTTCTAAGCCGGAAAAATATGGGAAGAAAAGGAAGTTTAGTTATATCACATGTAAAGACACCTCACAGTTACGTTTTTTTTTTCTTCGTAAATTATTAATGAATTTTTGAAGCTTGTTCACTTACGTGTGAGGAGTATAAAGGTTGATAACTGCCGTGACTGATCTCAAAGAAATCCAACATTTTCAAACGTTGGATTTCTTTGAAATCAGTCACAGCTGTTACCGATCTTTAAACTTTTTACACGATATAACACTGTCTACGCAGTATTCTATTTTTACATTATTGTTTTACTAACGAACTCTCATCATCTGTTTACGCGGAGAAACCAGCGAAGAGGAGTTAAAGCGAGAAAACCTCTACAAAGAAAGCTCGGCATGCAGTTTTTGCTTGGTCTATAATCTCATAGATAAATTAATATTGTACGAATGAAATTAATTCCACTGAATCCACTGTTCAAAAAAAATAATAAAACAACAACAACAAGCAGCAACTGAAGTGTGAACGGCTACGAGTTCCTTTCATTAGTTTAGAGAACTGTATATTTCTGCATCTAATACAGTTGTTCTGTCAGGTACCTCTTGGAAGCATGGCTTTCCAAAGTCGGTTCTTGTTACTATTGTTGTTATCGTTGGATCTGTCACTGTGGTCAGTTGCGTGGCTGTCTGCTGGATAGCTCGAAAAAGAAGACGATCATCTTCTGAATCCCGAATGTTCTGCATCCCAAGAAAAGGTAACCACGTTGTGGAAGAGATGTTGATTCAGTCAGTATTATAATTTCTTGAATATTTCATCTGAGCAATTGTGAAAGTAAAACTAGAGACTACTTTCATTACACAAGTCCCAGACTTCCACAATCATTACGGTAATTGCAGTTACGGTAACCTAGACCATATGACAATTGTACGACACTGAAGATATTTTAATCGTAAGATAATCGTACGGTTCTTAAATTGTATGAAAACCTGGCTTTATGGAAGTTGAGTCTTATATCGCGTATCTTTGGTTGTTGTATCAAAGGATTTTTCCGTGTTCCGACAACCGAAAACAACCCTTGCTGCTTCATTAATCCTGAACAATATTGCTGAAATAATGATGAACAATAATTAAAGTTGATTTATCATTGTTGTTCATCCATGATGAAAATATTGCCAAAGTCTTCTTCAGCCACCAGTGCGGTCAACATCTTCGGTGGTTTTTGCTTGTATAATCCATGATACATTTTATAAAGGGTTCCTCCTCCCCTTTCAAAACACACAAATTCGTTTGAGGTTGTTTTTTTCGCTTCTTTTTGAAAAAAAAAAAGTCAAAGCCCACAAGAGATTTGGCAGTCAAAGCCGTGAAAATAGTGTAAGATTAATATAATACTAGTCTACTGTTCATTACATTTTTGTTTTGAAATAGGAGGAAGAACTTTCACTCGTGTTTGAATTATAGATCCTTTGTACCTATTACCGGGAACTTTGAAGTTCTTCTCCAAGTACGTTGTTTTGACATTGAAAGCAAGTGTTCTATTATTTCAAAAATGCATTTCTTAATTGTTTTATATATGATTTATTAACTTAACAATTTATGAACCAAAACCAAAAAAAACTAATACCTAATTAGTGTATTAATCACAGAAATATCATCTACTTCTGTGGCTCTGAAAAAATTTCGAAGGCGCGAACGTAGGGACTCTGGAAGATTTGCAAACTACTAATATTTTAGAAATATTTCTTTGTTTGAAAAGTTAAGTTAGTTCAAACGCTCAATGTCAGACTACTGGGATTTCAAAGGATTTGTTTACTAAAAGGCTCCTCTTCAACTTGCCTATAGTAATACCATACACTTTAAATTCGGTAGTAATTTGTATGCAAAGGATTAATGACGTCACTATGCTTTCAAGCCCTTTTAACACTTCTAAACCTCACTAGTATTCATCCGCAGGATCTCTTGGGAAACCATAACCCTAGCCCACACCAGACACCCTGGCTGATATCTCATTTATCTCTCTCTACGTCACGATCCCTGTGTTGTTCTGTAGCCTTGCCAAGCTCTGTCTCCCACCGTTGCTCAATCCTCGTTCGAAGTCATTCATCGTCCTTTTTCCGACGTTTCTCCAAACTCTAAAAAAACTATCTGTGCTCGCGACATTAAGCATCTCTAAAGGACAGCAAATGTATAACTGAGAGAAAGAGGAAGAGCAGGACGCGAAGTAAAGAGAAGGATGACGATGAAGAGGGGCAAACAGAATGGCCAATTACGAAGAGTAAAGAGGAGCACCGAGGAAGAGGAGGATAAGCAAGGAGTAGGAGGAAGAAGTGGATTGAGGAGGAACAAGGAATAGGAGGAGGAAGAGGAAAGGAGGAGATGGAGCAGAGAGAGAGTTGAGGACAGTGATCAAGGAGAAGAGAGCGGACAAGTAGGGGGAGAAACATAATCTTTATCTTCATTGATGATCTGATGAGCAACAAATGTATAAATTTATTCAGGCATCATACTTAATAGTAGACGTAAAAGTAAACTCTGGTCTAGCACTGTTTTTTCTAAGGTTTTAGAATCTACTCCAGAATGACGAGGGTGAATACTAATAAAGACTAGGGTTAGAGGTGAAAAAGGAGCCTCAGAGCAAAATGACGTCATCAGATAGCCTTTCCATAATTACTTCCTTCTCCCAAGCTGGGGTATTACTAGCTCTTCTTGACTTTTCGAAACGCATTCGAACTTTGAAATCACGATAAAATCCTCCATTTCTCATTTGAAACGTTATCTCATATTACTTCATGGTATCTTTTTACTTTTTGCTATTAAGTGATTTCAGAAGCAAATAAAGCGAGTATTTACCTTTCTTACTACTCTGACAACAAGAATGTGACAAATACGGCAATCAAAATCGCAAATTGGCTGAGGGAGCAAAACATCGACGTTATCTTCGACAAATTTTTCGTCATTACAAACGGCTTGAGAAAATGGAGAGAACTGAACTTATCTTCGGCCAAAAGAATCATCCTGATAATATCTCCTGGTTACCTAAAGATTTGCAAATTAGACGAAAGCGACGAGAAAGACAAGAAATTGGACGCCATTAAGGATCAATTGGCCTACAACGAAATTTGCCATGTTAGAGATGAAATAACCAAAAACCCGTCGGTTACCGACAAGTTCATCGTCATTCTCGTTGAAACAAGCCCTGACGACTTGCCTTTCTGGATGAAAAGGTTAAATATCTATAAGTACAAAAACGGACAGGTAGACGAGAAAATGCTGGAGGTTCTCAAACGAGAGTGATTATTCATAGATAACAATTACAGTTGTTGTTGACTGTGGAAAGAAACTAATAGAATTTTATTTCGTTAACAAGCCATCGGTCTCAATTATTGAAGAGAAGAAGCAGAGTTTGCTAGTTTGTTTTAATCGTCTTTTACCAATGTTAGAACAAAGAAGAAACGTCGTGTCGTATACGATCCTAGTCGCTTGCAAAGAATTAAGGCAGGTTTCTCAACAGGGGTGGTACCGCCCTCCAGGGGGCGTTCAGAGAACGTCGGGGGGCGATGGAAGCAATACAGTGGAGAGGGGGGCGTTCGGATGTGTATGGTGGGCGTTGATCAGTCATTCGTCACAACAGCAATTTTAAGTTTCTAGTAATCTATTATTTATTTAGTGTTAAAATCTAGTACTGACTAACTCAGCATTACCAAACAGAATAACTATATACTAGAGTTATTCAGTTTGGTATTGCTCTTCTGTTTGGCGTTTGCACGGAGGATGGTCAAGGCCGATATGGACATCCGGTTCAGGAAATTTAGATGTTCCCGATTGGGTGGTGGAAGCTTTTCAGGTGGATGTCTTTCAAAACGAAGCTGCTAACCAGGAGAATCTCATCGACCTTCCAAATGACTGGGAGGCACAAATGACATTTCGCACATCTGGGTGGCATGCAATGTAGGCCACGCACGGCCAGCGTTTTCCTACATTGTGGGTAAAGGCCCGGATTCTGCTCCTTGCATCCCCCACTTCCTATCTCGTTGAGCAGGCTTTCAGCCAAGTACTGCACATGCAGTCAAAGTACCGAAACCGGCTAAATCTGATAGCTTTGGGTGCGCTCAGGCTCAAGTTGACCTCCATCTGTCCATCCATTAAGAAGTTAGCAGCAAATCACCAGGCACAGGGCTCCCACAAATGTACCCCTGCAATTAAGCTTCTCTTCCAGTCCTTAGCACTGACGGGTTGTTGATGACTAAAATATCTTTTAAAAACAGTTATTTTTAAACAAGTTATATTTGTTTGCATCTCTTTTGTGCTCGTTGTTGTTTCGTAAGTAGCTTTTTGGGTTTTCTGTGTTGATACTTAAAATTTTTCTTTTGTTAAGTTTTGTCCTACTGAAAATCAGCCTGCCTTCTTTTGCCTAAAAGCCAAAGAGATGGTTTGTCTGATCAAAGGCTTTTATATGATAAAGGACAGTTGGGATGACTTTCTTGTCAATTATGAGAAGATTGAATATGTTACTACAATTTTAAATGTGATTGTTAATTTTATTCTTGAAGAATCATAATTCAGTTTGGAAGTGAATACAATTTTAAAAGTATTCCCAAATGTTGTTTGGGTGACTTTACAGTGAATGTTTAAATGTGTGGAAAATGTATTTTGAATAGTTATTCGGCAGTCATTGGTACTCATATCAAAATAAATTAAATAGTTATATGACTAAAATCATTAAATGATGGGATTACTGACTGGGAATATCAAGTAGGGGGCGGCAACGGCTTTCAGCTTAAGGCAGGTGGGCGTTCATCCAAAAAAGGTTGAGAACCACTGAGTTAGGGAATTCAGAGAGTGGAAACAAGACGACTTCCCGAATCTGCAGTTGCTTTTGACCAACAAAACATTTTTTTAATAAAAAACAAGCACATTATTTATTGTTTTTAATCCTATAATTCATTATAGGTTTTAATCTTTGTTCTAATAATATTGCATATTAATAATTTTTGTTGTAATATACTATTTTAAAATATGGTAAATTATAAAATTTTTAGGTTTATATTAAGGAATCTTGAATTCTATTTTAAACCTGCCTCAGTGTATGCTATAATATTTAACTTGTAATAACATGCATTGTAAAATTGATTAAATTAAATTCAAATTAAATTAAATTTTAAGCGAAATATACATAAACAAGAGCGTAGGAGTTGTAGCGGCTGTAAGCGGTTTTGGCCGCAACAGTTTCTCACGCAGCTATTCATCACCTTAGTTTAAAAACTTATGCATAGATTTTTTTTTAAATATTTTTTTGCAATTACCAACATTATATGGACGTTTGCACAAACGGGAACGGTTCCAGACCAGTGGTAAGTAGTTATTTTAAAGTCATATACGACTGTACCAGGTATTTATTTTTTTTTTTTTCAAACCAGGGACCTAAGAATTGTTAACAGAACGGCTGAATGAGCCGGGGTGATTCGTGTCGCGAAAATATCTCGTAAATATCGTAAATATCGCGATCGTAAAAAGATATTTGTGAATAAACATGAAGATGTTGCTACTACCAAACTGAGCTGATTTCTCACTAGGATTTCATTTCGGAGTTTTTTGGTTGTAGTAAGAAGACCTTCATCAAACGAGCCAGCCAGACTAACTGGGCAACAAATTTGTAATATTCGCTCTTCTATCCCTGGTTACGATCGCTACGTGCGGTTATCCTAATAGTGGCTCCATTCAGTATCAGTTAATAAAAATAGCAACGTTTTAAAATCACTAATTTTTTGGTTGTTCCCGAAAAGTTTTCCAAACTTTTTTCTGTAAGGGCTTTAAAAAAAATCTTTTAAATAAATTTTATAGAATTGACTGTCAATTTTATTCAGTAATCTCATGCCCATTTTTGATTGTTACGATAAATATCACATTCAACCTTATTTTGAAAAAGTTGTCTCGCTTTGAAAAATGTCTTAACCATAGTGAATGGTTATGCAAGACAGTTCTGAAAAGAACTAGAGGAACCAACACACGGAGAAAAAGTAAATACTAAAAAGAAGCACTATGCATTGCGGTAGACCACTCTTCAGGTGCAAACGTCTGCTAACTGTTGAGAAATGAGTTATCAGCTTATATTTATACCTGATGTAAAAGTAATGTTGTCATCCCTTGTAGGAGGGATTAAACATCAAAATAACGCCAAATGAAAAACAAATTCTTTTTGTCGGCATAGATGCGGGTCATTAAACTTAATATAAATGGATTCCATAATCTTTAGAAAGAATGCTGAGCGGCATTTTGCCAGGATGCTAAATTTGGAGTACAAGAGGACCGAACTGACGTTGTCAAGGGTCCTTGTTACACAGCAAGTGGAAGACCAGTTAAAGATCTAACAAAGCAGAACCGCGAATGTCGTGAAGGCCTATGCTAAATGAGACATAGGCGAATTTGTTGGCCAGCAAGTATTAATAACGTCAAGTGGGGAGTGTAGGTGGTGGAATAGCGTTTAAAGAGAAATCAGCGAAGCGTTGGAATTCGACAGGTCCGACTCAACACGAAGTCAATTCGTGTTTGGGATTCTGTCAGTCAGGAGATTTCTTGATTTGTCGACATGGTAGTGGTCAGTCTACACAGAGGCAGTTATTTTATGCCGGATGACCTGAGCTGAACCTCTTCAGAAGTGGGTTAAATAAAGCCCGGACACGGATTAGTAAGTTGATTAAGGTGTGGCATACAAGTAGAGGTAAAAGGGTTTGGAGCGAAGAGAGGACGTTCAAGAACTTTAGGGACCAGAAATTAGGACTCCCGTTAGGGGTTTGTAAGTTAGAAGTAAATTATTATGTATTAGTTAGTGGTCGACCAGTCCGATATTAAAGGATTTCTTGAAATTGAGCTATCTGGGGTCTGTTGTCTTCGCCACGGCTGTAGGAAGAAGAAACTCTCGAGAGGGAACAGACTTACCGACCGGCAAAGTCCTGACTTCGTCTCAGAATGTTGGCGTCAAGTGTGGGATTGGTATTTGTTTGTTGAGTAGTTTTCTCCAGTTATAGTCGTGCAAATTCAATAGATATCACGTGATTATACTCTGTCTTAGGTTAACAGTATGACATCTAGAAATATAGTTGAGTATGATGAATATAAGCAAGAAGAACTGCGAAGCGAATGCGTGCAGCGGGGTATTGTAATTAACTCCAAAGATGGAGTAAAGACCTTAGCAAGTAAACTTAAGGTAAATGATAGAGCCTCTCAAAATATGGAGGAAGAAATGACCAACCTGGTCCCGGGTGATGGGTTACAATCTAATGTGGACTCCGAAAGGTTTGAGAAATGGAAAGTAGATGTGGATGTTTTGGGAAGTGCTGAAAGGATTACAGGAGTTAGTCAGTGGGAGGAGAAATTGGGGCTAACTTTCCAGCAAAGAATGGAGCTCATGCAACTTTAGAGAGATATATTTAAAGAGTGAGAGGAAATGGCGCAGTTAAGAGAGGAGAGAGAGGTTAGACGTGAGGAGAGGCAGAGATTTTTGAGGATGGAAGAGAGAGAGTATGAGGGAGAGCAGGATAAGAATATATTGCAACACATTAAATGAACAGGAGAAATATAAGTCTATTCGATTCATCAGGATGAGGGAAATGCGTGAAGAGGAAGATATTGATGACTATTTCCAGATATTTGACATGACTGCCAAAACCCAGTTTATTCCGGTAGAGGAGTGGTTAGGTAGCTTAGTATCTCGACTTACGGAGAAAGCAAAATATATTTATCTGGAAAATACAAGGGGAGGATGCACATGATTTCTATAGAAGTAAAGAAATTATTTTGCAGGCGTATCAGCGTACACCTTATTATTACAGATATTGTTTTCGACATTCAGAGAAAGAAGGAAGCGAAGATGTTGTTAGTTGGGCCCGTCGAACCAGAAGGTATCTTAATAGGTGGATGACTGTAGCTAACGCGAATACTAGAGACGATGTTTTAGAACAGGTTACCATAGAAAGAATGTTAGCAGCAGTAAGTCCGGATTTACGCGTTCGGTTAAAGGAACCTAAATTAGGAACAGCCAAGGAATTGGCTAATAAAGCAAGTGAATATGTTCAAGCAAGAAAAGGTCCCCTGATAAGTGGTAGGTATGTATACGATCGGGCAAAACCTCGTGAAAAGGGGAAACAGATTGAGATAGATAAAACTGGAAAAGAAAATTTAGATAATGGAACTTGCTGAACTAACAATGTTGGCGAGATTAGTGGTAGAAATCCCAAGCGGGATATGTCGAAGGTTGAATGTTTTAATTGCCATGAGGAAGGACATTTCGCAAACCGATGTAAAACGGGTTGGACTTGAGTGGGCCAGATAGGGGATAGTTTATTGTTTATTTAAAAGTTGGAAAATGAAGGGGGTGACCCCATTGTTAAAATGGGGGGGGGCATTAATGGACAATTGGTAAAAATGGTTGTAGATTCGGGATGTACGAGAACTTTAGTTAATTGAAGGTTTGTTCCCATAAGCCAACATGGCGGACTTAACGACACGTTCTATGAAGTGCTCTGATACAGTTACGGACTTCTAAGAGAATATTGGTGGAGTCTGCTGAAATACTTTTTTTTTTAACTGAGGTAAAGAATAAAATGAATGAAATATCAGCGAGGACAAGAATACCCGACGCGTCGCTTGAACGATACAAGATTGAAAACTTCAAGTGTACAAACGCTAAACGAGTGCCATTCAAAGAACTCGACTTCAATATTTACAAATCAAGTGCTAACCATGTGGATTTTTCAACGACAGAAAACCGTGTTCAAATATGGCTTAAAGCATTATATTTCCGATACTACAAGAATGACGACCTCAATAACACGGAAATCAACACCCATTGGCTCGAACAAGAAAACCAAATCAATCCGTCAAAATGCGATAAAGTTCTTCTTAGTATCCACGCAAATGATAATGAAAGTGTCCTTACCATTACAGTTAATGTTTGTACTGGTCGTATTCGAGCTCAAGGTCGGCTTTTTAAAGAATGGGGAGCAGAGGAATTCGATCACTTGCTAGCCATGGTCAACACGTCAGAGGACACATGGAAGACCGACAACATGAAACCCTTTATGGAGATTATTTTGAGAAAAGAAAGGAACAGCCATCAACCAACACACATAACTGAGAAAAAACAACCCGTGTTACTAGAGGACAGTACAACCCCAGTCACCTCGCGTGATAAGACAAACAATATCTGAATTATCACGATCCATCAAAATGAAAGACCAAGAAATTGAGAGCCTGAAAAAAGGAGATAAGGAAAAACAAAAAAATTATCAGTGATCTAACAATAAAACTTTTACAGATTGAAGAAAATATCAACGCTGTGAGTAAAAGATGTAAGAAAATCGAAGGAAAAATGCCTACTTTCAACAATCTCTGAAAAAGACTCAAGATAAATCGTGTGTAGAAACTCCTGCTTGGGCCTCAACCTCCTCATCATCCAACACTCCCGAAACATACAATATTCTAACATTGAATGTCTTCGAACCTCTTCCTGATGATATACCCTGCCAAGATGAAGAAATAAATAAAAACTCCAATAAGCTGAAAACAGATGACAAAGAAAACTCCCATAATGGAAATATGGTACACCAACAGAATGTTACCCCTCAACGTAATGTGGACTCTCATCGCATAAAGAACAGTACTGCTCAACCAAAAACTAATGAACATTCCCCAGAAAATAACAACCAAAAACCGATAAATGCACAAACCATTATTATATGTGACAGTAATGGTTGATATTTGAAACCCAAAGAACTCTGCCCAAACTCAACAACAAGATATATTTGATCAGCAACACTCTATAAAGCAAAACAAATAGTTGAAGCATCTAACTTCATTAACCCCAAAAACTTTATTGTCCATTGCGGAACTAATGACATGGAATATCCTGAGAGAAACACTGCTGCCAGTACTGTAGAGGTTGTGGATCTCATGAAAAACATCCAAACTGCAGAATCCTGATATCCCCCTTACTACACAGAAAAGATGAACTCAATGGAAATGTCCCAGCCATCAATGAAGAAATTCGAAACAAGATCATCACTGAAGCAAATACCACCTATATCCATCATACCAACATATTTGATGATGACCTCTATGATGAAAAACATCTGAATGAAAGGGGAGTTAAGAAATTTGCAAAAGCAATTAAAGCAGCATATTTCAACACCTCACCAAAAAAGAAAAAAATACCAAAGAAAGGTCATCCAAGAAGAAGCCAACTGAAACACACAGATTTGTACCAAAATCCTCCCTTCCAGTCTGGTCACAATAACCTTCACTCACCTTTCACTTCCATCATGAACCTACCACCACCAAATATTCGTATGCAACATGGCAAGAAAGGAAATGTACCACCCCCTCCCTTAATCCACCATGATGGCTTTACAAACCCACTACCACCTCAACTAGTCAGATTAATGCAGCAACTTTATGGATATCTCAACATATAACAAATTGTAAGTTGACTTTACATTTTCTATCCATCTACTGTATCTATCTGTCCTGCTTAGTTTATTGAATATTAGAAACATTTTCCCAACTTTTAAATAATTTAGAAAATTTTAGAATTTAAATGCAGATTTAAGAAGAATTATTTTTAGCATTCTCTACCAAATAATTAGGATTAACTTAAATGAGCACTGAAATTTCATTTAGCACTTGGAACATTAATGGTATATTTAATAGGGTCCTTGGAGATAAAACCAAAAACAAGGACCTGATTGATGCTATCTCCAAAATTGATTTTGTGGTTCTAACTGAAACATGGACAAACACATGTTTAAACCTTCCAGGATTTGAGGCTATTGTTTCTCAAACAGCTAAACCAGTTACTAACCAGGCATGTCAACAATCAGGTGGCATTAGCCTGTTATTCAAAAGCAAATTTAAACAATATGTAAGTATTATTAAGAATACAAAAAACTTTCTATGGAGCAAACTCTCCAAAGAAATCTTGAACTCTGACCAGGATTTATACATTTGTGGTACATACATACCACCAGAAAAACCAAAATACTTTGACAATGAAATTTTTGAAGAACTCGAAAATGATCTCATCTTTTTCTGATCACGAGCAAATATAATACTTCTTGGTGATTTAAATGCAAGGACAAGCAAACTTGAAGGTTTTTTATCAAGTGAAGGAAGTGATCACATCCATGATGCTAGTGATTACTCCCTTCAATTACCAGAAAGACAAAACTTTGATTCAAAAACCAATAATCATGGAAAATAACTGATTGATATTTGCAAAAGTACTGACATGAGAATACTTAATGGTCAGACAAATGGTGACTCCTTGGGAAGACATACTTTTCATGGTAAAAATGGAAACAGTACTGTTGATTATATCATCTGTAACCAAAGCTTAATGCCAAAAGTTAAACATCTAGTTGTAAAATCCCCTAACTATCTATCTGACCATAGCCAAGTCATCACATAGATTAATTTAAATAAGATATATAATTATGCATCTAATGATACCCTCATGCAACCCCCTTTATCCAAATTACCAACTCAGTATGTTTGGACTGATGAATCAAGTAAGACTTTTAAGAAAGAATTAAAGTCACTTGAGTTGCAAACAAAACTAAACACATTCCTTGATAATGTTTTCTCCTCTGACAGAGAAAGCATTAACAAATGTGTTGATGAATTTCAAAATATCATAAACTTTGCATCAAAAAAATCCCTTAAAATTAAAAGAAAGAAATATAGACAAAAAATTAATAATGTTGCAAACAAAACATGGTTTGATAAAGATTGTAGATTTAAAAGACATCAACTAAGAAAACTTGCTAATCAGAAACATAGAGACCCTAATAATAATGAAATCAGAACTGCATACCATACAGCTCTGAAAGATTATAAAAATACCCTAGAAATAAAAAAGAACAATTTTCACTTCAATAAAATCCAAGAACTTGAAAATGCTAGCAAAGATCCAATGGTATTCTGGAAAACACTCAGAAATAGCAGTGACGATCTTGGTTTTAATGAAACTAAGAAAATGCCACAACCAAGCGAGTGGCTTCATCATTTTGAAACATTGCATTCAGAACATAAGTTAAAAAAGGAGCAAGAGGAAATCCTTGAAAGCCTGAAGAACTATGAAAAAATTAAAGACCTGTTTAATGAACTTGATGGAGTTATCACTGAAGATGAACTGGTAAAAGCAGCAAAAAAATTAAAATCAAGAAAAACTGCTTATACTGACAAAATTAAGAACGAAATGATAAAAACTAGCGTTGAAATTCTTTCTAAAGGCTTTCTAAATGTTTTCAACAACATTTTAACTTCGGGGAAATTTCCTGAAATGTGGACTGAGGGCCTAATAATCCCGATCCATAAATCGGGAAACTTACTCGATCCCTATAACTATCTAGGTATTTGTGTTTCTAGTTGTATGGGCAAGCTATTTTGCTCAATTTTAAATAATAGATTAATAAACTTTGCAAACGAAAAGAAATTAATCCACCCTACTCAAATTGGATTTATGCCAGGAAATAGAACGGCAGACCATGTTCTCACTCTGAAAACTTTACATGATAATTACGTTAAACATAGTGAGAATGAAAAAATCTACGCTTGTTTTGTCGATTTTAGAAAAGCGTTTGATTCTGTCTGGCATCAAGGTTTGCTCTACAAATTGTTAAAAAACAACATAGGGGCACATTTCTACGATTTAATCGAAGACCCCTACTCGAAAACAAAATGTGCAATAAAAATGTCAGAAGACAGGACACCTTTTTTCTCATACAAAAAGGGGGTCCGTCAAGGATGTATTTTAAGCCCTTTGTTATTTAATGTATATATAAACGAACTCCCAAGACTTTTCGAACAAATGCAATCAGACCCATTTACATTACCAAACGGAACTACTATAAACAGTCTCCTGTATGCTGATGATCTAATTATACTTTCAAGATCGAAACCAGGTTTACAAAAGTGTCTAAACCAACTGCACAAATGGTGTAGTAAATGGCTAATGGAAGTCAACATCAAAAAAACGAAAGTGATGGTATTACAAAAACACAACTCAAAATCCCCAAATCTTCATTTCCATATTGGAAATAAAAACATAGATATAGTCAAAGAATATCTCTATCTTGGCCTCAAACTTGTACCAAATGGCAAATTTAAACTTGCTCAAAGACAATTAAGTGAAAAAGCTCTGCATGCTCTTTTTAAAATCCGTAAACATTTAGATTTCCATAAGCTTTCGCCTAAAACAGCTACAAAAATTTTTGACTCGATCATTTCCCCCATTCTACTTTACAACTCAGAAGTCTGGGGAGTATACGAAAAAAATGACTTCAACAAATGGGACAATTCAGAAGCAGAAAAAGTTCATTTAAAATTTTGCAAGATATATTTGGGCGTAAACAGAAAAGCAAACAATATAGCTTCAGAAGCGAACTTGGGAAATACCCTCTTCTGATTGCAATTATAAAAAGAATATTATAGACTACTTCAAACATATCCTTAAACTAGACGATAACTCAATCGTAAAACAATCCTTCCTAATGTTCAAACAACTATATAATAATGACAAAGAATCCTACACTAACGCCATAACAATGCTAAAACCATTTTATGATAATTCAAGAAATTTCGAATGTGATCTAATCAACTACGATACAAAAACTATAGTAAATAGGATTAAAGAAAAATATGTTGAATTATGGAGACCTAAAATGAATAACACCTCCAAACTGTCTTTCTTTTGTACATTTAATCTATATTTGTATTGTACATTATCCATAATTAAAAATCCAACAATAAGGAGGACACTTTCTCAATACAGAGTAAGCAACCATAAATTACAAATTGAACGAGGAAGATACGAAAATGTTCCCCGTGAACAACGTATCTGCAAACTTTGTGACTCTGATGCAGTGGAAAACGAATACCATTTCGTTTTAACCTGCCCGAAATACGAAGATTTGAGAAAAAATTCTAATAATATTCTTAAAAATATCTTTTATTTCAATGCTACAACAGAAAGCAAGCAGAAACTGCTTGAACATGTGATATCTTCAGACGATCCAGTTCTTGTTAACCTGCTTTCTAAACATATATTTCTTTGTTTTACTGAGAGAGACGATAGTCTCAAATCCAGGGAAGATTAATAGGGTTAGTAAATAGGCCTAAAACACCTAAAATACTCATACCAACATCTATATCATTTTAATAACTGTTTTAATAGATACATTATTTGTGTAATTTACATAATAGTAAATTTTCACTTGTTTCTACTAGTTAACATTAATGTATACGTAGCTTAGCAATACATGTATCTAGGTCATGCAAGTCAAGCTTTAATTAAATTTAAAAAAAATAAAAATAAAAAATTAAATTCCCTAGAGTAGAGATATTGATGAGATGACTATTATGATGCCAAATGGGGAGCCTGTTATTGTGCCTTTAGCCCGAATAAAATTAAAAAGTGAACAAGGTACACATACAGAATTAGTGAGCGTAATCTACCATTGGATTGTTTATTGGGACGTTCGTCATATGGTCGAACTCTTCAACGGGACAATCTTCTCCGACATAGGGAGAAAGTTGTAAATTTAGAGGGTCACATTTGGGCAGCTTTGGGATGAGAAGTTGATGAGACGTTTGTGACGACGCGGGGTCAAATTCTCCGACAAAAAGCGCAGGGACGAAGGGAAAAGTTAATTGAGCGGGAAAATCAAATGCAGGTACTCCATTTACCAACCAAGGCCAGAAATTGAGTTCTGGCGTTAAAAGTAAAGGAGTTAACTCATGGTTTTTGACGATTTTTCGACCAATCAGAAATTTTCAAAATAAGGTGAGAATATGAAAGTTTAGGCCGAATAAGTTAGTTTTGTACTTATTTCAGTTGTTTTAGGCTAAAAATTGAAGTAATTTTTGCTGGTCGGAAAACATCACTTAAAGGTGGGGGGTTAACCCATGGTTTCTGACGTATTTTCGACCAATCTACAACTTTCGAGATAAGCTTAAAATATGAATGTTTAGCTAATATAATTTACTTTTGCCCCTGTTCCAGTCATTTTAAGCTAATATTATGTTGAATTTTCATAGTCGAAAAATTTCACCATAAAATAAAGGGGTTAACCCATGATTTTCAAAAATTTTTCGTCCAATCTCAAGCTTTGGAAATGAGGTGAAGATATGAAAGTTTAGGTCAAATAATTGACGTTTACCCTTATTTGAGTTATTTTAGACTAGATTTTGGTCACATTTTGACGATCGAAAAACTTCACCTAAACTTAACCCATGGTTTTTGACGATTTTTCAACCAATCTCAAACTTTCAGACGGTTATGTAAGTTTGCCCAAATGAGTTAGTTTTCCACCTATTAGTGGTTGTTTTACTTTAGAAATTGAGTGTGTTTTGGAGGTTGAAACATTTCACCAAAACTTAGAGGGATTAACCCTTAGTTTTTGACATTTTTTCGATCAAGTAAGGCTTAAAGATAAGGTGAATATGTCAAAGTTTGCCTTAAATAATATACTTTTGCACTTATTTGAGTCATTTTGAGGTAAGATTTTAAGATAAAATCCTAGTTCTAAAGTGGTTTCAAAATTGGTGTCCACTCACGTCCCTTGCTGTTAAAATTTTCCAAATTTGGCCCAATTTGGGTTTGGTCGGTTTTCTGGCGAGATCTTGTGCGTGAGAGTCCCTCGCAGGAAAGGAAAGGCATAACTTGGCTCGTCTTTACATATTACATCAAAATAAAAATAAAATGTCAATTAGTTTTACCTGACTTTTATTTTAATTTGAAAATGAATTATTTTAGTTAATGATAGTTAGCTGTATTCATCAAATGTTGCTATTAAAGTAATCTAAACAAAACTCCTCCTTTATGTCTCCTACACAAGTGTGTTATGAATTAACGCCAACTTGGGCGGATTCTGGCCCAACTTGTGAAAAGCTGTTCCATGCGCGAATATTCTTACAACTGTCTCAATTGTCTCCTTGTATGGAAAGTTATGCTAAAATCAAGGCACTCAGACATGCATGCATTTGACATCCACGCTCACACACATAGAGTAAGTGGTGAAACAGAGATTTTCAAGCAAATCTGCTAGTTGTTGTCAGGAAAATCTAGGCTTTTGAGATATTCTGCAAAAGGGAATGAATCTTGGAAGCACTATCCATTATCAAAGTTTAACGATGAACCCTAAAAAGATTGCCAGACGATCCTCATTCAAGAGACAGCTAATTTTTTAATTATACTTCCTCTTGCAAGAGTGGGCAATTCCAGCTCATATCAAGCGCGGATTTAAGATTTTTATTACCCTAGTCAAACTTTTGAATTTTCATTTCCTGGGGGGCGTTAGTACAAAACACGCCCACGTTCTGTATTTCTCATATGGTAATTACATGAATTTTAGAATTAATCATAATTTTAGTCTAAATGACTGAGTTGAATTTAAATCGGTTCGGACCAATTAATAGAGAGTACACGTATATTTAAACGTAAATCAGAACATTCAACACATGCGGCAGGTTGAAGTAAGAGAATCAGCAGAGGAACCGCAGTCAACTTTTGATTTCGCTTTTTGTTAACAGTTGTGACACCACAATACTTTCCTGACAGACGGACTAAAATGAGTCAGAGTCTTCAATACATGTATCAAGCGCAGTATACAATCTTTGCCTGAAAAGCAAAGTGTTTACACGATGCCGGACTAGCTGTCATTCCACTACGGATTCATGTCGTTCCATTTACGATTAAGGATTCAAATCATTACAGTTACGATTGCGATTCCACGGCATTTTACGCCAGTATTGTGAGAACGCAAAGCCTATTTCATTCGATTTTGTTACGGTTCCATTTCGTACGGTATAAAGTGAACATAAGAGAGCTTACGAAAACAGGACGGAGATCATATAGAACGGAGTATTTATTGTGGAGGTCGTGGGACTAGGTCGAATTTATATACCTCCGTCCTATCAAAATGTAATAGTTACATATGCGTCGTGGGAAATACGATTCGGTAACTCTTAGGTCAAGCGATGCCGAAACTACACGAAGTTAGAGAAGCGCTTTTACGTTCCTACGACATACGAGTAATAGATGACGAGGAATTTGTTTTTCTTTATGATTTGTTGCCAATTATTTTGTTACCAATTATTACAAATATGGTAAATTTGTCTCTATGAACAGGACATTTTCCAGAAGAATGGAAGGAGACTTGGGTTTTTCCTTCTCTGAAAAAAGATAACTTTGATCTCGTCTTTAAGTACTGCTGCCCAATTAATAATCTTTCATTTACGTCCAAAGTAACTGAGAAAGCTGCTGCTGAACAAATGCATTCTTATATGACAACACACAACCTTTACCCGTCTGGCCAATCTACGTATCGTAATTATCACAGCACTGAAACTGAACTTTTGAACATCATGAATAACAGCATGTTACACTCCATGTGTTACTTGATCTAAGTTCTGCTTTCGATACTGTTGATCATACGATTTTGCTCCAGCGCTTGCAACAGAAATTTGGTATTTCTGGAATAGCTCTTGATTGGTTCACTTTCTATCTTGCTGGTCGTTCTCAGCGCATTTCTATCAATTGCACCTTATCTGACAAGTTTCTCCTTGAATGTGGTGTTCCGCAGGGTTCCTGTCTTGGACACTTATTGTTTATTATACACACTAGCAAGTTTAAACACAGTTTTTAAATACGTAGATACAATGGTGATTGGTAATTTAAGATAAAATAGGAGAAGATGAAGAGTAATATACGCTATAAAGAGGTATACACATTTACCAAAGACTGTTGGATAGTTTAGTTCTTAAAAGAACTGTATGAAACTTAATGAGGTAAAATTCTACGTAAAGAATAAGCCTAAAGAATTAGAAAAAAGCACGATGCATTTCGGCAGACCACTTATCAAGTCCTATACGTCTGCTAACTAAAGAAACATATCACCTGCTTATATAGTCTAAAGAAAACTGATGACATCGACCCAACGGTATGTGGGAGGGTCAAAATAGGGATAGTTGGAAAACAAATTCCTTTTGCCGGCACAGATCAGGATCATTAAGTTTTATGTAAATGGCTTCCATCACCTTCAATTGAAAGGCGGAACGGCATTTGTAAAGAATTCTAAAATTATCGTCTGAGTAGTTTTCGGTGCAAGACTTGTTGGACAAAAGATGTTTGCCAACAGCTGAGTCTCAACTGATCAATTGACTGGAACGGCATGGTTGTTCTGGTTGTTGACGTGATGGCTGAGTTTTATTTCTAATGACGCTAGGAACGTGTTGTTTGATCCTATCACCCAGTTTCTGATTAGTTCTACCCACATAGCGAGATCCACGTTCGCATTTAAATTCGTAAATAACACAGCTAGATGAAGAAGCAGGTAGAGACTCTTTGTGAGTAGGTGGGAGGATAGTTTTCGTCGAAAAAATGCCAACGAATCTAGCAACAAAAAATGTTTGCTCAGTAATTAGCTTGAATGATTGTCCAAAAGTTTCGGAAATTTGTCCTATCCATGGAAGTTTTAAATAGACTGGACATTTAGCAAGTTATTTGATATTGTAAAATTACATGTTCCTGTGGTTCATTGCTACGCGGATGATACACTGATACATCTGTCATTTTAATCAAATTCTTCGGCTAGTTATACCGCTGCAATGCAATCTTTGGAATTCTGCATCGTTGATATCAGAAATTGGATGCTTAATGCTTTTTAGGCAACACTTTTCTCTTGCGTAATTGAAATTTTATTATCCTTAATGTATAGCAGAATGGTGTTGATGGTCGTCTGTTGGCGCTATGGAATGCACTTCGATGCAAATGGTTGCGTATCTACGCTAATGAATGTCAATTGAATAAAATGAATGTATTTTTGCGTTAACGAGTTTGAGATGGGCGTTAATGATGGTATATTTTCTGGTGATGAACAGCAAAAGGTGTAATATGGTGAGGTCACACCAACGTTATCTGAAAACTTGAACTCTATTTTTCGCCATTATTACCTTCATACTACATTTTTGAATATCGTTTCAACCAGAAACGCTGTCTGAAAACATATACACGCGATTATTAAACAACCAACTTTTAACCGAGTGAAATTAGGTCTATATCTCAGGAACATTTTAAACATTGAAGTCCATGCATAACTTTTGGGAAAGACGATGTAGATGCAGTGGCGTAACGGAACTACTGGGGACCCTTAGGAGATTTTTGTTCGGGGACCCGCGTTACCCTCGTTAGTATAGACTTAGTGTAGACAATTTCAAGACTTAAATTCTCAATTGTCTTTACAGATTCATCGAGGGGGCCCTTAGGACTTGCTCTAACCCTAACCATAGTCCGTTACGCCACTGTGTAGATGTTAATCACACTTTCAAAAATGAAACTGACAAGTGTGTGAAAATTACCGACTTTTCCGTTTTCGTTGACGTCATGATGATGTCAGGGCCTTACATTATCATACCGAAGTACTTCATTTACGTATACCAGATTCAGGTTGTGGTTCATTCTGAAATCTGTGAAAACTTTTGAGTATTTACGTTGATTTTGACTTTCTTTAGCAAGGCTTCAATATCCTTGCAACTAAATCCGTCCAATTACCGTGAAAGTGTTGGTGTAAAGTAAAATTATTGTTTTAATAAAAGCCCTTTGAAACTGGTTGACACTTTGCTTTTCAAACATCTTTAATATTAGTGGAACATTACGTATATTGGAATTACGAGCTTTCGACCTGTTGACAGAGAATGTCATCAGGCAATGGTTTATGATAATGCGTTAATTGCTGGTATTCTGAGTTGACAAGACAAAAGCTTGCAATTTCTACAATGCCCCTCAAATATTGGAGATGTTTAAGACTTTTTACAACTATTTGTATGTGTCGATCTTTTTCTTTTTAGACATTTTAGACTTCAATCAAATTTGCACTCTTATTACAATTTATATATAAATAAGGAAAATGTACAGAATAATATTAAAAAGTGATAAAAACAAGAAATTACCCATAAATAAAATTATTTATCGTGCACAGTGATCAAAGTAGCCAAAAGCCCTCGAGGTGATCACTGTCCATTAGTACTGTAAATTAGCTATTTTGGAGCAAAACGGATTTATGATTATATATGTTATAGTTCTTATTTATAACGTTTTTTGTGAAAGAAGTAAAGACTGGATATATTTTTTCCTAAAAATATTAACTGAATTTGACAGCTTAATTTCAGGATCTATACTTTTCCATATTTGTGAAGAAACAAAGTTGAATGTATGTAAACCATAGTTTGTCCGAACTTTAGGTCTACTAAAATTTTGTTTGTCAGCAAATCTGGTATTATACGAATGACATGTAGAAGCCAGTTGGATAGTTTGAGAAAATAACGCAGGAATATTACTCTTATCGTATATGATCTTATACGTAAATATACCAATTCTTAACTTAAAAATATTGTCACATTTTAAAATGCTTAAGAGATTGTAATATGATGTTGCATTTTCTCGCCTTGACACAACAAATATATTTTTTATACATTTATTTTGACGAGATCGAAGATTCATTAATCTAGTTGAGTAAGTATTCCCCCATCAAGTCAAATGACTTTATAACAGACCTTATCACACCTTTTGCTGTTCATTACCAGCAAATATGCCACCATCATTAACGCCAACCTCGTGAAAATTAACTTGATAATACATTCATTTTATCGAATCGACACTCAATTACGCTTTTGTGACCTTCATTCAAAATTTTTACATAGAACGTACCTTTCACTAGCATATATGTAGATACTCAACCATTTGCATGACAGGGTACTCAATGGCACCAACAGACGACCATTAACACCATTCTTCTATACTTTAGGTACAATAAAATTTTAATTATGCAAGACATTAGTCCAGTTTTGCAGGGAACGATTTAAGATTGCTTGGAATTTTATGATGTGTATGGCGACCAATTTGCGTTCAGTATTGTGAACTTTGATCGCTAAATATTTTTGTCAAAGACGTGAAAGTCGATGTGTGTTAGCAAAGTGCTGTGAACTAAAGTTCGTTAACAGTTTGACGTACACATGTTCAGATTCTACACAATTGTAACCTGTAATAGACTGGACAAATGTCTTGCGTAAATTACGTTTTACTGCTCCTAATGTATAGTTGAATGGTGTTAATGGTCGTCTGTTGGTGCTGTTGAATGCCCTTTCAAGCAAATGGTTGAATATTTATACTAACGAATGTTACTTTCTATGCAAAAAATTTGAACGATGGTCACAAAATTGTAATCGAGTGTCGATTTAATAAAATGAATGTAAAATGAGTTTGAGGTTGGCGTTAATGATAGTATGTTTTGTGGTAATGAACCGCAAAAGACGTAATAAGGTCTGTTATAAGGTCTTATGACTAGATAGAAAAGATCAACCCTTACAAATAATTGTAAAATGACTAAAAGATCTTCAATATTTGTGGAATATCGCCGACATTGTAGATATTGCAAACTTTAGGTCTGTCAACTCAGGATGCCAGCAATTGACGCATTATTGATCATTGCCTGACGATGTCTTCTGTCAAAAAGGTCAAGAACTCTCTGTTCCAGTATACGTGATGTTCCGCTAATATCAAAGATGTTTAAATGCGAAACTCATGAAGTAAATGTCTTATCCTCAAGGAATACTAAAGGAGAAATCGGTATAAAGCAACCTTCCCCCCGACATACAAAGTCCTTGAAAAAGCCCCACAATCCCCAAAATTTACTGGAAAATACTTTAATTATACCATGGTCTTGGCGGAAGAACCCTTTAAGCCGCGCTTGCAATGCGTGCGATATTCAGAATCATTGTTCTGAATTGATACTAGAAGTTCTAATTGATATATATGCAAAGGAATATGAAACAAGAGTTCATTTCTGAATAAGGTAGGTAATATGTTTGTATTTTTAATAGTCACCTATCTGTTTTCATTAAAATAGATTTGGTTTTTGATTCAAAATCGTATGTAGTTTTTTTGAAAATCACCCAAAACCTACATTAAATTTTTGAATACAGATGCAGTGAGCTGTAAGAAAGTATTTTTTGTTTTTTTTTCTTTTTGAAGCGAGACCGGGCTGAAATTTTATGAGAGTTGCTTCAAATTTAGTTAAGCCTTTAGTCGAGGTGCCTAAATGTTCTTGTGTCAAAAGTACAAATACTTTAAATTAAAAAAAATATTTTTAAAATTTGTTTCTCTTCTTGCGTTTGTACTTTTCTTGGCACAAGTCCTTTCAGCTACCTTGATTTATTAGAATACGTGAGCATTAGCTACATAACAACGCTTAATTGTGAAGCAACTCTAATTTAAAACTTTAGCCTAGTCTCACTTGTAAAAAAAGAGGAGATACTGTCTTATGACCCAACGAATATGGTAACTCTTAGAATTGCTAGGCAATTCTTTTTCAGTGGGCAGTGATGTTTATTAATGGATAGCATTTTCCGATCAGTGAATCTCTTGCAAACGCTCCAAAGAGATGCTATAAGAAAAAAAGTTTTATAAAACAAGACTACCTGGGGCACCTTAAAAGTTTTACCTTGTCGAGTAAGGTATTTTTTGTTGCATAATACCATTAAAAATATGCCTTTAAATTTGATCTTTTCTTATTTGTGCCCATCATTTCATCTACACTTACAGTGCGCAGGGGCACCTTAAAAATTTAACCTTGTTATATAAGCTATTTTTTGTTGCTTGTTCATTGGTATAGTTTACCTCTATACCCAAGAATAAGCAACAAAAAATAACTTACTTGACAAGGTTTGAACTTTTAAGGTGACCCTGTACGTTGTAAGTGCAGACGAAATGATGGGCACATATGGAAAAAATAGTGAAATTTGAAAATTATTTTTAATGGTCTTTTGATCTACCAGATAAAAATTTCATAAATGGGATTTTTTTAATCTGTACCAAAAACAAAGTTTAAATGCTGTAGTAACCCTTTGGTAAATTATTGAATTTAATATTTTAAATATTAAAGTTAGATCCAATAGAAGTTTCAATTTTTGTCTCTCAAGCTAAGACCTGTTAGTCTAGTGGTATAGTTGTGTACTTAGCATGCGAGAGCGTCAGGATCGAATCCCCGCAATTCACGGGGGGAAAAAAGAGTTAATAAAAAGAAAAAGTGACCCAATTGCGAACAAAGGGTAAATGATCTTTACGACATTTGAACTCTGTAGAAAGAAAAAGCAGATCAGGCAAAGACTCCGGTGGAATGTCAAGAAAGGCCAGATAAAGAGTGGGAAGAGAACTCTGGTAGCAAAAACAAAAAAAAAAAAAAAACCAGTGATACAAGAACTCCGGTGACTTAATATAAAAAACTCGAAAATGAAAAACAAAAATTAATTCTTATGGAAATTAAATCCCAAAGAGATTTCTAATTCCCAAGAAATTTATTACACCAAGTTAAAACCGGTCAAAATGCCGTTTTTCAGTTGGTGTAATAAATCCCTGAGGAATTCCAAATCCCAAGGGAATCAAAGTCTAAGGTGAAAAATTGGTTAATTCAAAAGGGATTTATTACAGCAACTCAAAATCAGTCAAAATGTCATTTTTCAGTTGATGTAATAAATCCCAGGGGAATCCCAATTCCCAAGGGAATTAAAGTCAAAAGTGAAAATTGGTTGCTTCCCAATGGAATATCCAATTCCCAAGGGATTTATTACACCAAGTCAAAATTGGCTAAAATGGCATTTTTCAATTGGTGTAATAAATCTCTGAGGAATTCCAATTCCCAAGGGATTTGAAGTCGAAAGTGAAAAATTGGTTGAATTTTTTTAAATTTTTTAAAATTTTATTTCATATTTTAAATTAAATTTTTATTTTTTAAAACTAGAATTTCAATATATTTTTTTTCAAAATAAATTTATTGTCAGGGCAATAAGTTTTAGCAGCATACTCCCCCGTAGATATACCCCTGACCGAGTGAAAGAATGACTTAATCTACCATGTTACATGATTGAAAAGCTCTCTTTTTTCCTTTCACTTTCTCCCCCCTTTCACCTTCTCTCCTTTCATTCTTTTCTCTTCTTTTCTCTTCACTCCTTTCATCCTTCCTTCACATCGGATGACTGGTGTACCCTCTTGCCAGCTCACCCCGTGAGCATCCCCCTAATCGCCGCTTCCTCTAAGCTGCTCCTCTTGATCAGTTGATCTCATTAAAATTTTTTTTCAACAGTCGATTTTTTTTTACTTCTCCATGGTTCAAACTCTGATGCTTTGGAATGCGAGGCTGCTGTCTTGACCACTTGACCAGCTGGTGTTTGCTTGGAAGTCAACGGTTCATAGTCATATTTAACTAATGCTAATTTAAAAAAAAAAATCAAAACACTCTAGTCACCATTTCCTGATCAAAGTATTTTTATTTAATGTCAAATTCTTAATAAAAAAATATTAAATATTAGCAATCACCGTACCGTGTTTCATCTCAAAATTGTTTGAAATAAGGACCGTTACTTTCGAGTAGTTACTTTCCCAAGGATCGTCATTTTGGAATGGTTGAAAAACGTTAAAACTCAGTTGTGCAAGTCTTCACGCATTTATATCAAAGAAACAGGTAACTATTCAGAAAGACAAGCATTTATTGAGTCTTTGAGGTTTGTAGTCTTATTTGCCATTCCGTTCAACATAGCAAGACAGCCAAGGAGCCGTTACTTTCAGGGGAACCACTACTTTTGGAAACCTTTGGAGCGTCAAAAATCTGCCGTAATGTTCGGGAGGCCGCAAGTTTCGAGGGGTCGTTACTTTCGAAATTGTACTTTATTTCAACAAATTCAAGACGAAACTCCGCACGATTTGCTGCTTATTGCCACCACATTTTTAAGATTATTTGAAAAAACGACATGATTTTGTTTTCATCGAGAAAAAACATCAACAACACGGATTCAGGAGCAAATTTAGCTTTTGAGAAAACGAAGTGTTGAGCACTAAGCCACGACCAGCCAACAAATTTATAAAGTATAAAACAAGGCATATTCCTAAAAATATAGACATCTTGAAACTCAAGATTTGAGTTAATAATAATATGGGACTATTGCGACATAGCAGTATTTCGATTTTATTTCGAAGTTATCTTTAGACAATGAATATCTTAACATACCTAGGTCTACATACTCAAGAAGCGAGATGACATCATCGAAAAGTAAGCTATTCCTGACACTATTTAAATTAACGGTTTGCAGCTTCAACTTGGCAAAAACCAAAATGTGATAATTATTCTCTAGACTTAAGAATCGAGTTCTACTCAGATTTAAAAAAACTTAGTGTGAAAAGCTTCTGCAAATAACAGCTCATTGGTGTTTATAGACTTACTAGAGTACAGAATTTTATAGTTATTTATTATCAGATTTTTCATACAGAACGATAAATCACATGAAAACGGGAAGGTTATAAAAGTGCCATATCAAGACACCAAGCAAGAGATGGCAAGTTAGGAAATTGACTTACTTCGACTATCCGAAGCGAGATGAAAGAAAATGGAGATTTTGTAGATGAGAATGCAAGAATCTTTTAACCAGGAGGAGACCAATCAATAATTAAAATAATCAGTAAATTAATAAAAAAAAATCAGCAAATAAATTGAGAGATATGAATGCGTATCTGACAGAGTCATGTGAATCAGATTGAAAAGTGTGACAGTATATATGCTGATTATTCAAGTTTATGTGCCCACAAGTGACTACACAGATGAAGAGGTGGAAGAAGTATGCGACATTATAGCAGGGATAATGGACTCCAAAGGTAGAAGAGCAAATGCAATAATTTTGGGAGATTGGAACAGCATCGTAGGCGAAGAAAGAGACCGTAAAGAAGTTGGGCTTTATGGACTAGGTACAAGGAATGAAAGACGAAAAAAGATGGTAGAATTCTGTAGAAGAAGGAAGATGATAATAATTAAAAATGGTTCCAAAATCATGTCAGAAGAACATACACCTGGAAAAGGCCAGGAGACACAGCAAGATTCCAAATTAATTACGTTCTGATGAGCCAGAGATACAGAAATTCAATAAAGAATGCCAAAACCTATCCAGGCGCTGATGTAGATACTGACCACAATCTTGCAGTAATAGTAAGTGCAGTTATATTGAAGACACTAAGAAGTAAAAAGAAGAAAAACGGAATGTGGAAAAATTAAGAGAGGCCTGAAGAATATCATCGTACACAAAAAAAGTAAACAAAAAAATTAAATGTTCAGAACAAAGAAATAACGTAGAAGTGACAAGCAATGCAAGATGGAATAGACTAAGAGATAGAAAAGCACAACCGAAGAGATTTGGGTTTGCAAAAAGGGAATTCAGAAAACCTTGGGTGACCAGAGAAATCCTTGACAAGATGGAGGAAAGACGGAAATACAAAAATATGAATACAGATGAAAGCAATAGAAGATAGAAAATTAAATAATGAATTAAGAAGGGAGACTGAAAAAGCGAGAGTGATATCAATGGAAAAACAATGCCAGGAAGTAGAAAAGCTGGACAAAGAAGGAAGAACTAATTTGATGTACCAAAAAGTTAAAGAAATGAGTCATAAGAAAGGAAATACAATACTAAAAATAGAAATTGAAGATATAAATGGAAACAAGCTTAAACGTCCAGAAGATGTAGTAAATAGATGGATTGAGTATGTGGAAAAATTATGACAGAGAGAACAAACCAGAAGACATAGTTATTGAGGAAGAAAAAGAAATGGGCGGAACAATACTGGACCAAGACTAATATGGACTTAGATAGAAGCTGCAATAAAAGAGTTAAAGAGTAGAAAGGGAAGTGGACATGACGAAATACCTGCAGAATTTCTAAAATGTCTTGATGGTGACGAAAGAAGAGAAGTGTACAAATCATGTGAGAACATTTATGAAAGTGGAATATGGCCTGAAGGTTTCCTGAAATCAATGATGATTACAATCGCTAAAATAACAAAGGCTGTCAAATGCAGACTTCAGAAGCGTTGGAATTCTTTGAGATCAGTCACAGCAGTTATCAACCTTTCAACTTTTTACCTTTGTTGTCAGAAAAAGTACCAGAGCATGATAGTGAAATTTTCGCATGTTTTGTTGATTTCGAGAAGGCGTTTGATGGGATTCAATGAACGAAGTTAATGAAAATCCTAAAGGAAATTAGTGTTCACTGGAAAGATCCTAGATTTATTAAAAATCTACACCCTGGACAAACGGTGAATGTGAGAGTTGATGGTGAAAAGAGTAGATCGGGCACTTTAGGGAGAGGAGTAAGTCAAAGATGCTTACTGTTGCCTGTGCTGTTTGAAATACAAGTGGAAGTAATGATGGTGGAAGTATTATCGGATATGGAAGAAGCAGTGACGGTTGGAGGACATATTATAAATTCAGTAAGGTTTGCTGATGATGAAGCAACAGTAATTAGCACAGAGAATGGATTACAAAAAATGATGGATGGAATAAATACGACAGAGGAGAGTTATAGTGTGAAAATAAATAAAAAGAAGACTAAGACAATGAGAATTGCGAGGAAAGAAGGAAATGGAATGAATATAACTATCGCCAACAGAAGAATTGAAGAAGTTAAGCAGTTCAAATACCTCGGAAGTATAATAACTAATAGAGGTGAAAGTAATAAGGAAATAAGAAACAGAATTGCAATGGGAAAAGAAACATTTGAAAAGCAAAAACGATTGTTGATTGGGAAATTAAAATTGAACCTAAAGAAAAGATTGACAAAGAGCTTGATATGGAGTGTTGCCCTGTATCAGTCAGAAATATGGACCATTAAAGCAGCTGAGAAAAAATTATTGGAAAGTTCTGAGATGCGGATATGGAGAAAGACGATGAGAGTAAGCTGTAGAGAACATAAGAGGAATGAAGAGGTGTTACAACAAGTGGATGAAAATAGGCCATTAAGGAGCGACAGAAGAAGTGGATTAAACATGTCTTGCGAGCTAAAGGACTGATGAAAAATGAAATGGAGGGAAGATATGAAGGAAAAAGACCAAGGGGTAGAAAAAGAAGGTTTATGCTAGACAATCTTAAGGATGAGAGAAGTTATGAAGAACTGAAGAGAATTGCTCAAGATAGGCAAAGACGGAGACAGGACGATACATGAAAGAACCTGCCTAAAGGCAGAACACTAATGATGATGATGAAAGTGTCATTGACTGCGTAACTCGGCAGTGAATTGTGCGTGTTCACATTGTAAGAAGTGCTTGGTAACTGCACTAGTGTTGAGTAGAATGTTTAAAACAGGTCCTCTTTTGAGATAGCAGCTGGATGAGCCATGGCTCCTGCATCCTTCGTAGCGCACCCAGCCCCCAGCATAACATTTTGTCCCTCCATTACAAAAGTCCCCATCAACCACTATCGGGTTTAATGACCTAATAAAAACTAATAAAATTATGTCGATAATGTCAAGCAAACGAGCAAAAAATTCTGTATTGCTAAATGCTGATCTTGGGAACAGCATTGTATTTGTTACCAACGAAAACCTGCTCCCTCATCATTGTCTGAAATGTCAACACATGGTGTACAAAGTGTGTTCATTTCTTGACATGTGCCTTCACCGTAGTGTACCGTAGGTCCCTTGATATGGTTTCCTACCCTCCCCCACTTAAGATTTCTTAAAAGACGCTATAGTTTGGGAAGACATGTATGTAGGAAACGATAGGTTTTCCTTGTATATTCTTTTACTACATCGAGGACAAGTAACTTGACGGACATTACTACATGACAAACCCGGAATTTTGTCTTTCTTTGAAACAAAGTGTGAGACTTTTCATGCTGTAAATACTCATGAATTCAACCGGATGATTAAGGTAACGGCGAATTTTCATAAACCAAGATTAAATAGATTTTCGTTTCGTATGCAAAGACATGGAATTCGAATCCACTCTTTTTATGATTTTTCGAGGACTTACAGAAGCTTCGTACTTGTGCAACGACGTACAAGTTTTCAAGATGTTGACTTGCTGGTCAAAAGTTTTCTACAGCTGCAGATTTTAAATGCGCGATGGAAAAGTAATTTTATCCAGGCCGTTTTGCGTGCAAAAGGTTCGAAACCAGAAAAGTGCATATATTGACCAGTGTGAGTGTTCTTACGATAAACGTGAGTACCATCTACATATCAACAAAATGAGTAACTCCATCTGAAAACGCATAAATCTTAAATTTTTATCAAATTTGTTAAATTTACTTCCAACTATCGGGATGTCACAAGGTTTTATCTAAAGAAGCATTTCACCAACCTAAAGTTTATAAAATTTTATGGTGCCGAAGCGAATCAGATTAGAAAAAACTATTTTTTAAAATCTTGTTTAAGTGATACCAGCCAAAACCGGGTGAAAGAGAAGAGCCCATGAAAACCACCGTCAATTTGTCCATACACTTAGTTATTAAACGAAAAGGTAGTTTTACTGCTACAATCCAAAATAAACCTTTCAAAGTGCGTTTGTCTCGAGGTGATGTCGTATACTAGATGACTTGTCCTGTTGCAATAAAAGACATACTGGGGAAAGCGATCGTTGCTTACAGACGTCTTTCTGAACATTCTACTGAACACAACACTAGTGCGGTTGCCAACACTTCTTACAACATGTTCATGCACAATTCATTATCGATTTACGTAGTCAACATGACCTACTAAATAACCTTAACTTTTCTTCTGACTTATCTTCCAGTATGAAAAATCTCAAATCTTTAATAACTCTTAAATTTTTTCCTCCAATAAGTCTATTAACACCAATGAACTATTATTTGTAGCAGCTTTGCATATTAAGTTTGTTAAATCCGAGTTGAACCAGGGTCTAATGCCAAGTAAAGAATTATCACTTTTTACTTAGTTTTTTCACCATACTGAAGCTACATACTGTTAATTTGTCACCATTGAAATAAAGTCGAAATATCACAATCTCGCAATAGATGATTTTCACGTGACGTCAGAGATCAGACGGCGGCTATATTTGTGTCCCTCGTGTGCGCGTAATTACATGCAAATCATAGGCCAGAACTATTATTCTAAGCAATATAGCAGCGATATGGAAAAAAGAAAGCTTTTCAAGTTGAATTTTCGAGGAGAAATCTTCAATACCTCTTTCAGAGTATGATAACAAGTCAGAGGAACGCGTAAAACAACGGTATTTAAAGAATATCGCATGATCTCCTGCCGAAAGCTTTGTCACAGCTTTGAAGTAGAGCCGGTAAAGGTATCTCAAAAGGACGAAAAGATTTCAAGACTGAAAAGACCTTGACAATATTTTCCACCACATATTCGATGGCCGCCGAGCAAAAGAATATCCAGTGCCAAAATTATTTATGTCTTAATCAGAGTGATAAGATGTGTCAGGTGCAGTTCGTTCTCATCAAACTACATGTTGTTTAGAGGTATTCGGTCGTCTGTCTCATTAAAAGGTAGAACCTTCTTTCGTTTGGTGGTTCTGCTTGCATCAGCTTACTATGTGGTAGCGCTTGAAAGTTTATTTTTGTCACGAAGGGAAAGATTTAAAACAGTTATCTCTGTTCAGCTGCACAAGGAGACTTTTTCGTTTGAGGACTTCTTAGGGATGGTTGTTGTTTTCAAGAAACTAAGTTGTTTTCAATACCTCTCCTGAATTACAGCGAACGTCCAATCATAAGCCGTTGGCTTTTATTTTTTAAAGGACTTCTTCTGAGCTTATCCGACTTGTCACTTTTATTTTGGAGGAAAGTTATGAATTTCAAAATACAATTTATATCCGTATGATAATATATACTAACTCATGGGTTTAACTTTTAGGAAATTTAATATTACTGAGGATTTTTTCGTTTAACCTTAAAAGGGTTTGTACTCTGAAGAGATTAATACACTGTATTTGGGGGCTTATTACTGGAGGTTTAAAGCATATGAAAAAAGAAAGCACGACCATTGTGTACCATTACTTATAGAAAATGTGATTAGCGCTTATTCATAAAATGCCCTTCATATATCTTACTGTTTTTATCTTTACCAATGAAATGCTAACCGTATGGAACATTGTATTGACGTGCCATGGCCTTGAACCAGAAGGCTATAAATTATAACCTAGTATTCCAAGCCTTAATCACAGGAGAACAAGTAAAAGTTCTTGCTGGAGCAGACTTGTTTGGCAAATATTTGAAACTACTTGCGGTTGAACGATTTTGGGAGAATCTTCTGAGGTTTGTTTTCCTGATGCATGTGCTTTGTTTTTGACAGAAAACCGCTAAAATGAAAACTTGAAAGAGTCGGTGCTTCGAAGACCAGTTAAAAATGTGACATCCAATTCTCCGGTTATCTGCGCAAATTTAAGCGATGGATGTTCTGTATGAAACACAGAAACTTCCTTATCACTTTTGGAGTGACTAGGAGACGGTCGGCTGTTTTCAACAATTGCGACCGATTAATAAGGCGTTCACACGATGCCGTAGAAGTACAGTTTCATTACGGTTTCAAATCATTACGGTTAGCATTACGGTTTCAAATCGTTGCGGTTAGCATTACGGTTTCATGTTTTTTCGTACCGGTATCGTGTGAACACAAGGCCTAACCGTAATGATTTTGTTACGGTTTCATTTCGTACCGGCATCGTGTGAACGGGGTCTACGTTTTGGCCCATTATTGTGAGACAGATTCAATCACGAATAATTTTGGCACTGGATATTCTTTTGATGGCTGGTCATTCATGAAGGGGTAGGAACATACTGTTATGGTCTTTCCAGACTTAAAATCTTTCCGTCCTTTTCAGACACCTTTACAGGTTTACTTCAAAGCTCTGACAAAGCTTTCAGCCATGGAAGCCAAATCATTTGCGATAAATGCGATTGCTTAATGACCAATTCTGAGTATCTTTGATCGGTATTGCAGTCAGCAACACAACAACGGTTCCTTTTTCCCATCGTAGAAAAAACCAAGGACCAAAAAAATACTATGACTTCACTAAAAACCTTCATAATTAACGAGACCACATAAAATTTGCGCTTTCACTTAATAGGAAGACATTGTTTTGGCCGCGCTTGCTCCAACCTCTTTGCCCCCTTTCCAACATGGCGCCCGTAACCTTGAACTCGCCTATTACTCTTGGGCATTAACCCGTATTATAAATATCCTCAATCAATTAGTCAAATTTTCTTGTATAAGTTTTAAGAAAATCTGTTCACGAAGACCACTTTACCTGAGAGCAATGCCTGTCTTCTTGACCAGTGCATATGAAATGTCAAGGCACTTGGCGCCAAAATTTATCATCGAGACGTTCACCATCATCAGAAGAACAACTGCAAACGCTTAATATCGACAAGTGTCTCAGATGAAAAGCTCATTGCTGTTAAGCGCAGTAAAGTGTTTCAAAAAGCTCGTAGACAACATGTTGAAGGACCGTAAGCCTGTCACTGAAAACGATCTCCACGCGCTAGTTCAAGCGTTTCAATTATTTCAAAATCAACCAAACACTGTTTACGGTAATATGACCAATTAGAAGACAACAGATGAAACCTGATAGTCTTGGCAAGGTGACATACCTCAGCAAACTCGGCAAGATGACACCACAAATTCGGCAAAAATCTGGAAAGTTTATACCGCTAAGCCAATAGCTGATGCTGCTAAGGAGCGTTTTAAAAGGTTAAGCCAATCAGAGCAAGTAAAATAAAATGAAGATTCGGCAAAAGAGGCTACGAAATTAGTCAAACCAATCACAGCTCACGATAAAAGCAGTTTCAGGAAACCAGCCAATTGCAAAAAGGAATACAATCGAAAGATCCGGCAAACCGGCTATAGCGTGATTCTGATGCTCGGCAATGTTACCAGAGACGACAAATGCACTAGATCTAAATACAACGCCGGAAATTAAAATTCGCCGTTGCAAACACAATTATCTGACGATCGACTACAACTATCGACTACAAGCCCGCTTTCCCCACTCGTTCAAACATCCGATTGCTGCTACGAAAGGAGGATTCGAACTACTGACGTCGGTGATGGCTGTCTTTTGCACTGAAGACTAAGTAACCGAAGTTCCCGTCGCTACACCAGCAAGCAAATAATAAACAGAAGTTGTGCCTGTGACAAAACACTATCTGCAAGGTTGAACAATTGTAAGCGAAAATCGTTACGTCCAATTCAGGAGGCTCCCTAGCGTAAGTAGGGACTGCTTACATAGACACTGAGAAATTTTTTCTCCCTAGTCACCACACGTGTAAATGGACTGCACGCACATCGAGATTAGCACTCTCGCCCGCTCGGGCCTTCGGCCCCCGCACCGCGCTTCGCGCGGTGGGCAAGGGAATTACGTATGCCAGTACACATACGGGTAGATAGCAGTGGCGTAGCCAGGGCATTCCCGGGTATGCGGCTTCCCGTCCCGGAGCAAATCAATAAGACAAAATTGAGGAATTGAGGAAAAGAAGAACAAAGAAAGAAAAACTAGAAAGATATGAAAAACAGATAAATGTAAATAGGAAAAAAAAAGAAAGGAAGGGCAGAGGGAGGAAGATGGAGAAAACACGAAAGAAAAAGTGGTAAAAAAGAAAAGTCCGCTGTGCAACATGATTATGCAACCAATAAGGTGCGGTTAACTAAATCAAAAATCAGGCTTAAAATCTATGAAAAACGTGGTAAAAAGTTCGATGAACCAAGACCTTCCATGGATCCCGCAAGGAGCCTCAAGGCGGGCTTTTGGATCCTGCGTAGTTTTGTTCACGCTTCACGTTCGAAACTCATTTTGAGGAAATTTTTCTTGATTTTGACTACACAGGAGTAAGAGACTAGTCACGCGCCTGGTACATGGTGATATTGTTGATGGCCATATCAATTAATCCTACCTCGATAGCACCGTCAGCGTCGGTGTAAATTCTAAATTTTCGGGTGTTTGCTTCGGTAAAATGGGCCTCGCAAAACGTAAAGTAAACAGAACACTTTACCGGGCAGATTTTCAGGAGGGCCCCTTGACGAGTAGAATCGTCTGGCGTTAGCCAGAGTGAAAATTATAAGTTGCCAAATGGTAACAGTATCCGTTAAAGGGTGAAGAGAGATCGATCTTGACCGTTTACTGGGGATGTTTCAGGAAGTCTACTCTTGATGAGTAAAGTCGTCTAGCGTTAACCAGAGTAAAATTAAAAAGTTGCCAAATGGCAACGGTGCCCGTTAATTGGTATGAATCATCATTAACAACTGTGCCCGTTAATTTGTATTAATAATTATTAATTATAAACAGCACACCATTTCTTCAAAGTTTTTAACTATGACATAGTTTTTTAAAATCCACTATCATTATTGCCAAAAATGCCTGCACAACCTATCCTAATGTTTCGCCACGTTATTCTTCATTAAAACATTAATCCGGATACCAAGTTTCAGCAAAAATTCACCAAAGGAAACCGAAGCTGTTGTGCCTTAATTTTGAGATAGTTGGGTAAATACACGCAGTTCAAACGCTACTGATATCATGGTAACAATGAAAACTGCTGAATAGAAACGATGGAAGGGGCTATAAATGACAACCGTACCAATTACTGCACGTATAAGTAGAAAATGAAGGAAGCCATTTTAAACCCAACATCATTTACATTTTATTTCCTCGATAAGTTCATTTGTTCAAAATTGTCACCACTATGAACCAGGAACCTTGTTTAACTTGTTTCAATTTATTGTCAGTAACATCACTATAGCAAATCAGAGTAAAAAACCGAATTTTTAAATTAGCATTTAAAAGTCAAGTTGATATCAAGGGTCTTCGAATAGTTCAGCCAAAACGTTAATCGCAGGACAAACTTTTGCAAGTTGTTTTGATTTTTTTGCGGGGTTAAAAAGAAATGCAAGCCCAATTCTAAACCAAACCACACAACATTACGACATGTCAAACGAACAAGATGATGACCACGACTGACTTTACATGCTCCAACAATCGACTATTTTTAGCTACTTTTAGCTTCTTTAGTCACTGATTCTTCGTTGACCTGCTTGGCTGTAATTCGAAAGCAGCTGATATTCAGATGTTCACAAATTTGCGTGATGACAAAATAACAGTACTGCATTAAATTTAGAAAGGAGAAAATCTAGAAAACAGAAGAGTACTGTATTAAATTTTGAAAAGAGAAAATCTAGAAAACACAACAGTACTGCATTAAGTTTAGCAAAGAGGAAATCTAGAAAACAGAACAGTGCTGTATTAAATTTGAAAAAGAAAGCCGAGACAACGGAACGTACAACAGATTAAAATCCATTTTCAACAATCTAGCTACCAGTAACTCCTGCATTAATCCAAAAATGACGGATACGGAGGCTTTTTACGCTGACATTCCTAGGCCCCTTCTCGGTCAACTTGTCATCATGGAACTTAAACTGAAAGGGAATTGACCGAGTAGAGGCCTGAAACTGAAAAAAAAGGACTGCAAGTTCCCTAAATTTGGCTTTCCCTTTTGACATGGAGACGTCGTTGTGGTCTACACGCATCTTACTGGCCATCAATAGTCGTCATGAATTGACGCGATGCTGAATATTTGTACCCGTTATTATTAAGTAAAAACCGACAGTCCCACAATTCAACGTGAGAGACAAAACCCATGATAGCTTAAAATAGAGATCATAAATAAAACTCGAGAGACCATGAGAGCAAACATTTGGTAACTATTTCACTGATGTTGTCACCAATGTCATTACAGAAGTGCCAATCCACCAACTGCCAGTCCTTTCCGTTCAACCTGGCCAATTCAGTCTAAAACTAGCCAACACAACGAGAAATTACACAATGGAAGAGTTCATAATATGTACAGTCGCTGGTAACATTTTTGCATGCTCGAATTGCAACTCACAAAATGCGCATGAAGACTATGTTGGCATTGCTAAGCTTGGACGCTTGTAAAAGTAAACAAGACTAAAAAACTTAAGATGAACTAAGAATGTGAAACACAGCAAAGATTTCATCTGACGGAGAAAACAATCACAACGTACATCTTCAATCCTGGCAGGGAAAACCTTGTTTCGCTTGCTTATCCTCATTGTATGCTTGACCCCTTCAAAAATCCACCTTGCCTGCTCCTGAATAAGTTCGGAGATCTCGGATCGTTTAACACACATGTGAGCTAAGTGCTGCCCACAAGCCAACTGCAGCCCGCAAGACAATTTTCAGCGGCCCGTGATATAGTTTAAAAAACCCTACAGTAGACATGTCCATTTTGCTTATGGGAAAACAGTGAAATACTATCCCAAAAAATTGTCTCATCAGCTAACTTTTGGAGTTTCTGACAAGTCTTTTTTGTCCACCGTCCTCGAGACGCGTGAGTATATCGCGTCTTCTCATTAGACTTAAACTGCACGCCTGCTATTATAATTTATAGTACCTCATCTGCCATCCACCCCTTCGCTTCTTACAGCATTTATAACTCTATCAATAAAAAAGCTCCATAATATCTAACGTTTTGGGGCACTGAGCCTTCTTCAGAGTCCTGTGACGTGTACATACGTATATATACATATACATATACATATACATGAATATGCATTTATATCTACATGCATTTATATCTTCCGTTGATACGTCGTGACCCATTCGACTGGTTTCGAAATTTTATTGTGGCCCGTGAAGACCGAAACACAACATTTGTGCAGTCATTCCACGATTCTACTCCACGCGTTAAATTTTATTCCTTCGTTTTTATGTTTGTCCGGTAAGTCGTATAATATTGGATAGTTTTTTGCTGTTTTTTTACCTTCTTAAACGAATTATTAAGCCTTCCACAAAACACGCCATTATTCTGTTGGTGATGATTACGAACGCGCAGTTGCATGCAAACTAGTCCAATCTCAGCCAATAAGAGTGAAACGACTGAAGTGACAAAGGCAAAAAGTTAACCACGTCAAACTACCAAAGCGACTAACTTGGTAGCCGCACAAAGCAGTCGCTTTGCTCACGTGACCACGACGACCGCACAATGTGTTTCAGCCTTAAGAACAACTTCGTGTCAATACATGGTTCTAGACCTTGCACATGTGCAGCTTCTTACCCTGTCTAAGAGGGATGAGTAATATGGTGGGATGAACATGATTTTTCGTCTTGCGGAGGCTCGTTTGGTTATTCACTGTTAAGTGATAAGTTTTGCTTTTATAATTGACCTCAACGAGGTTGAAAGCTTGAGCTAACGGTCAGCCCAGTTACATAGAACACAAAATAAACACATTCATCAGCAACAGCCCATCAAGTTCGCCTGTTACGTCGTTACCCGCTGGGCGTGTATATTTGGCCCGTTATACTACAGGATTGTCAGTAATCTCTCGAAATAACATAGTAATCGTCAGTAAAATTAGACGGGGTAGTCGCTTCATAATTTGGTAATCGGTCTGGCATCACCATTTCCGATTGTAGTTTTCCACCAGGGAAATTTATTCGCGCAAGGTATTTTAACGATCTCAAAATGCCCATGGTCCTGAAGCTCTAAATTCGGGAAAGTTTCTGAATTCCTGACAGTAAACGAACCCACAACCTTCTGATCGCTAGTGAGATGCTCTAACCATTGAATCACACGAACTGAGATCGTAGAGCAAGGTAACTTATTAACTGCTCTCTCGAACACCAATAATATATCCGTAAGATCTAAGCCTGAACTCAGTAAATTCTCAGGTGTTCTGTATAAATTTAAAATGAAGTACATCATACAGTTTCCTTATGAAACTTAGTAATAGTTTCATCGAATCTACAATATCAGTACATTATTATAATAGTTTATACCTTTCAATATTTATTACATAGTTTTAACCCTGTTAGGTATCCAACGAAAGACACTACAACTAAGCTTGCTCTTTGAGTGTTATTACTAACATTATTTCAATTACCATTGCAATTACCATTACCATTACTGTTACCGTAACCTTTACTGTTTCCACTAAAATTACCATTATTATCATTATTATTATAGTTGTTGTTATTGTTATTGTCATTCTTATTGTTATTATTGCTGTTATCGTTGCTCTTATTGTCGTTGTTGCTGTTGCTGTTGTTCTTGTCGTCGTCGTCGTCGTCGTTGTTATTGTTGTTGTTAATGCTTGATTGTTGTTATTGTCATTATCATTGTTATTTTTGTTATTGTTATGGTTCGGATTATGGTAATGCTGGTTGTTGTTGTTGCTGTTGTTGCTGCTGCTGCTGTTGTTGTTGTTGTTGTTGTTGTTGTTCTTATTGTCATAATATCAAGCCTGACGACTATCTAATCCTATATGCTGGCATGACGATGACGGTGATAACGACAATCATGATGATGGTAATGATGCGACTGCTGATTGCCATTTTGATTATTATCACTATTAGATTGACTTACCAGGCAAAACCAAAGTAAACGATATTCACTCATTGGCGATGAAAGATTGATGTTAATGACTTGTATAAGAGGGCAGAGCATTATGGTATCCAGCATTGGTAATGGGCTTTTCGACATTGATGCTACCTGGAAGTGAAAAAAGAGAAAGACATTACTGCATTTGGAGTTTCCCTGATCCGAAAAGTACAGTACAATACCAGCGTACGACACGATAAAAAAACCAAAACAAAAACGGCGGAGATACTATTAGCCAAAAAGCCTTGCGAAGCTATATCAACTCTAATTGCCACACAACATTGTTTGGTTTCGAGTAGTTCTGTACAGGACAATGCATCATCACTGTAAGACATGTGATGGTTAAGCGAAATTAAAATCCATATTCTCAAGAAGGGCATGCTGCTAACTCTCTAACAACAGAAAATTTGATACATTGCGGTGGAAACAAGATATAGTGCCAAAAACGGGACAAGTCACCAGACCTATCAATCTAGTCTTTTTAAGACAGTTCAGACCATATAGAGGTCATATACAGTATTAACTAGAGGGTGCATTATAGCTAAATATCACTCAACCGCAGGCTATAAATTGATTGCTGCCGTATTAGATTACCTGGGACTAAACCAAACAAAACGCGCATGAAAAAGTTCAAGGTCAAAGTGGAAGACAACTTCACCTTTGTCGCTTGTTTTTGTCTTTTCTTAAAAGAAATGAAACAGTTAAGGCAAAAGTAATAACCGACTAAGAAACAGAAAAGCAGTTTTTATGCTATACAGTTAACGAAAACAAACACGAAGCAATTCTCTAAACATCTGTTGTTTGGCCTAAAGGTTCTCAAACAGACGGAATCGATCCCGCCTGCATTATTTTTACCCTTTTAAATCGTAAGGAACTGATCGAAACCCATCGACATATCACTGATTAAACGTGTATACGAGCTCTTAAATACTTGACACAACTAAGAGACGATCAGGAATATAGAGAGAAAGGTGTCACTGAGAGACACAAACAACCAAAAAATAGGCCATAACTTACCAATAAAAGGATTGAAACTTTTGCCAGCATTAATCCAAAAGCAAAATTAAATAGACACGGAGCTCTTTCGAAGACGTTAGTGTTAGAGTATGCAAAATTGTAGTAAGTCAGATAGAGAACGATTCCCAATGGAACGGCGGGAGATAAAACGCTAGTATCCTGAAAAGAGAAATTAAAAGTATTAAAAGAAAATCTACTAATTAGAAGAGGACGTCAATTTCGGCGAACATCGAACCATCGCAAACCGTGCTTTCAAGCTGTCCGCTTAACAGGTCGTCTTGCAAATGAGTGCTTTAGATCTACATATCTGGAGAACAATATCAAAATCATCCTTAAGGTAACAAAAATAGAATATTTCTAGAGAACAACCTCTTAATAAGTCGGGTTTTTCTTCTTATCGTCCTAAATTCTTTCACTTTGTTTCAACTTTTTCTTTTCTCCTCTTTTTTTTTTGCTTTTTCTTTACAAGTCTTTGATATTTTCGAAGCGGTGGAAGATAACAATCTTTAATATAAGCACTAAAGAATATTTTGTACTTTTACGCGCCTATCGATGGCAAACAGACTAGCAGTCCCTTCTTTTAACCTACATCCTCTTCTCTTGCTAACTCCATGGTAAAGTCGTGTATATGTAGCGTGCTCACACAAAGTCAAAGTAAACGTAACTTTATTTCAACCTGAACTCAACTTAGCTCTCCTAGTCAATACTAAAACGTCGAGATATATATATAGTATTTATCCGCTCAAGTGAATAAGTGATGTTATAACAGGAACGCCTTTCACCCAAACAATACTTACATTGAACCTACTGGAAAACTACATAGAAGTGTTTTTACTGAAGACTATACTCCCGTTCACAGTAAAGTAAAACTACATCCCATTTGCATGCCTTGTTGATCACAGTAATTCTACCGTAATTTTACATTTCAAAGTATGGCTGCTAATTAATTGTATTACCGGGAAAATCTCGCGTATACATCGTGTTTCATAATGATGCAACCATTATGAAACACGTGATGCAACCATTGTTTGACTAGTGTGTTGCTGAATGGTGCAATTGCAATAAGACATCAGCCAATAAGCTGCAGAGGGTACAAGTAAAGTCAGCAAGCGTCATTACCGAAGCAGATTCATCAACATCGTCGATGAATGACTTCAACGTATTAATTGGGTGAAATTGGAGGATAGAAGGTGACTATATAAATGTATCCTGATGTATAAACGCCTTCACCAACGGTCTGAAGTAGTTAAAATTAACTTGATCCGTAATATGGACAGACATGGCTATAATACGGGGAATAAAGATTTTTCCCTCCCAAAACCTAGAACAGAACAATTTAAAAGAACTTTTGAATATTCAGCCGCTAAATGGGTTTCCAGAACATTCGTAAATGTGAAACACTACAATCTTTTAAATCGTTGTATAAAAAGAAATATTTTAGATTATTTTAAATAATTTTAGTTCAACTTAATTCTATTAAGGTAATTTAGATTTTGGATTATGATATATTATGTATTTTAAGAGTGTGAATGGCCTTCGCGGAGGTCAGTTATTTACTAAAAGAGTTACGCTTCTGAAATAAAGATCATTATTACACCTTTTGCTGTTCATTACCAAAAAATATACAGTTATTAACGCTAACCTCAAACGCATTAACGCAAAAATTCATTCATTTTATTCAATCAACATTCACTAACGTAGGTACGCAACCATTTGCATCAAAGGGCGTTCCATAGCGCCAACAGACGACCATTAACGCTATTCTGCTGTACATTAAGGATAATAAAATTTCAGTTACGTAAGAGAAATATCTTGCTTAATTGAAATTTTATTATTTCTAATGTATAGTAGAATGGTGTTGATGGTCGTCTGTTGGCACTATAGAATTCCTGTTGATGCAAACGGTTGCGTATGTACGCTAGTGAATGTCGATTGAATAAAATGAATGTATTTTCGCATTTATGAGTTTGAGGTTAGCGTTAATGATTGTATATTTTGTAGTAATGAACAGCAAAAGGTGTATTACTTTACCTCAGAATTGTTAATATATTTGTCTAGGCCCTTTTTCATCACATTCCCCCCCCCCCCAGAAGATTCAAAGCCGATTGATAGCATAACTATTTCCAAGACAGAAAAAACAGAGGACGGAAAAATGATAAGGCAGCGGCGCACTTACCGCTATAGTGGATCCGTTTTTGCCAACACCACCTTTGAATATTTCGTGGAAATATAATGCCATCGTAAGCAACAAGCAAACCAAGCCGATATACAGAAAAATAGTCCTGGCCTCTACATTTACGACGGGAGCCTTAAAATGACAAGATAATAATAATAATAATAATAATAATAATAATAATAATGGGCACTGGAGTAGGACAAGCACAGCTTCAGCCTACTACGGGAATGTGGACGCTCCCGCCCACCAGAGTCCGGAGTGGCACCTTTGGCAAGTGCCAGCAACCCCTTAGCCAAGGGTAGATAAGACTCTTTAGCCTTGGATGGCAACTTATCTAGGAGAAGGGAACTCTGACATAAAACCAGAAGTAGGTAGGCAGGACATTGATTCGGAGCCAGTGACCTCCATAAAAGGAGCAGGCTTTGATGAGATGACCTAGGGAGTGGCGTCCCTGCCTTGCCAGCTGGGTAGACAGGTAGCCGAAAGCCTCAACTTGCCTTAATTGGCTGGCAGCTGCAAGTACACTACCTTCAGGTGTTGGCAAACCTGCCCTGTCAGCCCAAGGACTAGACGAAAATTTGTACAGTAGGCTGATGCCCCTGATCTTAGTTGGTTGAGGATGAACTAGCCTTAAATGCTGAAACAGATCTGTTCTAGTCTAAGAATAAAACAATATTCAGACTTAACCCTTGCAGTGGCACGCCTAAACTGACCTTAGCTGGTTGGAAGTGCAAGAGTGTACTGTTAAGGTCAAACTGGATATACGCATTGGGGAGTACTTTCAGGGACTTTAAAGGGCTGTACATCCCTTACTCCTTCCTGACTGGATAAGTTGGGCGAGTAAGGGCTGGCCGGTGGATGTTTCTTTAAATCCATATTAATGGTAAAATTTCCGTTCCCTACAAGTTCCCTGAAATGTGCAATGTCTGTTGCAGCCTTACCTGGCGGGATGCTGGGAGCCCGTAGTAGGCTGAGACCCCTTCCACTGTCCTTAGTTGGGTGGTGTGCGAGTTGTAATAATAATAATAATAACATTGGCTTGTATGAGCTGAATTTCCTCAATAATAATAATAATAAGACCCTAGAAAGTTGAATGGACCAATGTCACCCTAGACTACTGGCTGTAGATGGCTGACATTGAGGATTACCAGCAGAACAGCAAGCTATGAGAAGTGAGAAAATAATAATAAAAAAAAAAGCAAACCTTCAAAAAACATTAATGAAAAACAAGATAAAAATTAGACATATGTGGAATGAATCTGAACGTAAGAGTGTTGATATGATTAGTCGAACAAACACGTAGTTTACGAGTCATGCAAATTCATGCAGGCATAACAGAATACCCTACATTAACCTCTCTTGACATTAAATCCTATTCAGACTTGGCTTTTTTCAGTTTTCTGTATAGGGGGATCGAAAGTCCTCTGAACTGCGACCAATGTCTCAAGAACTATTTGATGTATGAATACAGAGTAATAGGAGGACAATTTTTGTCCCATTTGAATTGGCAAACGGTATGTTTCTATGGCAGTAGAAATTGATGTAGTCATGACGCCGCAATGGTGATAGGGTGAAACATATTGCCGCAATGAAATCGATGGAACTTTGTGAAAAAGTCATAAACGTCCAGAGGAATATCTCAAATAATTTTCGATATGTTGAATGTCAGTAGATTGATTGGTTAAGGTAAAAATTAGCAAAATTAAGTCGCCGATAATTTCCGTGGTTTACCATGACTAAAAGAAAAAAACTGTATAAAGCCTACAGTTCATAAATTGTCTAAAAATAGAGGGAAAAACTAATTTCTAGAGTATAAAAAAGGAAAATAAAAGGAATAATATACTAAGAAAATTATCTGAAACTTACAGGAAGACCTCAGTGGCAGGACTGAGTGTTGTAGGTAAGACATCAAACTCGACAGTAACCATTTTATTTATAAAACAACTTTAAACCGCAGAGAATTACGAGAACTCTTACACCTTGGACATTGTTACACAGTCCAGATGAGTATAAGAGAGTCTTCACATGTACAGGGTAAAATAAAATTTCCAACTGAACTCTAACATCTCTGTGAAAAACTAGATTTCGAGATTGATGTAGTATATCATACACGAGATAGAGTGTTTCATCTGATTTCGTAACATTGAGAAGAGTTGAAAAACGGAGCGATGGCCGAATTTTTCAGCCATCTTCGACGTGTTTCCAAATCAAATCAAGCACGACTTCCCAGAGCAGGATAAGGCTTCTCAAAAGAACCCGTATTTAAAAAGAAAATCGAGCTTCACATTTTCGTGGATACAGTTATCGTACAATAATAAATGATAACAAAAGAACAAATGAAAGAACAAAGAAAATAACAAAGAAAAGAAAAGTACAAAAGAAAAAAGATTATGGACAAAATGGCTAAAAAAGCTAAGACGATGACGACGGTGATAGGAAGCAAGCTAAAGTATTAAAACTTTCTCGAAACCAAGGATCACTAAAGTCGCAATGGACATTTAATGTTTGTTTTATGACTTCTAAAGAACTTAAACGATTCTAAAGGAGTTGTATTCGTGACGTCAAACTCGACGAACAACTTGAACCGTTCTATGTCGTCGTAAGCACGTGAAAATACTGTGTGACGTTGTAAGCAGAACGAGAACGACATCTCGATTACTCTAGAGATTAAAAATCTAGTCATTCTGTTTGTTTTTAATTGACGAGTGTTGCTACTTGGATATCGTTGTTGCCCTTCCCGTTATGTTTGCTTAAGGTACTTATCGACCCAGACTCGGATTCCTGATTTCATCCCTATCGAAAATTGTACGTGCAATTTCACATATGAAAATGTTATTTTATATGTGAATTATTTCAATTTCCACATGTGATTCTTCCGTTCCATATGTGAAATACATATTTCGTATACCAAGATTTCACAAGTGAAATTTTGAACCAATTCGTTTCACATGAGTATTGGCTTTTTCATATATAAGTTTCCATTTCCTATGTGAAAAGAAAATTTCATACGGGAAAATGCTCCAATCCCAAATCGTTTTCACAAGTGAAATGATATGCAAAATTTTCGTCACGGATGACTCGACTGCAATAAAAAGTCACACACAAAATGGACAATTAAGATCACGTTTCCGAATCATCCTCAGAGATATAGATGAACAGAAATTTTTCATGATAATCTGACACTGCCGAAGTCAACCGAAAAATGATTATAATTAAAAAATTCTGTTCATGTATATCTCTGAAGATGATTCTGAAATAGAATTGAAACACTGAACATTCTCTCATGGATAAGCGTTAAGTTGTCGCAAGAATATCTCGTGCACTTAAGTTGGATAAAAACTCGCTTCCAATCCCTGTGGACTCGATAGCTTAAACAGGCAGAGCGGCGGACCGCTATCCCGAAGGAGCGAGTTCAAATCCCGCTCGAGTCAACATTTTTCAATTGACTTCGGCAGTGTCAAATTATCATGAAGATCACATTTCCAAACCACATCTCGGTGCTAATTTCCTTCCTGTTTTTCCCATGAACTATTAATGAGTTTCAATAGTAATCAAACTACTCCAAATTTCACAGCTAGTCGTGAAGAATAACTTGGCATTATTTCAATATTTAATCTTGAACGAAGTCTGTAAAGGTTACCGTGAACTGCAGACGCATTGTGATCTAACAACTTGTAAAATAGTTTCAATACAACGCTGTGGTAATTTGTATCTCACCACTTTATCTTAAATGGTTCTTGGGAAAGAGTAATTTGATAACGGCACGAGCATTTTCCCTGTGTCCAACCTGAATCGGTTAATCCTATAGTTACGAATTATACGTTACATCATTTCGTTAACTATGAGAGAAAACTGCATTTTCATTCGAAAAGAATGATGCCTGGATTTCTAAATGTTTAAAAAGTGTCAGCTTTTTCCATGAAAATATCCAATGAAATACACGAAAATTGTAATAAGGTCGTTAAAATTCGACTATCTAATGATTGGATGTATACATTTCTTACAGGTAACAGCTTTGGTTCAAATGAATTATGCTAACAAGGGCGAAAATTACATAGTTTAATTCAACTTTATATAATTATAAAGTTATTTCGTGATGTCATAGTGAAGTCACAACATTATGTAACCAAGAAAACATTTTGCGGACATATTCCATATGGGGAATATTTTTATGACTCCTTAAATCTGTAATCCCTATCAGAAATTTAGCTGATTAAATGAACTATCCTTGGCAACTGTAGGACTTCAACTGTCCGTTAAAAGTGTGATACAGCAACTCTAGGGTTGAAAACTTCCGTTATTATGACAAACGCCGAGAATGATTTCAGAGTTCCTGACTATGACTAAACCCGTATAACCTGACGATGATCGACAAGTACGACATTCTATCCGTTGCGATACGTCGACTTATCGTTCGGAGAATGTCGATACCACAATACACAGGTATTCGTGTCCTCACATTCAGCTTACCGTAGAATTCCCAAAGTAGCGGCCTCCCGAAAGCAACGGCTACCCAAAAATAACGTAAAATTTTGGAGCTACTCAAAATTTCCGAAAGTATCGGGCCCCCCCGTAAAGTAACGACTACCCAAAAGTAACGAGTAAAGTTAATAATTTGTCTCATGTAGGTGAATTGCGTAGTTACATGACTCATGTAGAAACATTCATACGTATGCGTTAACGTATGCAGGAAAGAAAGTAACAACTCGATGGTTAACAATTTTAATACGAACAAGCTACAAACGTCTCGCTATATGATCTAGCACTAATTGATAAAGAAAGATACGTCCTCTCTTCAATTAAAAAAAATACAAAGTTCAAAGATACTCGAATATATTACGTTTTATTGTATAATGCAATAGAAACAAAGAATAAATCTTTTACGTGTTTGTGCAGTAACTTATCTGTAATTTCTTCAACAATATCAGATATCCAGCTTCCATAAGTTAAGTAAACTTTTTTTTTGCAACCCGAAAATAACGGGGACCGCTACTTTGCGAATTCTACGTTATTATCCTCAAATAGTCTTCGCCCACTACCGCAATCAATGTCCAAATTTTGCATGTCACACCAAAGAGATATCTCAATGAACAGTAAAGTAATATTTACTTACAGGTTTTAAGAAAATTTGTTGTCCAAAAAAGCCGCCAGTGCAAAAAAGGAACATTCCTAGTACTTGAAGTTCTGTTATGTCGATTCTAGAAAATAAAACCAATTTCAATAATAACATAATTAATTCCCTGTTTTGATGGAGAGTTGATAAAAGTACGTTAGGCCACAACAGAACTTGAGTTCAGATCTCCCTCCCTGAAGAAAATAAACCAAGTTACTGTAGCAGTGATATCAAGGACTTTCTAAGGCGGAAACGTTCGGCCGTTATTTTGTTTAAACGTTGGCAAAATCAATCTTCGTTTAGTAATTTTCTAAACGTTTAAATTAAACGCAAATACAGAATATTTCAAACATGGGCTTCCTATAATCGCATTAGCATGGATCATTTGCGTTTGATTGGCTGCGCGTAAACGATTAAAATTAAATACAAACGGAAACGAATGTCTCTGACAGTTGACTGAGTTAAACGGTTCAAAAGTTAATTAATCCTTCGCTCTGCTTATTTCCGGGAACACGTTCTCAAGTCTAAACCTACACAACAATTCCATGGTGAAGCACGCGACACGGCTACACATATTTTACGTTAAATTATTTACCAGTTTACTAATATTTAATTTCATGACCTAAAATTTAATTTCATCTCCTACAACAAACATGCAAGATTCATTTAAGCACACGCTCTATCAAAATCTAACGAAATTTAATTTTCTCTTAGTTGTTGATTTACTATGACTTGCAAAATTGAACCTGAGGGTTAATTACTCACGATATAAGTGATATTTATCTAAATTTTCTGGGGCCGTTGCAATTGGGTGCGTGCACAAAGTTCTACGAGAATTAGACATAATAAGAGGCTTTGGAATGAGAATATATCCAAAGAAGATATTGAGACTAGCATGACTGTTAGTGCTGCTCCCATCGGTTAATATCCGTAATCGATTAATCGCTGTCAACAATCGATTAATATCGATTAATAGTATTGAATAAATTAAATCATGACACGTCCAGAGTGGTTTGTCCTTTCAAAGAAAGGGTTGTGTTTTAATGTTTTTAAAGTTTCGAAATTTTTCAGTAGAAAAATTGAAGAAAAAAACGTATATAATATAATTATATAAACACAGAGAAATAGGCTGAATAAAGAAATATGCACTTTGACTGTCTACATATTGTTTTTGTTTAAAAATAACAGTGCATCAACAACGGTTGCCTTAAGTGCTGCACGCTTCTTCTTTGACAACAATTGATTGCAATGAGAGCGCGAGAATGCTATCTCATCGCTTTTTTTTTTTAATTCCAGAAAGAAAGTTCAGGTGAATATCATGCTGTGCGTGGTTGTTGTCGATGATCCGATTATTTTTAAGAATAATCGATTGCCAAAAATAATCGATTAATCGGGAGCAGCATTAATGACTCTACAATGAGTGTCTTTATGAATATCGTACGCAAAGTCATTGTCTAGGAAAACCAGATCATGAGTTAATACATCAGATAGACATGTCAAGCTGTAAGTACAAAACAGTCGAGAAATTTAATCCAATGTAAGCGAACAGTGCCAGTTTTATTTTGAAGTAACAATTAATCTTTCAATTTTTCCCCGACGATTGTGAATGTTGGTACCTTTCCATATTACTTGTAAACAACGTTGGATGAAAATTATCATCAGTCTAGGAGGGCACGGTATCGTAGTGCCAGACTAAAGGCATTGTTGAAGCAACGCTTCAATTCCATTCCCCCCCATTACGTGCCATTACTATGGAAGCTGTGGATTAGCATTGCATGTACTTCAAATAATTTTTTATTTTAATGAATTTTATTTCAGACCTGGTTTCAAGTAAAATGGATAACGTCAATATAACAGAGAGTGCGATATGCACTAGTCTGATTCATTTCAAAGATCTTAATCAAAGCAATTGTTTTTCCTCTGACTTTTTCTTTTTTCTCACTTACTTTCCAAATCGTACAACCCCAGTAATATATGCCACCCAGTGAGTCAGGTAGAACAATACGGCCGCGCCTGCCCAAGTCATTACCATCCATTCCGGTAACTGCCCAAGCCTTAACGCAATGGCGATTCCTGTCGTGACGATGCACATCGATAAAGCATCACAGCCATGATCAAATAGCTCTCCGAGAGGTGAACTCGTTCCAGTCCTTCGGGCTTGTTTTCCGTCAACAGCGTCCAATGTCTGGTAAACGAACAATCCCAAGCCGTTGAGATGAAGACTCCACAAGGGTACCTGGGAACAACAGCAATAAAAAATAAATGCACACAGCTGTTCAGTAGGTATAGTTGGGTGATATTGAAGAATCGTAAACACTTTCTACTGGGATAATAGTGATGCATTGCAACTGGGCTGTCCACAGAATTTTCAATATTCAATACTCACTTAACGCTTCTGTTTCTGATCGAATTTGTGCCAGTTTCCTTTCAAGAAATTGGTACAAACTAGACAAAGTGAATTTGTCATTTGATACCAACTCGGATTCTCCCGCCCCAGAGCGTTACGTCGTAAGTGATTCTAATTATAAAATATTCTCAGAAATTCCCGTCATTTACTTTCAAGGTGAAAATTTTATGAAAATGGCATTTCTTGCACCGTTGAGCTTTTACGGTGAAGCTTTCGTTTTCAATAAAAAAAAAGTTGAAAACGAGTGAAAAGTGAGCAACGACCGAGAAAGGCCGCTTACCAGAAGTTCATCTGAGGTTGACTGACGACTAGTTTTCACTCTTTTCTCAGTTTGTATCTTGCGCTCATATGAGTGGCTTAAAAGAGTCAGAATCTGATAGGAATTTACCTGATTTCTTTAAAATCTGTACTGAACATAAATTATTACACCGAAAACAAAACCTTGCAAGAGAATTGGCAATGAATGACTTCGCAAACTGTGTCGTTCATTCCCGTGATATTGCTTGGGGTTTTTTTCTTTCTATGTTTATAAAATGTAGTGCATTTTTTAAGAAAATCGAATATTGAAAAACCTCAACAACTCTTTTCGTGCTTCGGCTACGGTCCTTCTGGACTGAACTAGATTGCCGAAATAGTTAAATCGTTTTGTGTTATAGCTTTCGATAGTGGTGGGAAAATAAAACGTTCGCGTACGGCAGCCGCGAAAAATTATCACTTTTGTAAAAACCAAAAATTATCAGCATGTTCCTTTAGATACTTTTATACGGTTTAATCTGATTAAGGATGTAAGCTACCCGCTACTCATATGCAACGCACTACGGCTCATGAACAGGAAACGTCCCTGAAGATAGATTACCTTTAACTCACTTGTAAAGCCTGAATTAAACAGTTTGCGTTTGGGGGTGCAAGTCACGTACAGTTACAAGGAATGCCAGCGCAAGAAACACTCTTCTAATCCCACAAAAATACAAAAAAATGTGTATTGTTGCAGTCCAGATGACAAAATTTCTTGTCCGAAAAAAACCCAAAACAGACCATAGTAAAGGACCATTTCTGATGTAACTAAACAGGCCAGTACTTATCTCTAAAGACAATCAGGCTCCTAAGCCTAGCTCACTCGTCCGATCGGACAACAGGATTAAATGTTCCTTTGTTCGAACAGTAAACTCACCCGTCCCGGACGTTCGGAAGGTGCAAGTTCCTCACCCTGGTTACAATTTACAAGAAAAAGAAAAATCTGTAAAATTCCCAATTGATTAATAAAATTTCACAAAAGTGTTCATGGAGAACATTGTTGATTTGCCTACCTACAGTTTCTATTGTTATACGCTGCAATTAGTACGGTGCTAATTATGGCCATTTATATCTTTAAAATAATTATAAGTTGAATACAGAGTGTATCTGCCATAGTAGTAGCCGGCGTGCATAGTCCGCTTGATAATAAAATCAGATCCATCTAAATTTATTATCAGGTGGAGTCTGCACGCAGGCTACATTAGTAGCAAACGATGTATGATCTAAATATTATTTTTTAAGTATTGTCTATCTAACAACTCAAACGAAATCAGGAACAAGATGACATTTGGATATTTGATCTTAGTTTGCACATAGTTTTGGCAACTTTCAACCAGATTTTCTTGTCCAGCATGGACTGGTTTGAAAATGTAACAAGGTATATTCTTGAACCGGGTTGATTTTGGTGGATAGATGTTTCAGAATTTGCCATACTCATCCAAAGGGATAGTGAATACAGAATGTGAGTATATGAAAATTTTTGAATTATCTAATACTTATACAGTTTGTCATCACAGAGTGTTTTCTGCTTAATGCAATCATATAAGTATATATACAGATACATACATAAATACATACACACAGTACATGCAGTATATGCATATGTACATGCAGATAAATGCACATAAATATATATAAATATACATTTATGTCTATGTATGTACACATATACATATATACATATATGCACATTTACATACATACATGTAAACATATATACATAAGTAATATCTTAATATTGGTCGGGCATGATATTTTAACAAATACAACAATATTTTAAAGATTTTTCTTTAATTTGTATGACATGTTTTGAAATGCATACTTTCTTCCTCTGGTTAGACTATTTTTACAGTTTATTATACGATGACATGAGTTAATTTTCACGTCAGCATATAGTCTGTACATGCCTGTGCAAGCAATCCTTACAAATTATTCGACATAAATTGATAAATTAAATAATAATCACAAAAATAAAAAATAAAAGCAAATGAAGCATAATGGTACATCAAATGTAATTGGGATTAGGTTTGTGATTGGTGTGTAAAAGTCATTATAGAAACACACTGACATCTCCAAAAAAGAATCAATGGGCATCCACAGCATTATAAAAACTCCAATACCAACCAATATCTTCACAACCCTCCCAAATATATAACATTCTCCAAACCAGATTGCTTCCATATATTATATACTGCTACTTCAAAATTCCAACTAAGGCTGAAAGGTTACTACTGTATGATTCAAACTGACAAATGGGAACTTAACAAGCAGAAAGACCACATGATAATGACTCTAACATTCTGATTACAAATCTGATCCTAATTAATTTTGATGTACAATTATACTTAATTCATTTTGATTTTATATTTTAATGATCATTATATAATTTATCAATTTACATTGAATAATTTGTAAGTATTGCATACACATGCATGTACAGACTATAAGCTGATATGAAAATTGAATGATATCATCACACAACTAGCTGTAGAAATACACTAAGCTGAAGAAGAAAGTAAGCCTTTAGAAACATGTCATACAAAATAAGGCAAAATCCTAAAAAAATCATATTTGTTAAAATAATTATGTATATCTAGTAGTATCTATAGTCTTATCAATCATTTAGCTACTTTCTTCTTGGTCTGGGGATAAGGTCTAGCTCTCCCCAATGTTTGAAAATTTTACCAACTTCAAAAAAATTAGGTCCAGTATTAATGAGAGAGTTGCTGAGAAAGTTAAAATTTAAATACCTAAGTACAGTAGCCCCACAGAAGCTTGTTCCTCTGCTGGTGCCTTATCGATCATAGATAATGAGAATAAAACTCTTTGCTTACTTCCTGTTGCTGAAAGCAGACGGTAATGTTTAACAATAATGTTGTGCTGGCTCTAATCCAGTTGCCATAGCAATAAGCTTAAGGGGCTCTCAAACTAAAATTTGGTAGCCAATAGGATCCAAACATTATCTATACAATTTCAGTCAGCTGGAGGCCAAACACCCTAGTGCCAGTTCCTTTGCCCTCAGTACACATGTTTGGTTCACAACCAGCCCAATACATCAGCACCCTAATGGTTGCTAGATGTTGACTGAAAAGAAGTGCCAATGGCTTCTCTAGTTTTATTTACAGTGTGATTTTTATGCCTGTTTCCACCAGAACTTTATTTTTAAAAAAAAAAAAAATTTCTAATGTAATGTTTACATGTACACTCTAGCAACACACCTAAAAATTGCTGTTCAGAATTAAGAATTTCCTGCAAAATTTTCTCCATGGAACTTTTAACTCTGAATACATGTTGAGGGTCTCTGTGGGAAAATTAGAATTCCCAAGTATAGTGCAGTCTGAAAAATTCTTGTTAATTCAACAAGTTTCATGCTTCATGTTTCATTCCCAGTCTTTTGTAAAGCATTGAAATCAAAGATGGTGAGTACTCTGTTCTATGCTTGGTTTCCAGGGACAAGGAACTTGTAAACAACTTTGAAAGTCATCAAATATAGCAAAAGAATGTAGAAGTCTCCCATTTAGCAGAACATTTGATAAAATATGAGATTCAAGGGTCTATTTTTACTTTGTAACAAGATCTATTTCCAGAAATATATTAAAACATGTCAATCTAAGGTTACCAAGATTTTTTAGCCAAGATGCACTTTCCTGAGGTACAACTGTGCATCAAGATAAACCCTTACAATGTGCCAGTCAGTTGCAAATCAGATGACCTTAAATGTCCTTACAACAAGAACTGAAGGCAAGCTTTGAGAATCTCATTGGTGCAGGGTAAGGCATGTCATGTCATAAGACCAAACCAACAATATTGTGTCTGTTAATGCCATGCCATGAAAACAAACCAACAATGTTGTGTGTACAATTAGAAGTGCAAGTTGTTTTTAGCGGCTACGGAGTATCTAACACCTTACAACTACATTTTTCTACAGACACAGTTAATAAAAAAGCGAACTCAGATGAAACTTCCAACCGCTTACCATCCGCAAATCGCATCCAAGAAGTTGAATGAAAATACTGTTCGATCAAACAACCCTTGAACTCATATTTAACATTATTTCCCTTCCAATCGGAGATAGTACTTTTTAAATGCACAAAAGCTTGCCATGAAGCCCTGGCATTAATTTTCCGCCGAACAAGACTTCGTAAAGTTTCTAAGCACACGAAATCTTTTTTCGTACTGTAATTAAGCAATTACCGATTAATCGATCTCATTTACTGCATTCTACGGCGAAATCAGAGAGAATCAGATCTGACTTGCTTTAAACCAGAACATATGCGTTTTACCACAGCAGATTTCTCGGAAGAGTTTGTCATAATAAATTCAGCGTTGTCATAATCATGACAAATTAGCGAAAATCAAAGGTAAAGACTCCGTTGAATGGTGTACATTTCATTTTCAAAACAAAAGTTTCTTTAAACTTTAGACAACGGAATCTGTGGTACAATGCGACTATGACTGATCATCACATTTCTTCACACTTACCTCAGATCTGGCATGTGGAGAAAAATACACTAAAACCAGGGTCGTGAACATGTTTACCAACAATCCCAGTATTGTAATCGTATTCGGTGCCATCCACATTGGAAGCCTTTGGACAAACCAACACCACCAGACTTGCATGTAGGGATCGAGAATAGTCGTACAACTTGCATTGTACTTATGTTTTGCAATACGTTTCAACTGAGACTCGTTTAGCACTGTAACCATGGTTAGTTGTTAAAGAGCAATAGTATCGGTTGGTCTTAGGACAGGGATTGTTTCACAGCCATCCAAAAATCGACGCCATATTTTTCTCTAATAGCAGGCCACCGGGGCCACCGGTACGTGATACCGAACTGGCACCGTGTTTGACCTCTAATTGGTTGATTCGCTAAGTTTATTGAGTCAGATTGGCTAACACCCGGGCTATACCACATACCGGAAGTTTTTACACACCCTAATGTTAGCTTGTGATTATACCAAAGGACTTCACTGTGTAACGTTGATGCGTTTTCTAACTTTGAAATTTTCTGCAAAACATTTCAGCTATAAACCATGCTGTGGGTAATCATTACGTTAGAAAACAAGAGTTTCTCAAATTACATCAAGTTTACCCTTAACTTTTCCTCGCCATCAAGTCTTAACTCTTAACCATCGGTTAACTTATCCCTAAAATCATTTAAAATAATAGTTTTCATCCTTTTCTCGATCAGTCCCCCGCTGGGAAGCAAATGACTCGCTCCTCAACTTTTTAACTCATTTTTGACTGTTTAATTGATCGACTTTCCTCGAACCTCAACATGGATTTCAAACATGCTGATTTGCGTGCGTTGGCGGATCGGCGTTTCTGTACTAATGTCTTCTTTCCTCTCGGATGGTAGTTAGTACAGAATTATGCGTCTGTTTGCGTTTTAAATCTTTCCAGGTGGCATAGACTTCTATGATTTTCCCCGGTCAACTCCAAACGATTTTACTCCTCAGGGGCAAAACTCCCGCAATGAAAAGATTATAACCATCTAGTGTAGATCTACCTTGAACTTTGTTCGATAATATCAAGTAAATACTTCACGTGGATATCATGCACGTATCACAAGCATCACAGTCTTTCATGACACATTCCTTTCGGTGCTGGTTTGTGTAGAGTATTGTTATATGTTGCATTACCCTGAAATGACGAGATCTCGGTTACTACAAGAAATCTAGCTCTTCCGGGTAAACGTTTATGTGGTATTTTCCTCCAATTCTCGGAGATCCATATGAATAAGAGTATGGAGATCGTGGGCGAACCTAACTGACCAAAATAATATTAAAATCAATAAATACAAACAAGTACGACCTACTTGGATCAGTCGGGCAAACCTCCTTGTCGACGGCTTGAAGCTGCAAACTCGGCATACAAGGGTGAAGTCGAATGAGGAGCCTAAGCATACTTCCTGTTTTCCATGGTCATAAATGGCAAAGCCGATCGATTTTAATTTATTCTCTTATGGGTATGACATGCTAGTTGGCCATGAAGAGGTGAGATGCGCCGAGGGGGCATTGAGCATTTACCCCTCCAGAGAAAATCTTTTCCATCCCCCATTTTGACCACAAAACTTGCAATGAAACTGTACTTTATACTTGGGAACGCATTTTGATGAAAAATGAGGGTACTTTAAGAGTCACGGAAGCTGAATCCCATTTTCCCAACACTCGCCCTATAGTTCGCCCTTAAATTAGGATCTTTTCCCGGTGGTTTGTCCACCTCCGCATTTCTCATTTGCTCAGATTAGGATTAGGGGTAGAGTAAAGGGGTAGGATAGGGGTGCGAGATAGGGGGTAGAGTAGGGAGTACGACGGTAGGAGGTAGGAGGTTGAGTAGGGAAGTTCTTCTTGCTCTCTTGTTTGACTAATTCTATAACAATGTTATATCGAACAAATTTGAAATTGGACTTTTTAGCTTGATTTGTCGATTTAGTCCAATTGATTATCACAAGAACAAAAGTAGGGCCATATCTGACCCTTATGGCAGGCTATGAGTTTAATATAACTCTGTACCAGTGGCATAACACTTCTATGATTTTATTCTGGCTAACACCAGACGATTTTACTCGTCAAAGGGAGTGCTACCACAGTAAAAGAGTTAATTTGGTCTGAAACAGTGGTGGCGCCAGGAATTCTCCTGCGCAGGGGATAACTTGCGCCACTGGGGAGGGGGGTTAAACCAGAAGGGCCAGGACCACGCCCTCTTTATAATTTTCTTATTTGAAGGTCGGATCTTTCGCAATTATAATCGCAACAACTGACTAGAAACAGTTTACTTTTGGATTCGACATGAAGAGAAAAGTCTGTTATCTTTCTTGGCTAAATCAATAACGGCCCCTCATAGTTTGTACAATATCTAAATGTGTGAAAATTCCCAGACAAATTAATAATTTAACCTCTACAGGGGGCTAAGGTCCCCCGACAAGAAGCTGTAGCCCCTATGTTCCCTTCTGGCGGCAACCTTGGTCCGAAACACCTTTTATGTATGGCAGGACAGCGAAGCCAACTGAGACCTTTTCAATTTTGGAGAACTTTTAATTGCTTCAATAAAATATCGAGGGCACCCATTTTCACAACAATCATTCGTCACCTTTCTACTTCAGGTAGCCGATATCGATGTTGTTGACCAGTAGGGATCACTTTGGTGGAGTTCCGTCAAGGTTTTTAATGTTGCATTTAGTGGGTGACTTAACCCTTTGCGTTCCCAAGTCGACTTCTAATATCTTGTTCTGGCAAACGCTTGACGATTTTATTCAGTTGCACAACGGCGTAGCCATTCTTATTTATTCAGGGGACAAAAGTTTATTCCTGTCCCGAAATGGTGGACCATTGTTGGAACTAGTGATTAATTGAAATCGATATTTAATTTGCCTTTCTTAAGGCCAGAAATAGGAAGCCCGGACCTACATAAGCAGATTAAGTTGGCGAATTTATATGAGGATCCAGAATCAACCCATCGGTCAGCGGGATTTAGCTCCTACACGACCGGGTTCCGTTTCGTCATCAGCTGTTGTCCCATGTCTAGTATAGCAGAGACCATCGTTTTAGCCCTGTGCCATGCAATTTTTGATTTCGAACTCCTTACTCAATATTTTCCCATCTACATTTTCGTGTTTAGCTCTCACTATCTTTCTTTCTTTTTATCTCTCTTTCTACCTATCTTTCTATCTATTTTTCTTTTTTTCTTCCCAGATCCTTCCCTCAACTTTCTCCTTTTCATTCCGATTTTGTCCCTTTCCATCACTCCGAGGAAGAAAACTTTCCCCCTCCCCCTCTCCCATTGGCTACGCCAATGCAGCAGCGGGAAAAACCTGGCAGCGGCCAAAGTGTTAAAGTTCACGTACGAACTTGTATGTGCGCGTTTCCGATGTACTTTTAACTCAGTGGCGACGCTTGACACTAATATACCTAGAAGGCTCGTCCCTTATAAGTAAACCGTGAATAAACTTCTGCTTCCTTAGTTTGAAATAGTTTTTCTCGTTCATTTCGCACAAACAACTACAGTTACCTTCTTCGACAACATCGATGGGCCAATATGCAGAGGGTTTGGCATTTGTTGTGCCAGTCGTAGGGCCACTTCCAGGTTTTACTTGCACTGGCGTATTGAGTGGGGTATGGTGTTCACGTGTTGCGTTGCACGAGACATGTACTGATATGTTAGGTTGACACTTATCATTACTTATTGGAAGCAATCTTCGCTCTTTAACTCAGCCACAAAATTTAACCCAGACAGACGTGGTGTCAATTAACTGGCCTTTCTGCACATTGCGGTTGGCCGTTGGCCCATTGTGGTTGGCATTAACCTCTTTCTCTCCAAGAAAAAACCCCAACTACGCCACTGTCACCATCACTTTCACTGTCGTTAGTTCTTTCTTGACAGCCGCTAAGTGTCAGTCAAGTTTCGCTGCTTTAGCTACCAGGCGTAAACTAATCGGGAGTTCGCCCGAAACACTGTGAATTATTTTAAATTCGTAGCTAAAAGAATGATTAAGACACTATGTATGATAAAAAATGTGTTTCTCAATAGGAGAAGTGAAAGACAGTTACCTTTGCTGTTAAGTATTAAGCTTGATATGGTAGGGCGGTGACTCTCCCTTCGCTTCTTCGCTGCTGCTTCTTATAGTTATTTCTTGAACACTTACCTCATATATTAGGGGGGATAATTCGCACTCAGCGATATAATCAGAAGACTTTCCTAGGCGTGCAATTTCTTCTTACGTTTAACACGAAAGCATCAAATACTGTACAAGTCAGTGTTATTCGATTCTAATTTCCTGCAAAATACTTGGTTGAAATAACTGGAACATGAACATCCATTAACGTTTAATTACAAAACCTTGTCTGTCAGGAGTTCTGTAGTAATGCCTCCATGTTAACAATCAAGCAATGTTTATTACGAGCACATTAGCTCATCAGAGCTATACCTTATTCCATTTTCCTAAACCGTTAAATGTTCTCACTTATTGCTACTCCCACAACCTCGGGATGCATGATCCTACAGTTGACACGTGTTCTAGATCAGTATGTTTTTACCAAGGTGAACAGCAAGACTCTTTAATCGTTCAGTTACAATGAGGGCTTGGTAGGCATAATGGGACAGCTGAAGTGCCATTTTTGTCGCTTGAGTCGAGCATTCACGTGTACGTCCATCGATTGAAACAGCGTAAAATTGATTCCTCATGGATTTCCAGTGGTATTCCGGATGCAGAAATGGTATTCTGAGTTGATGAGCTTCACTAATATCACCAAACGACAGGCAACGAACATCAACACGTGGCTGGGATGTAAAACTTTCGGGTCCGAAGCCCAGTCAGTTGGCTCGTTCTGTCTTTAGCGCATCCATAAACCGTGGTCGTTGGCGTACGCAAGGGAGAGTACACTACCCCAATCACATCGTTAACAGTGCTTCGGAATGTTTCTCGTCGTCTCCTTCCCATAAACTTTTATGCCTAACCACTTTCTGGCTTTCTCGCACTTCCTGTGTACGAAGTTCGCAAATTGTCTCACAAAGAGAATAGGTCCCAATGATATTCTTTTGCTATCATTTAACGCTATAGCTGTAGCGTTACTGCATGTTGGTGGGTTTAAATTTGGATATCAGCATAATGAATATCAAAAAATATCCTCCGATGTGATTACTTTTCTTGACACCCACTACGCCAAAGGAACAATTACATATTGGTTAATACAAATGTCTATGTAATGAGTTGCTTACGGAGAATGATTTGTGACATCCCTTTTAAGGTATCCTCCAACCTGGCATCAGTGTCGTTGCTTGTTCGGCAATACCAGCACTCCCTATCACAAACATTTTGATCTGAACTTGCAAGTTCTCCCCCCACCCTTCAATCTTTACATCCTGGGCACGCCAATGACTGTGGTATTTACACTATTTACAACAGCAACCTGGAAAACATTGGTTTCCACAGCTTCTAATCCATTCATTCATAAGCATCGTGAATGAGACCCTGTCACCGTCATTCCGATCTGGAAGACATGTGTGCTAACGACCTTTTAGCGTCTACTAACGAACGTCCAGGTTTAACTGCTTTCCTTTTATCTTTTTCACGTAATTTCTAACCAACGTCGTTACACCACGGGTTTCCACTGGGGCGGTTGATTCTGTGATCTATATGAGAGAAAATTATTCGTTGATACATTTAATTTTCAAATACCCCACCGACAAAATGCCCCGTTCCCACTCAGTGTTTGTGCTTCGCGGCAGAGTACCGGCACTTGTGCGGCCTCAGTGTGGGGATGATAATACCGGCACCTTGGGGTGCTGGTGGTACAGAGGTAGTACACTGCCTCTCACCAATGTGACTAGGGGTCGATTCCAGCTCTGTGCAGATATCTTATTAATATTACCCTGGTCACATGCAAAGTGTTCAGTTTGATTCTACCAAGCGTCGCAGGTTTTCTCTAGACCCATAAGGGGCGGTCCTTACTAGAACTCTATGAAGAATAACTTAGGTAGCTGATAGGGTTATCCATAATAAACAAAAACACTTAATCTAACTTTACTTTACTTCGTCTGTTCAAAGACACTGTCCTAGATGTATAAGTGCAAAGAACCTTTACTTGCATTTTTCTTGGTTATTTTAGGGGTAGGTGCAATAGAGGGGGCTCAGACGTCATACCGGGAGAGCTTATTGACGAGGGTACTAATGTCGTTTACGACGTCGCTGGATTTTCTTCGCAATTTTCACTTGACAGTATTGGAGTGAGAATAAAATGTAATATGCTTTTACCATATGTAATAGGCTTTTACCACATATGCCATATCATAATTTTCTCTCCTTTCTTATTGGTTTACATACTAATTAATTATTCACTTCTAAATACGAATACAGCTGCTGTCACTTCTGGAATTCTATCACCATGAAGATTTTGCATGTAGCAACGTAAAGTCAGAAAAATTATTTTTAAACTTGCCTTTGGCCTCATTAAGTCATGGGTTTTCCATGTCAAGATATTGAGCTGGGCTTTAATATTCTAAGACTACGTGTTCCTCCCGGAAAATCAATTGCTACGGGTCAAGGATGGGTATTTGAAATCGATAGATACCAAGTACAATCCATTAACGCGGGTAGGCAAAATTTTTCGGCCAAAAACAATGCTTATACATGGTTTTTCGTAATAAATTTGAAAAACAAACATTTAGTGGCTTCGACCAAAGCAATTCGATTCATCACTGTCTCTTTATTTCACGATAACGCTCAGGACGGAAGGAAAAAAACATTTCTTGACTAACTTACACTTCGAAATTCAACTCAGAAAATTCAGTTGACTTCTGCGGGATTCAAACTCACACTTTCGAGTATTCGTTGCCCTACAAATTGATTTATCGAGTCAACTGGGAACAGCATACTCATTTAACCAATTAGTTGCTCTCAACTTGTTTGAAATGATTGCTGAATTCGGCGTCGACTTCGTTAACTATCCCCTTCAATCCAATTATTGATCATTAGCACTATTATCATCGTTGTTATCAATGTACCCGTCATTATCCTTTTCATTCTCATTATAAACATAATCACCCTTATGTCAATGACTACTTCATATTCATCACTATTATGATTATAATTACTAGAATTACTATAATGACCATGGTTATTATTTTCATTACCAACAAGGCCTTGTTTTCATAATTTAAAATTCCAAAAACAGATATTCTTTCAATGATTAAATCGATTCCTTGTCCATATTATCAGTACACTTATGTTTGATTTTATGCGCATGCTCTCAAGCTATTCTACTCAGAAAAACTTTCTGAGTCCCTGACGGGAATCGAACCCGTAACCTTCTGATCGTCGGTGAGATGCGCTAACCATTGAGCTACATTGACTCAGATGGTGAGCAAAGGTTACATTTATGTACTGGTTCGTAATGCTGGTAGACATATGTACTGCCAGTCTGCTATCACATCTAACTACATCACTGACTAGCACTACAATTAGGCGACATATCGAGACTTATGTCTACCATCGTTACGAACCAGTACATAAATGTAACCTTCGTTCACCATCTGAGTCCATATACTTATAAGATTCAACTCTGTTAATATATACGCCGTCCAGATATAAATTAATCTGTTGACACGATTTCAACTTTTGTGGAGAACCAAGTACCATAGCATTTATGACGAGACCATTATTTTGTATCCAATTAGTGATATTTATAAGATCGGTGTTAAGCTTACTGCCACTTCCTGTGTTGTAGATCCACTATAATAAATTGCAGTGTCATCAGCAAACATATTCAACAAACTGTTCTGGACACAACTAGGTGAACTATTGACATATATTAAAAAAAGTAAATGACCCAACACAGATCCTTGAGGAACACCAATGTCAATTAGATGCGGAGAAGATAACGTTTCATTATAATAGACACATTGGTATCTATTGCGAAGATAGGAAGTGAACCAATCGAGTTCCTTGCCATTTATACCAAGGAATTGGAATTTATCGATCAAAAAATCATGTTTGACCGCATCGAAGGCCTTCGCTAATTCTAGAAAAACGACTCCGGTTACTAATACTTTGTCCATGTTGGAAAGCCACTCGTCAGTTACTTTGATAAGGGCAGTTTGTATAGATCGATTGGCTCTAAAACCATGCTGACACGGATGGAAGAAATCATTTGACAATAAGTACTGATATAATTGTTTATGGACTTCTTTCTCGAATATTTTACCAATTATCGGAAGAATAGAGATGGGGTGGTAATTTCCAACATTGACCCTGGCGTCGTATTTACATAACGGGGAAACTTTAGCCATTTTCCATTCAGATGGAAATACTCCGTTCGAAAGCGAAAGGTTAAATAGATAGGTAATTGAAGGAGCTAAAGAATGAGCTGCCACCTTGAGCAAACGACTTGGTATGTTATCAAGTCCAGATGCTTTCTTAGATTGTAATGAAGACAATTGCTTCGCAATAGAAGATACTTCAATGGGCTGGAAGCTAAATTTTTGCGGCATGGATAAAGACTGAAAGTGGTCAGAGACTACCGAACCACTTGAGAAAATCTGGTCTAACTTAGATCCAATGGTTGCGTAATACGAGTTAAATTCGGCAATGGCAGTAGCTGATGTAATTCGAATTTCATTGACGTTTAACAAATTTGGAGGTGCTCTAGATGCTTTAAGGACAAGGTTCTTTAATATTTTCCATGTTCCTTTATGATCATTTCGATTTTCAAAAAATTTAGTTGAATAATAAGCTTTTTTACTTCGTTTGATTGATTCAGTGACTTTATTCCTTGATGACTTTTAAGCTTGGCAGTCCGCAGAATCGTTAGTTCTAATAGCCTTACGATGGAGGTAGTCTCTCTCACGCATATACTTCTTAATTTTATTGTCTATCCAAGGATATTGCTCATTACGAACTTTTCTTGTTACTGTGGGAGCGTGATGGTCACAGATGTCTTTAACCATACCTTCCCAAAGATACCAGGCTACTCAGGATCATCAATAGCTTCAACTATGTGTAACGGAGCAGTATTGATATCCTCAAGGAATTTTTCTTGATTAACTCGATTATAGTTTCTGAGTGTAATTATTCGAGGAGATTTCTTAGCGATTCTTGCTTGACGAACGACACAAATCAGCGAATAATCGCTACTACTTATCTGAAGGACACCAGCTTCGCCGATCTTCTAGGAATGAGACGACATAATTACGTCGATCAAAGTCTTCGAAGTTTCAGTGATTCTTGTGGCATCCTTGATTACTTGCGTTAGTTGAAACTGGACCATTAGTGATTATTATTTTTTCGCCAAGGATGAGTTTTTAATTACGTCACAGTTGAAACTGCCTAAGACGAGTAATTCGACACAATTGTCTATTTTCTTAAGCCGTTCTCTAAAGTTATCGAAGAAAGATTCGTCATTCAGCGCCCCATAAGCTGATGCAATAAGGTTTGGGCGAGCGTACGAGATTACCAACTCGAACCAAAGACTTTCTACGGCCGGCGATTCCAAGTTTTCATATTTCTTGTTTTTATGTTTATTGGAGAAAAAAAAAAAAGAGAGCTTTACAGAGAAAAGTTTGTCAGAAATCTTGACTGTACTAATAGAGGCCACAGGCCGAGGCCCGTGCACTCAAGTTTGAGGACTAACGTTTCCCTGTATGAGCTAACTATGGTTGGTAAATAACATATTTCTCTCGTTTTGTTTATATTTTCGCTTTTTCTGAGCGTTTTAGACTTTGGCGAGTAGATTTTAGTCCTAGAGGTTTCAGTTTTATAAAACCAAACGGACTTATTGGCCAATCTTTTTTTTCTATTTTCAGTCTTGACGAAGAAGCCTGAAAATGTGACCTTTCTATCCACAACTATTTATTTATTTATTTATTTATTTATTTATTTATTTATTCTTTAATTCATTTATTTATATTTCTGTTAATTCGTTCGTTTATTTATTCATTTATTTATTTTAACCTCATTTCAGGATGTTAAATATTAGGGACCTTAAGATCTATGACGTCAACCTGAATGACGACGTTCTTTAAAATTTCAGCATTTAAAACATGGATGGTTTGTTGAACACCGTGCTTGATACTTGTGGCTTGTTTTATGACTCCTAAAACACTCCAGTTCTCCCAAAAAGACCGTACTTTTGGATTGAATTCAATCTTAATTAACAGCTTATTTCACTCCGCCAGTTGACGTCGTCCTGAAGACTGGGTGTCATTGTATGCACTGGAGAGCAAAAATTATTTATTCTCTGTTTTGCGTGAAGAAATTTTTAGTTTCGAAGGACGTGTCGTTGAAGTCAACGTTGTAGATCTTAAGGTCCCTATTCTAGGGGTTCTTTGCACTTAACTGCACGGGTTAAGCCAAATACGGCCAATCGGTGTCTGAACATAATTAAAAAAAAATACGCATTCGTCGTCGCATCCTACTGCTCAAGCGCTCAAACTATAGAGGGAAGTTACTGACCTTCAGCACAGCACGTTTATAAATTAATTTGTAATGGTCTTTGGTGATTTCTTTGTGTCGATAAAACGGTTTCAAAGCTTCCTTCACTTCGTCTGATATCTTCTGAGTGCGGCGTAGTCGCTCGATACCCTGGCATGAATCAAAATTTGATGAAAGTTAAAAGCTTGCTCCTACTTATATTACCATCAGTTTACCGATGGCTGACCTAAAGACTGTGTCGAGCAACCGTTTGTTCGGGACACAATGAAACTGAAGCCAACTGAGGTTCGCCACGGACACGCTGCGCAACGACGTGGTAGTGGTTAAATGATTTATACTACACGACGGTTCCAAAACGGCATTTAATATCAGAATTTAGGTTGGAGCTTGTGTTAAGATTACCAACAGAGTTACATTTAAAAGATAAAGTTAGGATTTGATTTATATAAACATGGTTAGTTCTCGTTTTCTCAAAGATCTCCATTTGTTTATTCAGTATCGTTGCCACTACGGCGTCCACTGCTCGATCCAGTATGTTTTCGTTATTGATCACTACAACCCACACGCTTTCGTGCTTAAATGCCTACCCCCCTATCTACCCAAACTGCAGTCTTTCCAAACCTATCATATATCAGCCCACCTTCCAACCTACCAACTTGCCTTGCCTTACATACCTACCTACTTGTGTATGTACCGGCTTACTTACCAAGTTACCTGCCTATCTTCCCATCAACTTACCCACCTACACATCCACCAACTTGGCTACGAACCTACCAACGTACTCATGCTCCTACACACCCTCACAACTGACAACGATTCACGTGAAATATACATCGTGAATGGCTGCACGACTATAGGAAACTGTGTGTCGTTAGGATTTGGAACGTCAAAATGGTTTAATACAATTTTTGTTGACAAGAAATGGCATTTCCACGACAGAAGGTCGCAAAATGGCCTTGGGTCCTAACACCAAGAATTTCTGGACGTTTTTAATACGATAATTCGAGCAGTCGCTGCTTGTCATCGCTTTTGACTTGCATAATGATCAAGAAATTCAACGCTCTGAAAACTTACTCAAGTTAGACTCTCCATAAAGGGTACCAGCCACCACAATTCACCATGGATCTGTCCTTATTTCTTATGAAGGTCATAAACAAGTTTCAACTGTGGTTTTTCACTTCAACAAAAGCTATAGTTTCCTAACATTAGAATAAATTTCCTCACATTATTAGAATAAATTATACTCCAGATGAATTCAGTTATCTTTGTAAGCGGCCAATAACATTATAGAATCTACAAGGCGATACTAAGGCCATTTTATCGATCCTACACGATGGAAAGATATCCGGGGGACGATGTAGGAAACGCGATAACAGCAGTAATCATGATTGTAATGGTCATAATAGTCATAAGTATAACACTCATATCACGATAATTATAATTCGAGTAATCATAGCAATCATAATTAGTACAATAATAATTATAATAATAAGCATAAGAACAATCACACGATAGGAATAATCACACGATAGGAATAAACGACGATAGGAATAACAAATATCAATAGCAACGACAACAGCAACAGTAAACAGCAATAATAATTACAAGAACAATTACGATAATAACAATAACGGAAACAACAATAAAAATAATAGCAACAACGACCACATACAAGGAAAAAATTTCTCGATTCTGATTGGACGAGAGCAATGCAATTCCAAGGTAACAAAGTGCATAGAAACGGAAACAGTAATTTGCACTGAATTATCTTTTTAGGCACTGTATTATTTTTTAACGTACATTATTAATTGGTAATAACGTTGGTTTCTGGTACAGTTTGGAAAAACACGCACTCGTGAGTTTCAACGACCTCAAATTTGGCTCGCCCTTTGGACTTGTTCAACTACTAGTACCACTCCCACAACCATTACCACTACCACTATCACTGCCACAATCATTACCACTGTCCCCACCACTACTGTTACCATAACCACAATCACTACCGCTACCATTGCCACCACCACCACCACCGCAACTGCCACCACAACTACCACTACCACTACCGCCACCACTACCACAACCACCACTACTACCACAACCACCACCGCTACCACAACCACCACCGCTACCACAACCGCTACCATTACCATTGCCTCTACCACTACCACTACCACAATCACTACCACAACCACTACCACTACCAATACTACAACCGCTGTTCCTACCGCTACCACCACCACTACCACTACCATTACCACAACCACTACCGCTGCCACAACCGCTACCGCTACCACAACCGCTACCGCTACCACAACCGCTACCGCTACCACTACCAGTGCCACTACGTCTACAACTAGTAATAGTTACACTAGTGATATTTAAAAAGTTAGATCGCATTCATCACCTAATAGTATTCTAAAAGTGGCTTGAAAGCGGAGGCAGAATAAAAATGTTAAATACACCAGTTAAACCTACCTCCTTCCTTCTCTTTGTAGCATCAGCGCCACTCAGTGTTCCAGAGGTTTCAGGAGTTCTCTGCGTGTTAGGATGAACTACTGCAACAGGACGGGTACAACTGCTAGCAGATGTGATTGGTGGCAATATCCTGGCTGACCTAGGTCTACGAAGCTGCCCGTCAAAGTCGGCATTTTCGATATCAACGATGGTTCCGGAGCAGGCATTATCCGTAGTATCCGGTTCGCTTTCGGATAACACTGACTTTCTCTGATTTATCATCTCAATAATGCTAAGGTTGGTGACTGTTTGTTTACCGGTTGAGGTACTTGTAGTACAATTTTTCTGATGTATTTTAGTGAATGCAGTCTTTTTCGAACAATTACTCCCGAAATGCGATTTAGAAGCGGAATTTTTCTCGCAGTTGTTAATACTACGAGGTTTAGATGTTTTCGTCCTCTGGGATTCATAAACTTTTACAGAGGATACAGATTTCTGTTCATCACTTGTAATACGTAATCTGGTTTTCTGAACCTGACTATTGCGTCCAGAAGGTGCAGTAGAACTTTGACTAACACTAGGGATATACGACTTTGTTTTGTGAAAATTGCGACCGTTCAATGGCGTTTCAGGAAGCAGATGTAGAATTCCGCTGTTCGGCTGAGAATAGCCGACACTCTTAGAAGTCATGGTTCGTCGGGCCTTGTTGGAGGCAGGATTTTGTTTCCACCCATCATCGGATTCTTTCCTCAGTGGAACCTCTTTTCGAGTCCCTAGCGACAAACCAGAGGCAGAACTCGATTTCTTTCGTGGTATTTTATAAGAAGAGAGCACAGTGGCTCCGGCTGGGTCCTTCAAAGATTTTGGTAATCTTGGCTTGGAACTAGTTTCTCGAGATTTAGTGTCTGTAACAACGTAATTTCTTTCTTCACGAGCTTTCAACTTCCTCATCAAGTCTATGACACAGGGCTCTTTATCGGATCCCCCACTGGTTGTTGTTGTGGAATCTCTACTTCGTGATATTGTACCAAGCGTATGGCCTGTGCCTCCCTTACTCGTACGTGCGTTTGTGTCAAAGTAACTTAGACGCTTCTTACGAACATAACTATTTGAGTCTTCTGTGTGATATCCTTTATTATCTTTTTTGTCCTCGTTATCCCGATTGTCTCTGTTATCTCTGCTTAACAAAGACTTCGCATGGTGCTCTTCTGCAATTGGTACCTTTCTTCCTGATGTTTCATTGGCAGTGGACGATGATGTAGGTTTTTGCTTTTCGCAAGATGCGTTTGTAACCGAAACAGAGGTCTCACCAACAGAATGTGACTCGGACTTGGTATCTTTTGGATCATCGGAGACCTTAAGGCGACCCTGTTTATCTAATGACACATCTTTACGGTATAACGTATTCAAATCGGTAAAGATAGATCCTAGCACGTCAGGGTTAGATGTTGTAGATGCCCTAAAAAAGAGACAAAATATACCAAACATTACCCCCAACAAAGACTGAAACCTAACGTACATTTCAAGAATACGAAATTTCCTGCACAACAAAAAGCTATAAACTCAGATACCATGATCATTATTACCACATACCAAATCGAGTTAGCCACCTAAATTGTAACTTCCTACAGATCAAACTACACCTTTCGCTGTTCATTACCAGAAAATATACTATCATTAATGCCAACTTCAAACTCATTAAAGCAAAAGTACATTCATTTTATTCAATCGACATTCACTACCGTAGATACTGAACCATATGCATCAAAGGGATTTCCATAGCGTCAACAGACAACCATTAACACCATTCTACTATACATTAGAGATAATAAAATTTCAACTAGACAAGATATTTGTCTTGCATAACTGAAATTTTATTCTCTCTGATGTATAGTAGAATGGTGTTAATGGTCATCTGTTGGCGTTATAGAGTGCCCTTCGATGCAAATGGTTGGGTATCTACGCTAATGAACTTCGATTGAATAAAATGAATGTGCTTTTGTGTTAATGAGTTTGAGGTTGGCATTTATTATAGTATATTTTCTGATAATGAACAGCAAAAGGTGTAGAAGCCTACAGTAAACAACGAATGAAATTTAAACGACAAACATCGACTAAAACAACTGATAATGGAACCAACCCAGGGACTCAAGTTGTTGGCGAGAAAGTAAAGTTTTAAGAAAGAAAGGGACTAGCTTTAACAGTTTTTGCGTTTTTTTGTTTACTTGGTCTTTTTTTGTTACAAAGACTGAAGCACGCATTTTATTGTGTTGAAATTTTCGGTTGTAAAGTGAATAAAGTATACCTTTTGCTGTTCATTACCAGAAGAATGCTATCATTAACGCCTACCTCAAACTCATTAACGCAAAAATACATTCATTTTATTCAATCGACATTCATTAGCGTAGATACGCAACCATTTGCATCAAAGGGCATTCCATAACGCCAACAGACGACCACTAACACCATTCTGCTATACATTAGGAATAATACAATTTCAGTTACGCAAAAGAAGTATCTTGCCTAAATGAAATTTTATTATATCTAATGTATAGTAGAATGGTGTTAATGGTCGTCTGTTGGCGCTATGGAATGCCCTTCATATGCAAATGATTGCGTATATACGCTAGTGAATTTCGACTGAATAAAATGAATGTAGTTTTGCGTTAATGAGTTTGAGGTTGGCATTAATGATAGTATATTTTCTGGTAATGAACAGTAAAAGGTGTAGTATAGAACCAGCGGTTTGTTTTCCGTAGTCCTTGTCTACACATGTTATAAACACAACTAAATCCTCGATTATTTGAAAAGCTTTAATATTCTCTAACGTTTCGTTGCGTCGAGCAACATCATCAGAGAAGGAATTTTCATTCCATCTCCGATGTCGCGCGACGCAACGAAACTTTTTAAATATCTCTTCATTTCGTATTTTTTGCAGGACTCTGCTGTCCATCTTACGCACACGATTTCCACCTGGAACTTCAATCGCTTAAATCTTCACTTGACGTATTTATTACGAACAACCCCCAGCAGGTCATATCTTCTGGAGTCATAGACATAGAATCTATTCATGACTTTGTTATCAGTGGTTCTAAATTATTGACTACGACATCACAAACGATAGCTGTGTCTGAAAGTCTTTGCTTGGGAGCGAATTGACAGGTATCTTTAAATTATTGTCACCAATTTGATCCAAACACAATATGACAAAAATGGTATATAACGAAAAATCTCAACCTAAAATAGTGGGAATTAGAACTTTTAAAAATTATAACAAATGTTTCCTTAGGAGCGAATAGGCATGTGGTTTTGAGCTATCGCGATGAATTACATCCAAACATAATGTGAGAAAAGAGGTAAAAAGTCAGCACAATTGCTGACAAGGTAAAAAGTTCAAAGGCTGATAACTGGCGTGACTGATCTCAAAAAATTCCAACGTTTCAAGCACAGGCCCTTCGTTAGGGAAACAAGCGCCTTTGCTCGAAACGTTGGAATGCTTTGAGGTCAGTCACGGCAGTTATCAACCTTTTAACTTTTTACCTTATTTATCACTGTCTACGTAGTAATCTACTGTTATATCAATCACGGTAGTTATCAACCTTTTAACTTTTTACCTTATTTATCACTGTCTACGTAGTAATCTACTGTTATATCAATCACGGTAGTTATCAACCTTTTAACTTTTTACCTTATTTATCACTGTCTACGTAGTAATCTACTGTTATATCAATCACGGTAGTTATCAACCTTTTAACTTTTTACCTTATTTATCACTGTCTAACGTAGTAATCTACTGTTATATCAATCACGGTAGTTATCAACCTTTTGACTTTTTACCTTATTTATCACTGTCTACGTAGTAATCTACTGTTATATCAATCACGGCAGTTATGAACCTTTTGACTTTTTACCTTATTTATCACTGTCTACGTAGTAATCTACTGTTATATCAATCACGGTAGTTATCAACCTTTTAACTTTTTACCTTATTTATCACTGTCTACGTAGTAATCTACTGTTATATCAATCACGGTAGTTATCAACCTTTTAACTTTTTACCTTATTTATCACCGTCTACGTAGTAATCTACTGTTATATCAATCACGGTAGTTATCAACCTTTTAACTTTTTACCTTATTTATCACTGTCTACGTAGTAATCTACTGTTATATCAATCACGGTAGTTATCAACCTTTTAACTTTTTACCTTATTTATCACCGTCTACGTAGTAATCTACTGTTATATCAATCACGGCAGTTATCAACCTTTTAACTTTTTACCTTATTTATCACCGTCTACGTAGTAATCTACTGTTATATCAATCACGGTAGTTATCAACCTTTTAACTTTATACCTTATTTATCACCGTCTACGTAGCATTTTGTTGTTATACAATTGTTGACAGGCTGCTATTACCACCGAGATGATGCATCAACGGACTACTCGGATAGGCACACGATCATCATTGTTAGCCCAACAAAATACAAACATCCGTTCAAACAAAACTCAAAAATTCAAAAAGCTTGAAATAAAACAGATATGTAACACATACTATTTCCTTCAAAGCCCCTCCGAATATAGCAATAAACTGACCTATTTTCTTTAAAATATTCTTTTTGGAAGTGTTTTATATTCAATGTTGATTTTTTGTAGTTATGAGAAAAAACCAAAAAAAAATCAGTAGCAATGAAATGCCAAGTAGAAGACCGATGCTGATGTCCAAAAGCATCGTGGAGAGAACTGGAACTGATATCCCAAACCCCTCCGAGTCCGCTACGTTTTGATTATGCCGCCGAAAAGCTTTACTATTGCAGAGATCTAAGCGAAAACTCTCGACATCTTGTGGTTTTACTAGGACCGAGTACACAAGCAGAACAAACGTATCCTCTCCTGTAAGGAAGAATAGATGCCTATGATACAGAAACAAGCCAGAAGCTCGGTGAGGCCCAAACTGTTTTGATAGCGCACGGTTACAAAGACGGAATCAACAAGGACCTTGCCTCAACTAACAATCTATACTAAGGACACCCTACAAGAGCCCATTTACCCGGCACGATTGTCGTAAACGATTGTTTTGGTGTACCCGATTAACTCATTAAAGTCTTCCGGACGTATTGCCACTTCAGTGAGCGAATCGAAAGCAGAGATTGTGCTCTTGAGACAACATTACATACCCCAGGACGAAAAATCGTATACGACAATCATTTCGTGTTAATGGACCCGAAGAGAGATTAAGCCACCGAGGTTCTTGAGTCATGGACGGCAACCGGAAGACTTCAGAAACAAGTTTACTAGAATTTTAATTACTGTGTATTCTTTCAATCAAAGTTTTCATCAAAACGAAGATGACGAATAATTCAAAGATAACAAGAGAGATCACGACATCCTCAATCACTGAGTCAGCAACAAACTTAACTGACTGATGTTGACGGTTCAGCAGTAAACTACGTCTTTAGAACGTGAAAACGCGGTCAGTGACATGCGCATTGACCGAAAACAGCGTTTTCGATGTTCGACTGGGCCCTTGGGCAAAATCACTCGTTCTCCTTGTTTTGCAAATAAACTTCTAACGAAAGAACAAGCCGTTCGAGCGTCAAAAACACCGATGGCTAAAGCTCGCTATCGTCGACGACAACAGCAGCAACAACAACGACAGCAACAAAGAACAACAACAGCTACCACTACTAACATAGAGATCACTTAAAACTAGAAGGGGCATGGGGGGCCGAAAATACGAAACCAATTCAACGTCTCCATTTTGAGTACATTGTACGGCAAATTGTTTTTCTCCAGGCCTTTCTCCGTAAGTTCGACAACTTCGAGGTCGAACAAATGATGATCAGGTAATCGTTCCGTATTTGTTTTCGTTAACCGCACAGCAGAAAAACTGCTTTTCTGGCTATTAAACGGTTATTATTTTCGCCTTAAAGGATTTATATTCTGCTTTCGAAAAAAGACAAGCACAAGGGACAAAAATGAAGAGGCATTTGGCCATGTCCTTGAAATTTTCATCCGGGCTTTGTTCGGTTTGCTTCCCCGATATATTCAATACGGCAGCTTTCCATTGGTTACGTACGGTTGGGTGACATTTAGCTGCAATGCCCCCTCTAGTTAAAATATTTGTCTATGACACCAGGAGTAGCTGTAATAGCAATAACATGAGATATAAGCTTCTCTAACTCGTTAATAATTCATGGCCTAATTAACCAATCAAACGAAAATATTTAGTCATGTGCATGCGTTTTGAAGCCCGGGAAAGGTCGCGTAAACCGAATTCATAATTAAGAAGTCAGATAATACACGGCCCATATAAAGAACCGTTTATTACCACATTTCTTAATCACAAATTCAAAATAGACGATTGGGAATCTTTTTCATAAACTCATGTCTCGTGTTTTACCAGGGGTTACAAACACGAGAGAACAATGAAAATCACGAGGCCGTGAACCAAGTGGTTTTCACCATTCTCGAGTGTTTGTAAAACAAGCGAGGATAATGAAAATTAAGCCCTCGTATAACACTCGCACTCGCTTATGAAATATTACATATGTTGACGTTCACGTGAATGCAGGCCTGATCATGCATCTAGTATAAGTTCTTAAAATGGTTGATATAAACTAAATCAAAATTACTTTTGGTCTTCTGATCTTGGCTTTGCGACACGAGCTGGGGCTTCCACTACAGGTAAGTAATCGAGGTCGAGATCGCTACCAAATAAGGAGAAGCTAGCCGTAGCTTCCATTTCGTCCGGTAGTACATATCTTGATGGCGACACATCGTTACGAAATCGTTTCCTTTCGTTATTTTCGGCTAATTTGCCTTTTGACTCGCGCGTTTTTCGCTTTCTTTTTCTTCTTTTTCTTCGTTTCTTTTTCGTTTTACGCTTGCCGCGCAATACTGACGACGAACCACCTTAAGAATGAACAAATAAATAAATAAATATTAATATATTAATTAATTAATTAATTAATTAATCAATACATAAATAAACAAATGAACAAAAATACATGAATAAACAGATCAATCAATCAATCAATCAATCAATCAATACATACATATATACATAAATAGAAATTAATACATTAATCAATTAATAAATACATAAATAAATAAATGAACAAAAATACATAAATAAACAAACAGATTAATCAATCGATCAATAAAAAAAAGTAAAAAGCAATTAACGCTGGCGGTGAAACTCCACAATCATTTTTATTACTATATAATTCGTTACAGATACGCTAGTGCAAATTACGGTAACTGTTGAAAATTTAATAAACTGCAAAATAACGGTAAAAGCGTTTGCTACCCCACTTTACGCGGCTCACCGCTCAAGTTAGGGTACTTAAGCAATGCTGTTTTCTGTCACGGCAATGGTAACTGGCGGTCACTTTTACTTCCAAATAAAATTACAGGTCGTAAGAGAGATGAAAGATCATCAAGCTCTATACTCAGAAAATGATTTCTGAGCCCCAGACGGGGATCGAATCCGCAACCTTCTGATGACTGGTGAGACGCTCTAACCATTGAGCTACCAAGACTCAGATGGTGAGCTAAGGTGGAAGTTCGACATATATGTGCGACCTAAGCGGAAGCCACTATATATTAATAATGATGGATGCATCATTTGGATGGCTGCATCATTTGGATGGCTGCATCATCGATCCCCGTCTGGGACTCAGAAATCATTTTTTGAGTATAGAGCTTGACGATCTTTCATCCCTCTCAAGTTATATCCAAGCTCTCACATTTCTAAAATCATAAACTGCATTACAGGTCTTCTTGATCAGCCATCGTGCTTCCGCGCCAATGTCTGAACGGTGGTTTTGCCGTCGCCTCTCGATTGCTGGGGAAAATGTCAAACTTGAAGCACCAAAGTGTACTTATTCATTAGAAAGTGCATTTACATCTTTTCTTATAAGCACCAAAGGAATCACAAATTTTATGTAAACGACAAATTTTTTAACGTAAACCTGTTTCCATCTTCGGTACAAGTTATGAATAACTAATTTACAGTCTATACATACTATATACAATGTTCATTGGCCCTTTCTCTACCGCAATTAGATATGCATGTTACCTAAACCTTTTAAAGCACAACGGGCTTTAAAGCCACGCAGGTAAATAAAAGGTTGAAGTAACACACGATATGACTGATCTAATTCTCATGGTTTTATCACTAGTTTGAAACAAGCTGAGAAGCGGAAAATTACAATATATCTGCAAATGATATTTAAAAAGGTTAAATACTGACAGAAGAAAAGCGCAAAGACTGCGAGTATGATAGATTAAAAGCTGAACATTGGGTTCAAGTTTTGCACTTGTGTATTAAGGTAATTTTTCCGATTCTTGGTGTGTTTCATACTAGTGCTAAATCCGTTAGATGAGTCTTATCCTGTTATTTTAATTAGCATATCGTATATACATATATGGACTGTAAATTACTAAGTTATTCACACCTTGCACCAAAGATGGCATAGGTTTTCCGAATCATCTTTAGATTAAAAAAATTGTCGCCTAGTTGAAAACTGCACTTGATTAATAATAGTTGATTAAATGGAGTATTTATTTGTTAGGTTTATTCAGCTGTGCACTTCTATTTCATAATCATCCTCAGGGTACTATGAAACGATAACTTCACAATTAACCTACACTGCCGAAGTCAACTGAAAAATGTTGACTTGCGGACCGGTATCCCGAAGGTGCGAGTTCAAATCCCGCTCGAGTAAACATTTTTCAGTTGACTTCGGCAGGGTAGGTTAATTGTGAAGTTATCGTTTCAGCTGTGTACTTTACAGTACTTTTCTCGTTACTTTGCAAACGAAGGAACCGAGAGTAAACCCAGTCGAATGATGACAGGGAGCACGAACGAAAAATATTCAAGAAGGTTGTTTTTCCTTTTTGTTATTCTGTCGGAAGGTTTCCAAACAACAAAAATGTTCAAAAATTTGTTTATTTAGTCCATTAAGATGGCAATTCAAGCTCAGGTCTTTATAAACTTGAAACTTTTAGTTGTATTATTGTCAAGTATTTGCATCTCATAAAACAGCAGAAACGTTTTGGAAGTGGATGTAACATGCTGTAAGAATATCACGAATTACACTCTCCAGGCAAAGACGTTTAATAAATTCAGATCAAACAAAGGGCTGTATTCTCGCATGCTGATGAATCGGTCTGAACGGATGGATCGGTCTGAAATGATAACTCGGTCTGAAAAAACAAATGCTTCAGCACTATCGCGGCCGTTGCCGTTGGAAGTTTTTCCCTCACTTAACTTTCGTATTTTGACAGGGACAACGGAGTACTATTCCGAACCACACTCAATCACCTATGTTGTCGCGAATGCTTGCCTCCGCTAAGCTGTACTTCGCGCCTGATCACAGAGTTTAGAGGTTTTAAAGATTTATTTCACTTTTTGAAAGGATATCTTACAACTCTCACTCACCGTCGCATTGAAAAATTACTCCTCAACTTGCTCACAGTCCACATACCACACTCCCCCTTGCTTTTACCCAATTGGCTATATGCTAAAATCTAATTAATCCAGTTAACCAGTTCATGAGGGCGCGTGTTCCCAATCAATCGTCGCCTAAGTTAACAATGCTTCAATGACGCCACGGATAAAGTAAACTAAAACCATCTCACTCACAACTACTATTAGCCCAGTCTCCGACAACGTTGCCGTCGCCGCGAAAACCACCTCTAGATAAGTTCTCTTTTAATTCTCCCTTTTCTGTGACCCTGTCACTCAACCCCTAAAAACGGACTTCAGAACTACATCACATATATGCATAGAATCTGCAGTCGGATAAATTGATAGACTATTAAATATTCCAACGAAAGATGAATACAAGTTGTTAAAAGGGAAGACTTTTATCGACAGTAACTAATAAAACTTTCGAAAAACAGGTGACATCTTGTAAACCTAAAGCCCTATACACACCATCAAGTTTTCTTTGACGAGTTTAAGTTGTTAGCGTGCAGGACAAAAATTTGCAAGTTTTCCTTCAGGAGTCGGCTTTTTTAACAGCTGGCGTGACCAGCTTTTCAACAAGGCTCCTCGCCACGGGGTCAAAGACAATAGTAAAGATACAATGCGAAGCATTACCACTGAGTGATATCAAAGAAAGGTCGTGGAAAAGAAAGATAAAAACCACGAAGGAAAAAAAGACCATGAATTAATACAATGAAAACATCAAATTGATAAATGTTTAACCTTTTCCGGTCCACATCCAAATTTTTGATTTTACTCTGGCTAACGCCAGACGATTTTATTCGTCAAGGAGAGACCTCTCGGACAAGAAAGGGTTAAAAGCAGGATAAAAGTTAAGCTGAGTATGGTGTGCATTATCTGTTTAGGTAAATAACAAACACAATTTCTTTGAATGAATTTGTGACTTTATCCAAATCATCTTCAGACTATAATTTCGTGATAGTTAAGTGTTTAGAACAGACAGTACTCGTAACTGCCACGAAATTATAGTCTAGGAGGATTGAGATAAAATCAAAAATTCATTCAAAGAAACTGTTTGCTATTTATCTAAATAGATAATGCATACTATATTTGGTTTTACTTTAATTCTGTTTTTACTGAAGAAATCAGTTAACAGAGGCCTCAAGAATGTTTACCAACGACCAAACGTTTCGTTTCTTTGTGCAGCATTATCAAAGAATCAAAGACGCAACGAAACGTCATGGATATATTTAAAAGATCCTCGTAGGCTCAACTTCATCTTGTCTTAACATTTCTTCCTCTTTTTCCTGGTCTCCTATATTTGTCTTTCTTTTTTTACTGGAGTTCTCTGACAATTGCACCTTTAATTTTTGTTTTGCGTTGGCTTTATATCTATAGAGGCAGACATATGAAGAACGTCTGTCTTGGTTTGCATACATTGTATCTCTATCGTGTACCAATTTTGACTTCAATATTTAGAACTTCAGTTGGATCCTGAGCGAGGCGAAAGTGGCCATTCCTCACTAAACGCTGAAACGGGAAAGACACTTCACACCAAAAGAGACGACTGACTCTCCAAGATGATTACAGCTTTCTTTTCCTACCGGAAAATTTCCCTTAATCAAACTTAACTCTTTTTTAACACCTCAGTAAACGCGTTTAGTACGTAATATTGCTTAAAAAGAAGGACGTGGACAAGAACTGTACCTTGCCTACTGGATGATCTTTCGTTTCCGTTACGATGCCGAATTCGTCGGCTTTCGGATTGTCCTCGAGTTCTTCGTCGCCTTCTGGCTGTTGCCACTGTTCTGGCACGTCGTCTCACGGGAATCGAAGCATTGGAACGAGATACAGCTTGGTCGAGCCCTGAAAATTAGTCGATAGATTGTGACCTTGAGAACACTATTCTGGGTTATACAGGAAACAAAATGGATAAATGTACAAGTGATGCAGTCTGAAATTACAACATGTCTCTGTCGAATGTACTTAATTGTTCACAACCCTTATAAACGTTACTTCTTCCTATCCCTGGACCCAGGATTTGCGAAAACGGGGTCCCGAACTAAGATTTTGCCAAGGTTTTAAGATGCCTATGTTCCCCCACAAAGATTTCACATGCAATTTCACAAATGAAAATAGTATTTCTTATGGCAATTGTTTCAAATCCATAAGTGAAATGAAAATTCCATGTGTGAAATTTATTTTTATACGCAAGTCTTTCATTTCATATGTGAAATATATGTTTCATACACAAAAATTTCACATGTGAAATTTTGAACAAGTTTATTTTACATACGAACTTGGTATTTCATATGTGTAAAATACTCCCATTTCATATGGGAAAATGTTCGAATTTTATGTTTCTACCATGTGACAAGACAAGTAAAATTTTTGTAGGGATTGGTACTTCTGGTGAAACCTTATGTTTACTTCGGAGTATGCTTCCCATCTGGGGAATTTCCTTGTATTGCCTAACAAAGAACATTTTGTCCATTGTAGTTTTCATATTTTAAAACTTTCATCAAAATCTATATGGTTCTATTTTATGTATTTTGACCCATGCACCAAGCAATATCGATCATATACCATACAGAGCAACGGAAGTTCTTTACTGAGTTACGCCATGTACCATCGTGAACTCAAATAGCTACGGCAACTTTAACAGCTCAAAAGGAGAGCCCGACTCTCCCCTAGGTTGGCCGATGGCGATAATCCCAACCCTAACCCATACCACATTCTTTATAATACTCGTCTGCAAAGGATCGTGTACGGTAACTTTTCAAGCTACATTCAACACTTTTTAAGCCAGAATTGCATGAAATTATGTCGGATTCTTCACTTGACTGCGTTTAGGAGTGTGTTTGTGTGGAATTTTCACAAGCGTTTTCCTCGTGATTTAAACGTACGATAATACCACTGTAATTCTAGGCCAAGGGTGGTAATTAAATAAATTATTATTATTATTTACGAGTTTGAAAAATTGGTTTCAACCGGACTAAAATGAGATTTTGCCAATCATCAGATCTAAGACACTAAACGTAATTACCAGTTTCCGACCCAGTCTTGGGCTGGTATGTGAAAATAGTGTGAAGAAACTATTGGAAGGGGTTAAATTGATAGGAGTGATTGATGTCGATTATTGTATTGATAAGGATGAGTATAAGAAAAGAAGAATGGAGGAGATGGAAAAAGGATGGAAGGAAAAGGTTATGCATGGCCAGTTTCTATGGAAAATGGGGGAAGGAGTAGACAAATTGGAAACGTGGAGGTGGTTGAGGAAGGCCGATCTAAAAGTGGAAACAGAGGCGCTAATATGTGCTGCACAGGAACAGACATTACGTACAAATTACGTCAAATTTAATATTGATAAAAATTGTGAATTTCCATCACGCAAGATGTGCGGAAAAAAAGGAAGAAAGTGTGAGTCGTATCACAAATGAATGCAGTATGTTAGCACAGAAAGAATACAAAAGGAGACATGATAACTTAGCAAGAATAATACATTGGAATACTTGTAGACAATAAAAACTTATGAGGGCAGAAAAATGGTATGAATACCAACCTTAAGGGGTGATCGAGTTGGAGGAGGTCAAGCTATTATGGAATTTTAACATACAGTGTGACGAGGTTACAGAGGGAAGAAGGCTGGACATAGTGATAGTGGAAAAGCGAGAAAGGATTTGTAAAATAATATATGTAGCGGTGCCCAACGATAGCAGGGTGAATGCAAAGTAACAAAAAAAAAAAAAATAGAAAAATATTAAGAATTACGATGGGAGGTTGCAAGGTTGTGGAAAATGAAGAAGGTTGAAGTGATTCCGGTGGTGGTAGGAGCATTGGAGACAATTATAAACAGGACAATTGTGGCTGAAGAAAATAGGAATTGAAGTGAGAGTGGAATTTATGCTGAAAACCGCTTTACTGGGTACAGCTGGAATATTAAGGAAAGTGCTTGATGCTTGAAACTGGATGAGAGAATATTAACCTGGGGACCTTTGGTCGTAAGTCATGACCTGCTTCTAAAGAAATTACATCGGCAAATTAATTGCCTTCATGAGGAAGATAATAATAATAATAACTTTATTTAATGACGGTGTAGCAACTTTACAAAAGTATTCTTCCAGTTGGCCTTCGGTGTTATATGTAGTCCAGATAAGTTAATTCTAAAATACAATAATTAGGTTATACATGCACTAATATCTATTGATTACAAGTGCAGGATACCATGTATTTACAATTTGTACATTCGAATTGTTCTTGATGGCCGACTTTGTTATTTAGTTTTGGAAATAGTGTTGTCAAAGATTTTTTAAATGAGTAAACTGTATTGTTTTTTATGTCCTTTAAAGAGTTTGGGTGAGAGTTGAACAACATAGTGCCACTGTACGAAATTTTGGTTTTGGCGATCTCAGTACCTACTTTTGGAACTTTCAAGTCTGTTACAGACGATCTGGTATTGACGCAGTACGCTTTATTGACGAATTGAAATAAATCATACAAATTAGTTGGAGCTTATATTTTAATATTTTAAAGGCCATGACGATTTTTCTCATCTATATTAGATTATGTATTGTTATCCAGTTGAGTGTCCTGAATAATTCTACTGATAGTGTCTCAATAGTTGCTTCGAGTATGATGCGAACCGATCTTTTTTGTAATTTCAGCAGGTCATTTAGTAGTTCATTGGTTGCATTTCGCCATATAGAACAGCAATAGAGGAGATACGAATATATTAACGATTCGTAAAACATTATACGGGAGTGATGAGGTAGGTTTTGTCTTATCCTTTTCAATAGGAGGAGCCTTTTATTGATATTTTTATATATATGTAGTATCTGTTCATCCCACGTTAGTAGGTTATCGAAATGGACTCCGAGTAGTTTAAACGATTTTACCTCTTCTGTCAATACGTTATTTACTTTGACATTAAGCACCTCTGGAGTTACAATTTTACGCTTTGAAAATATTTTCATACATTTTGTTTTTTTCGCATTTAGGCACATTAAATTTGCATTCGCCCAGTTTAATAGTCCACTAATATTGTTTAAACTCGGGTTGAGATCGGATATCGACCTATTCAAAACAAGTAACTTAGAGTCGTCAGGGAATATAAATTGTATTGTGTGATTCTGATAAAGAGGAAAATCGTTTGTGTAAATGATGAAAATGTAACGGTCCCAAAATCGACCCCTGAGGAACACCGTAGAATAGAATAGAATGTCTTGTATTTTACCTTTTGAGTTCTATTTGATAAATAAGATTTAAACTAACTCACAGCATTTGGTAAGAAGTGACATAACTCCAGTTTTTTTAATAATATTTTATGGTCTATTATGTCAAAGGCTTTTGAAAAAATTAAGGAAAGTTAATCCATTGATTTTCTCCTTTTCTACTGACATTAATAAAGTTTCGTATAAGGAAAGAAGCATGGTTTCACATGAATGGTTTGATCTAAAGCCATGTTGGCTTTTCATGAAGAGTCTATAGGGTTGCAAGTAATTATACGAACTAGTGTAGACATGCCTTTCCAAAATCTTGAAGTAGTTGGAAGAATCGAAAGAGGCCTAAAGTTAAATCTGTCGAAACAAAAATGAGACGGAACGGCCGAAAAGGAGAACTTCAAGGAAAGGTGTAGAGAAAAAGAGTCGGAAAGAATGGAAACGGGGAAAATGTCGTACAAGGAAGTCAAACATATTATTCACAGGGCTACTAACTATGGTCTTTCGTATATCAGACTATTGAACTGTAAAAAGACTGGAACAATATCTCGTTGTACCAAGCCTCACGATTGAACGAAGCCGACATGGAGGCAGCCATGTAGGTCACAAACACGCATGTGAAAAAGTTGTATTGAACCTTTATTTTTTCATTGACGGTTAATTCTGAAGAATATGCAGTCCTACGGACATTGTCCTCTACATACTTAGGATAAAAAAGAAAGCTGTCAAAAAATCCGAAATTCAGGTAAGTTTTTTGCAATAGGTTGCATATTTTAACGTGAAGGAGGCTGGGATGACCTGCAAATATTGACCTACATGTCAGCCTCCACGTTGGCTTCAATTTATTCTATCTTACTCTGCTTATATAAACCCAAGCTAAATGTTACTGGCTCCATGAAAGGGAAACTAAAATTGAATTCAGTTACTCATGGGTTCCAACGATGGTCCAACCATTACCGGGATAGTAAAAAATTTTTACCCTCCCGGAAAGCCAAGGATAGCTACGCCATTGTTCACCTCATCCCTCAACCCCTCTAAGGTAAATAAAGAATACGTAAGATAAGGAATACGAAGGAATGGAAGTATTTTCTTCTTTAGCCAGCCTTTGCCAGGATTTTTTCCCCTGCCAACTAGACCCAGTCCCCTACAAGTGTTCCAGGGTTGACCATTGTTTGAGGTCGCCGTGTCTAATGAGGTATATTTTCCAGTAGATCAACATGACCTCCATCTCCCAGTCATTTTAATCTCCGAGGACTGAGGGTCCCTTTACAAAAACCAGGGCTGGCTGTCAACCCGAGTCAAGTTGCCCGCAATGGTTGACGCTTCTGCGACATTTCAACGAGCCTGGGTAAAGAAGGGAAAAGCCAACCACGGTTTACCGGGCAACACGGGGCTCTCGTATCTAGTACCGTTATGGTTGAAAAATTTCGCATTATTCTGCCAAAACACGTTGTCCTTTTTGACTTCTTTAACCAAGTTCTGCAGTTTTCTGAGACGAAAATGTCGATCTAAACGTCCTGTTTACATGACGAAATCAACCTGCTCAACCCGGATCTCTAGGAGGTCGACACTAGAACGTACTCACTGAGACCAGGTTTCAGTGTGGAGACTAGAACTGGAAAATTAAGTACTTTATTTACTTGATATCCTAATCCTAATCCAAACCCTTATCCTAACCCTAATCCTACCAGAGGTAACACGTCAACGCCAAGAATTAGGGTAAGGATTAGTGTTTGGATTAGGGTTAGGATATCAAGTAAATAAAGTACTTAATTTTTCACTCATAGTCTCCACACTGAAACCTGATCTCAGTGGGTACGTTCTAGTGTCGACTTCTCGAGGAGGGTGACCCGGGTCAGCTCAGAGCCCGAGTAAGCATGTATACGCCATCAATAATTTGTTCGTTGAGAGGTTGAACCAGGCTGACTCAGCCTCGTGCGACCTGAACTAGAATATGCAAGCTGTGTATGGAACCTTTATACACAGAGTAATATAAACGAAGTTGAAATGGTTCAGTATCGTGCTGTCAGATTTGTTTATAACGATTATTCTCGGTACAGCCGTGTAACAACTATGATTAAGAGTTTGGGCTGGGATACTCTAGAACAGCACAGGTTATTAGATCAAGCGTGTATGTTTTATAAAAATTACAATGGTTATGTTGATATAAATTTCCCCCTGCCCTGATACTAGATTGTCTAGATTACCCAACTGTCAACTCTTTCACCAAATTAGTGTATCTAACGATATATATAAATACTCTTTTTATGCCAGAACAATCGTAACTTGGAATAATTTGCCTTTTGATGCAATTCCTACTAGTATTAGTGAATTTAAGACTATTGCTTTACCTACTATTAGGACATTTGTATGATTTCTAAACTTATTAGCTGATTTTATTGTTAATTCATGTCTTTTAAGTGTACATAATATTATTCTGCGCATGCTTTTGAACATTTTACTACTTATGTAATTGAATATGCACTTGTTTGGATGTATATTTGATTAATTAATTAATTTAGTTCAACTCCTAGAACGGTTACACTGTTTTAGGAGTATCTTGATTAAAGATTAAAAGATTAAAAAGCCAACCCGAGCGCGTGGAAAGGGAGCCTGAGTTACAATGCTCCACATAGCACCTCGTTTACAGGATTTTAATAGTTTCCAGTAACATCGCTTCGTCAATAAAAAACAAGGACCATCAATCACCTGTAGAGTCGTTGTTTTCTTGTTGGACGGACGTCATGTCGCCATCGGGACATAAATCAAGGGATTGGTAATCATTAGAAGAATCAAGTCTACAGTTAGAACAATACCACTCGCCATCCGGCACGCTGTCCAATGGAGGAGTCAAACATTCCAAATGGAAACTGAAATTGGTTAGAATAAAACGTTTAGTTCGATGTAAGGGAGCGGCGATACACCTTTTGCTGTTCATTACCAGAAAATATACTGATTAATGCCAACCTCAAACTCATTAACGCAAAATTACATTCATTTTATTCAATCGACATTCATTAGCGTAGATATGCAACCATTTGTATCAAACGGCATTCCATAGTGCCAACAGACGACCATTAACACCATTCTACTATACATCAGGGATAATAAAATTTCAATTAGGGAAGATATTTTTCATATTTTTTGCTTCCCGGCCTCGATTTCTGTCTGGGAAACATTGTTTATTCGCTTGTCCATCCGAGAAATAATGTTACTCAATTGCCCAGGACTTTGCTGTGTACACTAATTTACACCAATCGTGAACATTTCGGTCATAATTTCCTCCGTTTAGTTCTGAAAATAGCGCAAGGAAATGTTTCCGCAGCAATGTTCCCCTCGTGTGCCCAGGACCTAAATAATAACACGATTTTCTCCGTTTCTATTGCTCTCAAGGGACGACTCTAAATTCCTCAAAAGTGTGAAAATTCCTAATTTTCCCATCATTAGCATGCATTCGCGAACGTCATTCCACTATTACAATATTTGACCTAAAATATTATGCTCACCTGGTGTATACAAATAGTATACACTACATTTGGTTGGTAATCTTAGTAATACAAAGAAACACTACGATTAACATCATGGTATTGCAAATAATACCATCGCATCAGACTACCAGTTAAACGTCCTCGCATTTGTAAAAGTCTCACGAAGGCCATTGGCATTCTACGAACTGCCCTTTGCATTCATTTAAGAATCAATTTCCCTCATGCCATGGTATTACATGCACAGTACCAATAAACCTTGACATGACTTTTTAAAACCAACTTTAACGAATATACTGAGGCAAAATTCTTTACCGGAGAAATGGCCGGTTCCCCTTATACAACTGCTGAATACAACTACCAGAATGCCTTTCGAAATCTTATTTTTAATGTTAATCGCAGCAATTGTCTTTCCATTTGCTTTGGGAATTCAATGTTTGCATGAAAATGAAAAAACTACAAAGCATTTTGGTAGCTGAAGAATAAAGATTGGAAGCTAGCTCAAAGTTCTAAAGTGCAACGCCAAAATGATAAAGAAAGATAAACACGTTACTTGTATATTAGATATATGAGAGCTTGGAAATATCTCAAGATGATGGATGAATGATCGTCAAAGCCCTGTACTCAGAAAAACGATTTCTGAGCCCCAGACACCAATCGAACCCGCAACGTTCTGATGACCGGTAAGACGCTCTAACCATTGAGGTACCAAAACTCAGATGGCGAGCTAAAGTGCAAGTTGGGGCTCAGAAATCGTTTTTCTGAGTACAGGGCTTGACGATCATTCATCCATCATCTTAAGATATTTCCAAGCTCTCATATATCTAATATACAAATTTCAGCTATCATTATCAATATATAGTGGCTTCCGCTTAGGTCGCACATATATGTCGAACTTGCACCTTGCCTCACCATCTGAGTCTTGGTAGCTCAATGGTTAGAGCTCCTTACCGGTCATCAGAACGTTGCGGGTTCGATCCCCGTCTGGGGCTCAGAAATCGTTTTTCTGAGTATAGGGCTTGACGATCATTCTTCCATCATCGTAATAAACACGTTACGATAAAACTTCAGTTTAATTCTAACGTTTTGTTGCTATTCGTGCAACATCTTCAGAGATTTGACACCTGTAATCTATTACTCTGAAGATGTTGCACGAATAGCGACCATACGTTAGATTTAAACTTAAATTTCGTCCTAACATGTTTATCTATCTCTTTATCATTATAGCGTTCCACTTTAGAATTTTGAGCTGGACTCTAATCTTTACTCTTCAATTATGTTTTCCGCCCAGAAAATCTATAGCCACGATGTTCTGGTAGTTGTATTCAACTGATGTAGCAAGGGGAACCGGCTATTGTTCTAACTACACAGATCGTTTACCTATCCTTCTAAAGTTAACCATCTAATAGAATTATGCATATTCATTTACCCTCGATCACATCTATCACAAAGTAGCATTCGGTCTTCGCGATCACCAACACCACATATCTAAATACAAAAAAAAAAAAATAAAAAGGAAAAATAAAAACCTCTTGGCGATGTTTTTAAATGTAATTGACACATTTTTTATTTACACAATTTTAGTTACATGTCGAATAGAGCCATATCCAGGGCGTTTTCCCTCCATTGTTACTTAAACTGGAATTTTGTTCTACAGCAGACTTTGTTACCCTTTATCAAAGCAGATTTTTGCTTCAGGAAGCGGTTGGGGAAAAAAAGGTAAAAAATGTATAACGCAAAACATGTAAATAAAAAAACGTTATGTAATAAACATAAAATCATTGCAGCACAATCATTGTCATGGCCTCTACCATCTGTTTCTTTGAAAACGGAACATCTTTTCTAGGATCTCCAGTATCAGGAGCGTAAAACCACGCAACAAAGTAAAATGAGAGAGTGGATTTTCGATTTTGAAGGGTAAAATTTTAATCCGGGTCTCCTGAGGTTATCTCCAAGCTTACTCGAGGGGTCTGGTAGCTAGGTGTTCCAGCATGATCTTCGTCCCACGACTAAACTTGGCGGTGGAAAAACAGTTGATGAATATGCAAGTAGTAACGTTGCATAAAAGTGAAAAATAACCAAAACTTTAGCATCAGTTTATCTAATTATCAGAAAAGGTTACTAATTTCGTTCACGTATACTTAGACCAACAAACTGATACGGATGGCAAAAAGCTTTCAACTTTTGGATTCAATTTTTGGTCCAATCATTGACCGAAGTTAGCCATTCATGTATGATGGGGCTCAATGGCTCGAATCTGACTTGTTGTTTCCAACAAAACCCAACGACATGAAAACCTGCCTTATTCTAAATTCTCGCCATGTATTTCAGTGACATGTGGACGTTGAAAATCCTAACCACTTTAAACCACCATATTGTTAACAGAACACAAACGCCTCAGTGTTATTTCCTTTCTCTCACCTCACAAACCCTTGGGTCTTCGTATTCCTCCTCAACTGTAGTTCTGTCCTCCACTTTTAACTGCAGAAAAACCAGAAAGAAGTCAAAACTAGAAAATTTTCGTAATAATCTCATCTGACACTGCCGAAGTCAATTGAAAAATGTTGACTCAAGCAGGATTTGAAATCGCACCTTCGGGATACATCATCCCGAAGGTACGAGTTCAGATCCCGCTCTAGTCAACACTTTTTAGTTGACTTGGGCGGTGTCAGATTATCATGAAAATTCCCTGTTCATGTATCTCTGAGGATGATTTTGAACAAGTCAAAACTAACTAACAAAGAATACCACGGTGGTCGCATTAAACGACATTTAACTAAAATGTTTGGTTTATTGGCAAAAATATGAACAGTAATGTCAACGCTTCCAGCATACGCCCTTCTCACACTCTAACACTCTTACACTCTCACGAAAACCCAGACTCGTTTCCAGCGCCTTCGTCGTGCACTGCAAGCGAATGCTATGAGATAAAAAGAAATAAAAAAGAAGAGGAAAAACACGAAAAGATGTAATGAAAAAACAAAATACGCGCATGAAAAGAACAAGGAGCTCGTAAGATATCACAAAAATAAGCGGGAAAAAACCCACATTCCAAGCATTTATTCGAAAGAAAATGAACGCAATTAACTGTACCCGGACATTTGTCTGAAAGACATTTTGCCGTGCGGACTTTTTGCCGACAGACGTTTTGCCAAATGGACGATCGAACGGACTGACTACCGACAGGACATTTGGCCGGAGTGACATGAAATTTAGAAGATACAAAAGTTAAGAAGAGGAAATAACAAGTTCATTGATAATGTAATTTAGAAATACAGCAGTTGGGAAATACATATTAAATACGCATTTTAAGAATAATTGAAAAATTAACATCAAAGTTTCACAAGCTGTGAGCATTAGCACGTAAGTGTAACAGCCAAGTGTTAATGTCGCTCAAAACTTAACATGGTCTTTGGTTCACTGACTGGTTCTTTTTGACGGTGGAAGAGAAATGCGAACAAACACTTGCTCAAGGAAAAATTCCCTGATGGCTTTTTCCTTGAGCAACTTCGCCGCTAGTCAACAAATCGTAGGGTGTGCGATAGCCACTCGTGGATCAAATGAATGATGCCATCCTTCAACTGAGCTGTTTGTTCGGGAAGATCGAACTAAACACCGTCCTGCACCATCCACAGAGAGATGGCATACAGAGGGCAATGTCGACTCGTAATAACTTAGAAAGTCCTTTGAGATGCCAACAATTCATCGCAAACATTTGGGATTAATTTTGGCGAAATAACTATTAGGCAAAATGTCGTACCGGAGAATATTCCGTTCCTTAAATTGTCCTTTCGGAAAGACTTCGGTCGAAAATAAGTCCGTTCGGCAAAATGTCTTTTGGCAAAGTTTCCGTCGGCAAAATGTCCTGCCAGACATTCACAATTGCCATGACTTGAACATGGACGTTTTTACAATGATAGATGAACGTTCGTCAAGCTCTTTCCTCAGAAAACAATTTCTGAGCCCCAGACAGGGATCGAACCTGCAGCCTTCTAATGACCAGTTGCGCATGAAATGAACAAGGAGCTCGTGATAATCGGAAAAATAAGCGGGAACAAAACCACCTTCCATGCATTTATTCGAAAGAATGGATTGCGGGTTGGATCCCCGTCTGGGACTCGGAAATCGTTTTTTGAGGATAGAGCTTGACGAACGTTCATCTGTCATTCAAGATATCTCCAAGCTCCAACATTTCTAAAATACATATCTCATGGACGATTTTCCAACTATATTTTCAAAATTGTGATCTACCGAGAGAATGAATGATATTTGCTGTGTTTAGGTATGGACATATGGTACAAAAATAGTATTTAATCAAATTACAGCCGGTCAATCAATATACTTCCGGTGATCGATTAACCCAAAGCTGCCGTTTGCGGACACGGCGAAGAGCCTGGGAACGTGATTGACGAAGGTACTACTCAAGAAACGTTTACAACAGTGGTTCCCCTGATTAAGTCAGCAGAATACAACTACCAGAATACTTCGCAATTTTTTCATTTTCATGGAAGCATTGAATTTTAAAAGCGAATGGAAAGACAGTTGCTCCGATTAACAAAACGAGCAAGATTTCGACAGGCATACTGGTAGTTCTATTCAACAGATGTATAAAGGGAACCGGCCACTGCGACGCGTGTCATACTGTGATACGTACAATACACTAATTGTCAGTCAAGTTGTATGAAACATATGGCCACGGAACCGTGCAACACACCAAACGATCGTTCTGGTCTTGGTTTGGCAAACCTTTGAAAACGTGGGTAAATTTAATAGTTAATTAAGCTGTGCTAACTGAAGCCTAATCTCATAAATTTGCCACGACTAGCACTGTTAATTATTCAAAAGGAGTACAATTATGATTGTTATACGGCTGGAGCTTCGCGTAAGATAACACTAACTGCCATTGGTTGAATTGTGGTCACGTGGCATTAGCTAAATGCCTAAATCTAAATGTATCCCGTCCAGGATACAATTTTAAAATTGTTGCCTGAGCGGGCTACAACAACACGTGAACACAGTATAGCGTTAGCACGTGATTAAAGCGTGTCGCATCAGTTCCGGCGATAAAAATCATAAAGTCCAGTAGCAGATGTTTGTTTCATACGAAGACACAATTTTTCCAAACTTCTCACAATGAAATACCGGATCTTATACAGGGAAAAGACTCGGCAAATACACAAAAGGTTACCAAAAGTGTTGCTACACTTTTTGTATTTTGTATGGAGGTTTCACAAGATAAATTACCTGCGAAAAACGTTGAGAAACTATAGAGGTCGGAGTTGACTCATTTTCTTTTTTTTCTTTTTGTCTCTGTCGCTATATAACGAAACACTTAACGGCTTGTCCCTCAGGAAACAGTAAGTTTTGTTTTCCCTCGTGACCAGACATTAAGTCTATATTATGATACCTGATCGATCACTGGTCCGTCCTTGGTCTTGTAGATTGCAATAGCGTGGAATATCTTTCTGTCCACTGGGCAAGTGTTGACATTCTAAAGATTGAATGGGCAGCAGAAACATTTGAGATATTCGATGTTCCTTGAAATGTTTCTGCGGTTGCTCACCCGTGAAACATGAATGGGCAATTGCACAAGCAAAATTTGCTTCCCGCGAAGTAAAAATGTTTCTTGTTGAATTCAGAAGCGCTTATTTGGTTCTCAGCCTCCATTTCCATTACAGAAACATTCTTTCTTCGTTTGCTCACTTGAGAAACAGTGTTACCTAGTGCACTTGGTCTGTACACAATGTGTAAGCGCATACGAGTCAACAAACTGTATACCACACGTGAATATTTCTCACAAAATATTTCACTCATACAGCCATGTCCGCGAAACATTACAAAGAAGCATATTTGAAGAAGCACCTTTAAGTAATAAAATCCTTCAATCAAATCAGTGTTATTGTTTCAAGTTAATGTTCTTTCATTCGTTCATCCGTTCGTTCGTCTCTCCGTCCGTCCGTCAATCTGTTCGTCCGTCTGTCTATTCGTTCGTCCGTCCATTCATTTGTCCGTTCACTTGTTCGTTCGTCCTCCCGTTCGTTCGTGCGTTAGTTCCTTCAATATGAGCTTTAAGAAAAGCTAAAAATCAGCTACTGTCCGAAATGAAGGACAACATTATCTTCAATAATTGCCTTTGACGTTTAACCAAACAAATTTGGCAGACGACACCTCAAATATCACTGCCTATACAACAGAAGGACGGACATCTATAGTATTTGTGTTGAATCTACCTTCGACCATTCCTGTATGCAGATGGAACAGAAGATATGAGTGCAGCTATTTGGAACACCTAACAACTGATCAGTGAACTCCATTAAACAAATTGAACATTGATCGCCGTCAACGTCCTCAGCAAGATCAACATCGTTGACTGCGTCCTCGTCGTTATCACCGGACTCCTCATCATCACTTTCATCTTCATCATCATCCCCTTCACTATCTGAGCAACAAAAATAAAACTGTAACAATAACCAGAAATGAATCAGGTGTTAAGTAACGTTAACCCCCTTGCGAATTTTGTCACCTATCGAGAATCATATAATGGGGTTTCCCCGCCTTCAGGAAACAAACTATGATTCTGACTTGCTAGATCGGCGTCTTCCAACTTAAGGTTCCCCCAAACCATTATGGAGTAGTCGAGGGCTAATGGGGCTCTGCAAACGCCAGATCGCCAATTAACTGAATAAATTACGAATTTCATTATTAATTTAAAAACTAATTGCTTTTTAATACGTCAACATTTTAAATTGAGATTGGCAATCACATTCTCATACTCATTAATAATTCACGAAGAAAAAACAAAAGAAATACATAATTAATCAGTATTTAGAAATCGGAGGAAGATTGCAGCTGGATTTTTCCAACTATCGGCTGGATTTTCGCCTAAAATACTGGTTCGTTTGAGAAGTAATTTCAAGCACTCGTTTAGGGTGCTTTCTCCGATTTCTAGATACCTCAAAACTCGTTAAAAAATCTCGGCTTCGCCTCGTTTTTCAACTCGTTTCTCGGTATCTAGAAATCGGAGGAAGAACACCAACTCGTACTTAAAATATTACATCACATTTGATCGTATCATGGCCACAGGAAAAATAATTTCTTACGATATGTTAACAGGATTATGAAATTTCTGGATATGAACCAGAAGTGGGAACCAAGGAACAAAAGGATGAAGAACCACTGTACAATGTCGTAATATTTAAAAACCGAGCAGGAGTCCTTTATCGGGATTTAAAACACGAGGCGATAGCTGAGTGCTTTACATCCGATAAAGCACGTACTAGGAGTTTTTTAAATGTCTTATACAATTCATCTCTTAATACGCTAATTCGTCAAGAAAGTTTAGAAATTTACGTTTTCTAAGCCGAAAAAATTAACATATATAATAACGCACGCGCCTTTATCATATATAAAGACTCGACTCGCTTATGATTTTCCTTTGTATTCTTCTCATGAATTCTTAATGATTTTTATAAGTAATATTTAAAGGCCGACAATGAGGACTACACCAGGTTTCCAAGTGCGAGGAATTCGTTCCAGTCCGAAGCGAAGTAATGACTTCTCAACATAAATTAGTGTTTTTAATACGCACGTTCTCAAGCTGTTTACTCAGAAAAACTTTCTGAGTCCCTGACGGGAATCGAACCCGTAACCTTCTGATCGCCGGTGAGACGCTCTTGGCCACATTTCTGAGTAAACAGCTTGAGAACGTGCGTATTAAAAACATAATTACCAAGCTACCACAAACACATCATAAATTAGTGTATTGACACAATCAATCAGTGTATTAGTAATGAATGCATGGATAAATAAACCGATTGCGTGAAATCACATTTTAAGTCCAAGGACTTAAAATATTATTATTTCCAGTCCTTAGACTGGAAAAAGCAGTTCAAGTCCTCTGCCCAGTATTTCCATGTTATTTCAAGTTCAGCGCGTCTGACTGATTGATATACTCATGAATTATTAATGAGTCTGAGAAATTATACGAACACACTCGGCATCTGCGTTTAGAACTCTTTTAGATAAAATTATAAAAATCATCGCATTTTGAAGATCAGGAAAACACTGTATTCGACGGGAATGCAACTTGCGACCTAAGTTTCGGGTTGACTTTTAGAATTCCGTGATCCAACGAGAATGAAAAGTGTAAAATTAAAACCAAAATGAGATTCGACCATCCTCAACCAAACCCAAACAAACCGAAAATCGATAAACAGACAAATAGAAAAAACGAAATTAAAACATAGAGATAAGCAGACAGAAAAATACAGACTCAAAGAAGGACAAACAAGCAAACCGACCAAACAAAAGGAAAACAAACATTTGAACACAAAGGCAACTCGACGAGCAGAAAGTCAAACAGAAAATTAATCTAACAGACAGACAGACAGACAGACAGAAAGACAGATTTTGTACACATGCAGCACAGAAAACAAGTTGGGCAGTTAGGTGGACAGAAAAAACTGACAAATGTTCATAGACATAGGACAAAGCCCAAAACACAGACTAAAGTTAGGTGAACGAAACGAAGCGCACTTAGTACGTCCAATACCTTCATCGTCTTCATCGCTATAATCATTCTCATCTTCCAGTGCATTAATTTGGTTAAACTTCCTTTTTCTTGATCCTGCAAATTCGACTTCACTGTCAGAACCACCATTGTCTGCCATTTCAATTTGTAGAACGGTTGAAGTTGGTGAACATGGAGAGACCAGAATCACAAATTCATTGAGGATGATTTATAGCTTGAAAACAGAAAAGAAGGTTTAAGTGGCAAAAAAGAGCCGGTATACCCCTTACAAAAACTTCACAAGCAGTTTCACATATGAAATTAAGATTTAATATGTGAAATGAAAATTCCATTTGTGAAATTAGTTTTCATATATGAATGTTCCACTTCGTTGTGAAATGCAGGTTTCATGCACCAAGATTTCACGTGTGAAATTTTGAACCAAGTCATTTCACACATGAGTCAGTTATTTTCATTATGTGAAAACGTTCCGAATTGAGAAGTGAAATGAAAATTTCATATGTGAAAATGTTCCAATTCTGCATGTTTTTCACATGTGAAATCACATATGAAATTTTCGTAAGGGACAGCTACATAAGTTTATTATCTGGCGGAAAAAATTGGATCACTACCTTTCAGCTTTGAAGCTGTTACAAATAATACGAGAAGAGATTTAAAAAAAATCCTTTTTAGAAATTTTCTTGGAATGTGAATCAAAATCTAATAATCTGTACATAGGAACATTCTGTACATCCTTGCAAACACTCTCAGACCGAATTACAATCCCAGACATTCAAAGCCGGGTTAAGAATACTTGCGAAAAAATACAGTTAGGTGTATATAGGTTTTGTCAAAGTTTCATCAAAGTCTATATTTTGCCGGTTAAGTTGTAAATTTTCTTTGTTTCGCTTTAACTATTAAACTTGACATTAAGAATTCAAAAGTGAACATTACCAAAGTAAACGTTACCTATATATTAGGGTGGGAACATAAAAGAAGCTATCCAGTATCCGAGTTTACATACGAAGAAAATTTTCCGTTATCATAATCTTATATTTTAATCCCAACTGAGACAAGAGGCTAAAATGCAACCTATGCCTGCTTCCGGCTGCGAATCTGGTCCGCGATCTTACTGTAGAATCTAATGCACCGCTCTGCCAACTGAACTAGGAAGGCAGTTGTCGAGAGTTTGGCCACGAGTTCTGTAGTTATAAAGGTAACAATGCCGGCGAAAAATTATTTAGCATTTACGCTCGGTCACATGAAATGGAGTTTATGCACAATGAAATTTTGAGTGTCAGAAACCAAACGTTTCAGACCCAGGCGAGACCAGTCGTAAAAAATGCAATTCTTGGGCCTCAGGGTTTGAATCGAACCAGCAGATCATGCAAACCTAGCAGAGCGCTCTTCCAAATGAGCTATGAATTAGGCCCTTGCCAAGAGTAGTCAATATTCGGCCAGACAGTTTTTCACAGTTCAGCTAATCAGGTATCCGTCCAGAATACAAATTTTAGTATCAGATACATTTCTACTTCTACAGACTATCACTATAGCTGCGAATTCCTTAGCGTAAAAAATAAAAGGGCCGATTGACAAAAAAACAATATCGCTACTTAAGACGTGTGAAATTCCGTGTAAATAAATCCTTCTTATCACATAACAGCTTCTCCCACAACTTCTCCGACACCAGAAATGCTCAGATGCTAGTACCATGGTTGTATGATAATCCGACGCCGATTATATCTCGCCTTTCCAAATGGGCTGTTTCCACGTGCGGTTTTGTGCCTTGCAATTGACATCTTGGAAAATGTGTTCGACTGACGAGAGCGTCGACGACTAACTGCAGCGAATTGCAAGCGGATATCTTGCTGCACAGACTATCACGAGTCTATTACATACACCAGGGTGACAAAATCGCACATGTAAACGATCCTTAATAAACTGCCGGGTTGTTACTTGTAACGGCTGAAAGGCCGAAAAGCCATCAGAACAATCTGAGAACGCTTTCATGTTCACACGTAGCAGCAATATCGTCCCTTGGTCTTTCAACAGTTCGCTTCTCTATTGTCTTTTGTTTACGTAAAAATTTCAGCGATAGTATATGATTTGAAACTTGATCCCAATTATGCACCGATGACAGTCAATAATCGGCCGGATTCCGATTGTCAAACAGATTATCGGTCAAACACAAGTAAAATTACTGCTACTCAGCTCACCACTATCATTTCAAAGAATTTTGAGCTCATAATCTGTTACGTGAAGGAGTAGGTGGTGCAAAATGAGAGTGTGTAAACTTGAGACTGCTCTTGTTAAATTTTACTTGCTTTCAAAAACATTTTTTCACCACCTTCCCCTCTACAGTTGTTCAAAATTTTATCAGCCTCATCCTTCAACCATAGTATCTTTCTTCAACACACATTTCGGGAATTAAAAATACAATACAATACAATACAATAAATTTATTAATATATCCCAACAGGGGTTTTCAATACTAATTTACAACAGATAGGAGATAAAAAGAAAAATAACTTACTACAAGAGTCAATAATCCTAATTAAAATGAGACAACAAGAAACTATCAACTGCTAAAAAGAATAGGCGAAGAAAAATTATAAATGGTCCCATAGTTCTCTTCGAGCAGAACATTTAAAACTATTAATACTTGTACAATTTTTTGTTTCATAGCTTAATTTATTCCATAGATTGAGGCCATGATCAAAAAACGACCTCTTAGCTGTTGATGTTCTTCTAAACTCAATATTAATATTGTCCTTTTGCCTGGTGTTATAATTATGAATGTTAGAGCGCTTAACCAATTTAGATACAAGGTAATCGGGGGCTAAGCGATGTTAACATTTATAAACCATGGTGACATCTCTAAGCTGCAACATTTCCTTTACTGTTAACCATCTCAGGTCTAAGAATTGGTGAAATATGATCATATTTTCTCTTCCCAGTTAGTATTCTGGCAGCAAAGTTTTGCAACAACTGCAGTTTGCGAATGTTCTTTTGTGTTGTTCCTGACCACACTGTTGAACAGTAAAATAATTTACTGAAGACCAAGGAGTTCAAGACAACTAAGAGAACATCTTTCGTAAATAAATGTCGGACTCTGTTAATTTGACACAATTTCCCCAACAATGAGGAAAATAGATAATCTATATGCTCATTAAACGACAGATTACTATCAATTATAATTCCAAGGTCTTTACAAAAAGGAGAAGGACATAGATCTTTACCGAGGAAGGGGATAGTGATGTCACGCAATCTTCCAATTAGCTGTCTAGTGCCAAATAACATCAATTTTGTTTTTTGTGGATTGATCAGCAATCTGTTAATACAACACCACTGCTACTCTGTTAAGATCTTGAACAATCTTGCCTAGGGCGTCAACTTTATCGTTGATTGCAAAAGAGATGAAAAGCTTTGTATCATCAACATAGGATTCTACTAAGCAATTTGTAATGACATCAGGCAAGTCATTCATATATAGACTGAATAACAAAGGCCCAAGAATAGAGCCTTTTGGAACTCCATGAGTTACGGTTAATGGCGAAGATATTGATGTTCCAATACGAGTAGTTTGCTCTCTATTCGTAAGATAGCTTTAGAACCAATTTAGAACTTTTGTAGAAGTTCCTAAAACCTGTAGCTTATTTAGTAGAGTTGTGTGACAGATGCTATCAAATGCCTTGCTTAAATCAATTAATACCATGGCCGTAACCTTCTTTTCATCTATAGCATTAAAAAAGTGATCTGTAACTAATAGGTTAAGAGTCTCGGTGGAATGATTTCTCTTATTACCACTTTGATGTTTGGTAAGGCGGTTCTTGTCTGAAAGAAGAGGTGTATTGTTGTAATACTAACTTCTCAGCAACCTTTCATAGTACTGGGAGAAGTGAGATCGGTCTGTCGTTAGCTGGTACCTTATGGTCGCCTTCTTTAGAATGAGGGACTATCTCAGCCTTCTTCAATGAACGTGGAAAAATAGACGTTTCCAATGAACGGTTTATTATACTAGTAATGACAGGTAGTAAATAGGTCAGGCAGTCCTTAATAGCATTATGCTGCGACGTGGGGTTTGACCTATTACAACCGACAAAATTCAACCAAACTAAATCAATACATGAACTGCTTAGTAACTGAATGTTAGCCACAAATGTTGTCCACATGCAGTGTCATACCAAGAGGGAGGGCACTGGGGCGCTTGCCCCGGGCGCAAAATTTTAAGGGGTGACATTTTCAGAGACAAATAGTCGACTTTTTTCATTATTTTATTTTTTAAATTCAAAAATGTTTTGCAAAAATGTTAAATGTTTCGATTCCTGGTCATTAATTGGCAGCTTTGCTCCTGTGAAAGCTTGAAAGCGCCTGTTTTAATGTTCAATTTCATTTTAAGTGATAAAAACCCCCAAAGGACTAAAAACACTGTCTCGTTTCAACAGATGTACCTCGTACAGTGGTAAACTGTTAGCACCGGTATACAATTATTAGAATATAAAGAAGTTGGGATATTTCGGCTATCGAAATACCAGGCGGAAACCGAAGTCTGGTAATAAAAATTACTGCCCAGCAAATAATTTTAAGGAACGACATGTCGCACATAAACACATAAAGTATTTTCAAAATATCCTGATGTGTTTATGTGCGACATGTCGTTCTTTAAAACTATTTGTCGGGTAATAATTTTTATTACCGAACTTAGGATATATTAGAAAGCCGAGGGGGCTCCTTAAACAGAATTTGCCCTAGCCGAATTACCAACTTAGTACGGCTCTATCCACATACCTATAGCAGCTTGCTGTTATTAAAGATAATACCTTTCTGCTTATCAAGCTTGGTTACTCAAAAAAGCAAATGCTGAGCCCCAGACGAGGACTGAGCTTGCAATCTTCTAATGTGCGGACAGACACTCTCAGCATTATTCCCAGAATTGTCTGCTGTTTAGATCTGTTCGTTACAATACATCTGTGTTCAAACAATTCTACATAAAACCTTAACTGATGTATACCACGTCTCTGAAGAGATAGAAATTGCAGCTTTCCTAGCAGTACTGTATCCTTGGTATTTAGCCAAAATCTTTGCTAATTCTGGAATAAGCTGATCCCCTTAAAATTGGGTAACTGAGCCATAAAGTTAGTTATGCTTAGTTATACAACTGCAGTATTGCTAATCTGGCAGTATCACTTGACCTGTTGATGTAGTTTTACAGTATATATTTTAGTTTACATGGTCAAAGTTCACAAGGAATAATAGGATCCAACAGTCCTAAGGAATATGTTCATAATTTGTCCACATTTTAACAATTTGTAAAAGAATCAAGCTGTTTGAAGGATAACTTTATCAGCATTAATCCTGAACTACTGGTTAATGAGCTATCATGTGGAATTTCATCATACTCTCCGACACAGAATTTAGAAAAGCAACTTCTGAAACTTGGACTGGGATCAAACCTGTGACCTTCTGACTCATCTGTGAGACACTCAGGTGATTCAGCTAGACCAAGACTTAGACAGCCAGCTAAGGCAGTGGCTTGACATACATTCCACCCATGGGATTGCCACAATGTGATAATGATGTGAATGAACAACTTGAACATTGTACACAAATATTGATCATGTAGGTGCTTGGTACAGTACTATTAGTGATTAAAAGTGGATGTTTTCCAAGCTCAAGAGTCAGCATGCACCCTTAGCAACTTCAGAGTGGTGGCTCACCCTTGAGAAACCAGGCATCTCATGTAAGACCTTCAATTGACTGTGGTAAACTCCTCCACTGGGTTGCTGTGCCCTGCCAAAGACCCTTAAGTCTTAACTTTCAGCAAGACTACTGAGAAATTAAGAAATTAAGCTAAATATACATTTTCTTTTCTCTGTCATAAAACCACTAAATAATTCCTTAATAGGGATAGCAAAAAGATAACACAGATATGACAACCTGCAGTAACTCTACTCTGTATGGGCATTATATTGGATCCACTTTCATGACTTAAAAAATATTTAACCAACAAAATCAACTCCAAGTTAATATTAACCCAATAAAAGAATATAAAAGAAAACACTCAAATCCAAGACCAACAAGGAAGTTAAGAAATCCTTTCATGAATTAGAATGTCCTTTTCAATTATTTGATCAGATGTTCAGCAACAGAGTGAAGATATAAAGGTTCGGTAATACAGTAATATGATCTTTTTCTCATTAGTATTTAGGGGAAATATGATGAATAATTTCAGGATGTATGGATATATGATTTGACAGGGGAAAAGTACTGGCCAATTAAGAAATTTTACTACCTGCATGTATCCCAAAAATTTACCAGTCATAAATTTCTGTGCATTATCCATTACTTTGTTCTCAAATTTTGCATGTATAATATTTTCCAAATATAAATACCTTAGTATCCAGTATCCATAAATACTTTCATAAATTAAACCAATTTTGTTAGTCTCAAAGTTAAATATTTTAACCCATTCAAGAGGCAGGTGTCACACTCTATTGAATAAAATTGTCTGGCATTGGCCAAAATATGATTCTAAAATGTATCCTTGCCCCTCAATGCATTAATCACAAGGAACATTGATCTGGTGAATAAGAAATTCAAAATCTACAATACACAATATGCATGCACCTATTTCATTTTTTTTTTGCAATTACAGAATTTTTGGTATGCATAAAAAATCTCATGCACCTAATCAGATCTACCAAGTCTCCCACATTTAATGAGAGTCTCCCTGCAACATTTTCAAGATATTCTGGTGTATAACATTGGAAATTTCTTATTTTTCCACTACTTTTGCACCATTTTGAAATGAGTCGATTACTGATGATCATCTCTATTTAAAAGACAGTTTAATTTGTTTCTTTGCTTTTATTCAAATCTGTGTCTAAACTTTTACTTACTCACTCAATATCAATGCTGTGGTACAATATAATGTATTTGATTTGATAGCCCAATTTGACTCTCTTTCAATATCATATTATATACCTAATGTTCTACTTTTTGTGTAGGGCAAAGGTTGTCTTCCAAACCTCAATCAGGGTGGTCTGGCTCCACATGTAACTAAACTCTGTTCTGCAGTTTAGATAGCCTTGGCAGCTCGGCAACACAAATTTTTGGGTCTGGGGTATAGAGTGTTTCACAATAGTTGGTACAATCTTTCAAGTCAGGATAGAACGGTCAGATGCTCATATGACAAAAAAGATAATCATACTAATTAAAAATCAAATCAGAAGCATTTTAATAAAATTAAAGGCAATCCTGTATTTTAGCGTCGGGTTGGATTTGGGAAATAAAATAGCGTCGGATTCATTTTATGAAGAGCGCCGGATTAAAACATATACTCTTAACCCTAACCCTAATCATAATCATAACCCTAATCATAATCATAACCCTAATCCTAATCCTAACCCTAATCCTAATCCTAACCCTAACCCAACCTAACCGAAATCCTAACCCTAACCCTTTAAAATGAATCCGACGCTATTTTATTTCCCAAATCCAACCCGACGCTAAAATACAGGATTGCCAAATTAAATTCATAAGCGAAAAATCTGTCTGTGTAAACATTGACGTCACACATCGTAAAACCCAAAATGGCGGTGGGCTATAGTGATATCTTCTGTTTCACTCGATCACAGCTGTCTTCGCAAACAATTTTCGGCAAACGTTGCCATTCAAACTCTATGGTTCGCTAAAACTGCACTGAAAAAGTAACACTACTTTTCGTACTAAAAATCTTGGACTCTTGATGAGAAACCCTCAGAGACCCTCTGTTGAAAACCTCAAAGCGAGACCAGTCACGACTAAAAAAATTATATTAAGTACAGTCGCACATTCAGCTGTCAGTAAACGTACAATTACACATAAAGTACTTACCGTTGGATGCTAGTGAACTTCGAACTTTAAGCAGAAATACATAAATATATTCGTCACCGGTGTAGTCAATATAATGTAAGGTGGTATCTGGGGTTGGGTTTCGTGAATTCTCTGGTACTGGGAACAAGTATCAGTCCTCCACCGTGCCACGGCGAAATTTCGTCTTTTTATTCTGATTTTCCTTTTCCAATCCAAAGACTCAAATTTTCACCAAAATTTATTTTAAAATTAAGCATGTCTTTGCTGTTGAAATTAACAAATGATTGCTTAGTTACGTTTGATCGAGGCAGAGCGTAGTGCCGGGGAACTGAAACGAGGCTATTTGCATGGACATACATACACAATGACGAATTTCCGAACGTCTATTAAGTTTTTTACATATCTTTCAAAGTTGAAACGTAACTAATTTACGATCGCGTTGATTGGCAATTGCCGAATACTGGTACGCTGTATATAACACTTGCTAATAGTCGTTCAAAAAGTTAGTTAATCTATAGTCGTATCACTTATTTCATCACTTCTTGAAGACAAGTTATGGCGACATTGGAAATAGTTCAAACTAAAATTTACGTGGCTAGCCCTACCATAAACAGCAAGGGCGGATATATAGGGAGGGCAAGGGGGGCTTGAGCCCCTCACTTTTAAAGTTGGAGGACAGAGCCCCCCATTTCTGCCGATAACCCCAAAATTTATACTTTCATGTTTAATGAATCTTGACATCGGGAAGGAAATGTGGCGTAACATCAAGTGGAAAAAAAGTCTCCGACTAAAGTGTAATAATTGATCAATAAAACTAAAACTGTGGAGAAGCAACCATGGATATGTCCCGAAATGTTCGCTTTAGTATTTACCAGCCATCGGGAAACACGCATTTTACGTGGTTTTCTTCGTAAACAGAAGGTCAATGGCAAAAAGACAGCGTACTTACTTTGTTCAATATATGGTCTCTACCAGACAGAATAAGGAAAGAGAAAAAAAAGGGGAAAAAAGGAAAACGAATTTGTGGATTTGCATGACGAAAGGATTAATTTCTTTTGACATTTTAATGTTTAAAACGTGCATGAAGTAGTACACTGTGAGCCTCCGTCACCATTTTTTCTCCGAGTTTCCGTTCTATTTCAAAGCTTTATAACAATAAAAAAAATATTATAAGATACGTTGACATGCGGTTGCCTAATTTAAAAATCAAAAATGTTTCCTAAAATTTATGAAAGCCGTACAGCTTTACAACATTTGTTGGAACAATATCCTGCAAAAACTCTTCTGCAAGTTATTTGTCTTCTGTGCTAAATTACATCCTATAGACATTAGCCCCCCACTATTTGGGGGATGTCTCCGCCCTTGAACAGTCAGGTTAAAAAGCAAAACTGCCAGTTATATAACCGGCCACTATTGGTGCACAACTGGCAGGCAAAACATGCGTACATTAAACTCGTTCATAAATAAACCTCCGAGAATAAATGTCGACGACTAAGCCAAAGTGAGTCACCAAATGACGCAAGAATAAAGTGACATTTCTATTACATTTGTAACATGCAAAGAGGTGTGCTGACTCCCAACCGAGGCACGGGAAGCATAGCCTGAAAGGGTCCCCTACTGCCACTTACATGCCGAAACATGGATCACAAAATATCACATCATAAAAAAATATTAAAAAACTAAAAAAAAATTGAATAGATTGTCAAGATTAAAACACACGAGTCAACTATACAGCAAATTTTCTTCTAATGGGAAGTTTTATACTAACAGAAATTCTAACTCGAATGGAAATTCCAATTCTAGTAGAAATTCTAATAGAAATTCTAATTGAAATAGAGATTCTTATTTTAATCGGAATTCTGATTCTAATAGAATTCACAGTTCTAATAGAAATTCAACTGTACGTAATATTTTCTTGTTATGCGAATGTGAAATTAAGATTTACGACTTTTTCAAATCAACAATCTACGATCAATTCCAAATTTAAGGTGGAATCAAATTCCACCTGAATATAATTTTTGCCACGTGTAAAAAGCCACAACAGGCCCTTTGTCAGTGGTGAAAACTTGGTAATCTGATACTGGTACTAATAAGAGCTGCTAGAGGATTTAGATTACCAGCGATCAGACTAAGTGCTAATGAACACGTACAAAATGTGGATGGTTTAGCAACGCTTTTGAAAAGCGTTCGTAAGCCCCTGTTTGAAATACACGAGAAGGCAAAAAGAAGCGTTTAATCAAACTAGTGATAGTAGTCGAGAATAAAAACAAACCAAGTGCCGCAACTAGGCATCTGGGGGCCCGTGGTATATACTACTTAATGAACCCTATTCAGGTCGATACCGACGATTCGGAAGACGCATGGGTGGCAATTTGAAGGTATTACGTAAACAAAAGCAATTGAGGTGATATTTTATTCTTAAAATGACGCCTCAATCCCCTGATACGATTTAGCTCAAAAAGTTGTTACTTCTAACGCCTTATTAGAATACGGAAGCAGCACACATTGCAGCTTTAAAACACAGGGAATCGAATCACAGTACAGGACTTTATCTGTAATGTTCCGGGGACTTCAGTGAAAACTCTCACGCCCATTCGTTTTCATTCTTAAACTTTGGTAAATTTGTCACACCCAAATAGATCGATTATTAAAGAGCTAAGGCGGCGGATCAAGATTTTGCCTTAATGTGACAGTTCGATTTTGCTGAGAATTGAAAATAGTTTGAAACTGTGAAAAAATCCACGCCATCATGACGTAAAAATATTAATGACGTAACAAAATGCTTTAGCCCCCTAATTAATTCCTTTCACACGGAGGCCAGTGGGCTTTACCCACCATTTCCATGCTGTAGTTGCGCCATTGAGCAAACCTTTACGTACATGATATTCACAAGGCTTCCTCAGCCTACCATCTTTTTCTTCTCTTTCGCTGGCAGTCAGCCCTCCGGTCATGATACTCTTCAATGCTTCTATAGAAGAATGACCCTGATATTTACAGAAACTGAAAACGGAAAAAGCCTTATATCACAATTCGCAAAACAAGCTCGGTCCATTAGACACCTGACAGTGAACTACAGTTTTTCTCTTTATCCTTCAAAAACTCATTAATAATTCACGAGAAAACCTAAAGTAAAATCATAACCATGTCGTGTGTTAATATTTGATGAACAAATGCATACTTTTCCCGACAAAGATTTTGCGGCACAGAACACATTAATTGGCAAACATACCAAAAGATTTTTAATCGAGGCAAAGCAAAATTATTTTTAAAAACTCGACGTTTCGGTATACTCTACAACCATGTTCAGGTGTTAAAATACGAACAACAGCAAGCGATATTTAAAGAAGTAAAAACGGCAATTACAATATTAGCAAAAGAAGACGGGTAAAAGTTAAAATAAAAAATACTAATGTCGTAATTACCGTTTCTTGTAAATATCGCTTGTTGTAGTAGCTCGTATTTTAACTCCTGAAGAAGGTAGCAGAATCTATCGAAACGTTGAGTTTTTATTAAAATAGTTTTGGTTAGCCACGAGTAACTTTCTTTTAATATGTTTACAATGGGCTACAAACCTCAATATTTTAATATTAATTGGCAAACTTTCTTCGTCAATTACGCTATAAAGACACTTCGTTTCTGAAGTTATTCAAAAAACTTGCAGTACGTGTTTCACCGGACCTAAAACTCTAACCTGTTGCATTGTGTATTAAATTCGATAAAACACCATTATTCACGCTTTAAATATTCCACGAAAGCTGCGCCACGGGCTGCATAACATGGCCTAAGAGGTTCATAAAATTTCTGAATGGCATTGAGTAAGCTCCAGTGGTGAACATTCAGTTGAGGTGGCTACTAAGATGATAATAACTTGGAGCTCTCTAATTTGAAGCAGGTTTGAATTCGTGTATGGCGAGTCCACTCTCAAGTACTTATAAGTTTTAGAACAGTCTCTCCTATACCTAGATTTTAAACAGATTTTAAAGAGAGCAAACATGACAAGAAATCTTCTTTCGGTAATCAATTATGAATAAATAATTATTCAAAATGAATGATTATGATCGACTATAAATTAATGAGATTACGAGACATTCTTGTTCTATGACCTGACAAACTCTTTATACAGTTGTTCGTGTGAAAGCGGCGACAGCAAAAAATACTTTCTAAACGATTTTAATCGCTTTAAGAAGCTTAAAATGCAGCGCTCTTCAGTTTTCCGTTTTCGTGGTGTGTGTGCTTGAACTAGACGCGAGACGTGCTGCATAGCATTCGGTGCTATAAGTCGAAAACCAACCTCGACTTCCAGTAGGTGAAAAATCGTGAGTCGCTCACAAACTGCCTGATGGCATGTTTGTTACTTAGCTGATATAACAGTTCAGTTGCATTTCAGTTCATACTTTGCACAATCTCGTTTAATGGAAAATACAGAGAGCATACCATGAACGCTCGATCGAATATATATACCAGAAGCCCCGATAACTGCATTACAAACGATCGAAGGTATCTCTCATTATTAGCTCGGGTTACCTGAACTGTACCAAGGCATGTTCTGACCGGGAGGAAAGAGCGAATGGTAAGTAACCGATCTTCATATCATCGATTATCTTTCTAATACGCTCTAGTTTCCAAAGACATTAATTTATGGACTAAACACAATGGAAATCTCTTGAGACGCAAAGGGACTGTACGCCTCTTCGGTAAATGAATTATCTAATCCTTTTGTGGTACGCAACCGTTGACCTTTGAACTTGGCGACGTATTTCTTCGTCAGCGACTTAATCCGCTGTGGATCTATTCCATGATTTGAGTTCGCCACCTGTGAAGAAAGTAGAAACCTCAGTACCAGATAAAACGTGCCCATTGGTTACCAGCAGGTGACGTCATGCTGGCTATGTCTGTTTCACTTCAAGAAAAAAATGTCACTGTTTGCTATTGTACTCTATGTGATTTTGAACATGGCCACCATGTCCTTGTCTGGGTCGATTGCAACGGACCTACAGTTTAGACCCATCTAATGCAGCATTTTACTGGCATTGCATACCGATACAACACCTTGTCTTTATGGCATTTAGCTTCTACGACGCAAGGTCACTGACTAGTTTCGCCGACCTTCCACCGTTAGGCTTAATGCTGCGCGTGCGACGTTGACAGGTACAGTATCATACTTGCACAACGCACAACCAGTTGTTTTATTTTTGGACGTCAAAGTTGGCTATTTTAGTTCAAACTTTTCAAAATAAAGCCTTTCTGAATTCAGAGAAAGCCTGTCAAAAAAATTCCGACATTCCTTACAAGCAGCCTCAGAATTTTCTGTTGTCCAGGATTACGGTGATCAGCTTCAAACAACTGACCCCGTTGTGACGAATCCACAAGCCGGACGCCCTTCGCTAAACTTAGACATTGGGAAAATAATGCCGGCGAACGCCATGCGCATGCGAAAGTAAAAAAGTATCTTTATTTAAACGGGATAACTCTATCAGGAGGAAACCGGAATAATCAGGGAGAATCTGCCATGCCTGGCAGAGTTAAACTGGACAACACTCTTCTCTCAGGTGACCAAGCTAACTTTAATCAAATCACTACATGGAGCCGGAATCGAATCCTGGTCATAGAGGTGAGAGGCACGTGCACTGCCACTGTGCCACCAGTACCTTCTAAAGTTTTTACTTGCTTTTGCCATCTGGCCTTTTAAGTCGCGTATGTAGTCAACCTATTTTAGACCATGTGAAATTTAGAGCTAGATCACAAGTGTAACATTAGCGTAAGCTAGTACAAACGACAAGAAAACAGAACGGAGGCCCGAAAGAGAATCAAAAGCTACCGACATAAACATAACATAAACATAAAAGCACGACGGAAACATAAGTCCACCCATTAGTCACTACCGGATTTAATATTGCGCGATAAATTGGCTCCAATGGATAATTCTAGACTGAATTATAAAGCATGAGGCGTTAACTAAGACATGACGTTGTTGTGCCACAAAACACTTTGCAAACACTTTTTCCACCTACGTTGAGAAGTGCCCGTTTCCTGCGACATATCAAGTCTGGCAATGTGTTTGACAAAAAGGTGAAGGGAAAGTAGTTTTACTTCACTGTATCATTGCTTATGTAATTTGTATAATCTTTACTCTTTGTATGTCCCTGGTTTGTATAATGTATATATTTCTACCATGAATGTCATCTGACTAGATTAGCTTTCCAGTTATTTCAGATGACATAAGCACCATCATATAATCTTCTTTGTAATTTTGATTATTTACTTATGTGCTTGAATAAAGTAAAGTACTTCAGTGATGAGTTTTCCCAAATAGACGGTCCCAGTCCCAAAGGATAAAAGTATGCGTTGTTTCTCTCTGATGCCTAGGCCTCCACTTATGCCGTGTGCGCGAACCAGCTCTAAGGTTCTTTGTCACATTAATCGTAATTCTTTGATGCGCATCTGACAATGAGGTGGCTGAATACAGTTTTGCTATTTTTTCGGACTCAATTTTCTCTTGGACGAAACTCTGGAATGACAACTACCCATAAATCCAAATTTGGCAGGGTAGGAAAGTGGGAATGGAAGTTTAAGCTGGTAGGGTAATACGAGGGAATTTACTAGTTTCCATGGCAACAACATTCCATGGCAACAACAATTGAAAGCTACCACGAAAATTTAGTTTTGTCAAATTGGACGAAAATACAGTAAATTTTTCTTCTTGAATTGCGCTAAACATAAAAATAAGCAAGTTTGCATTTTAGTACTGTGTAACAACACTTTAAAAGCAATTTTTGACCAGAGAATAGGGGTTCGGTGTGCAACAAAAATGTACGCCAAAATTCCTACGTTTAACACTCGTTTTCAAGTTTTAATCCAATGAATTGCGATGTTGACAAAAATCCTGGCAGTATTTTTATGCATTTTATGTTTGACATTTAGCATTTGACCTAAAACCCTTCATCGAAACTTTCTCTTCATTTTTTAATTCCAATCACGTAATGTGACTTTTTCTACATATGATATAACATTAAATTAGCCATCTGCCGCACGCCCTCTGTTAGTCTGTTGTTGCGTAAAAGGGTACTGACCTGTGGAACAGCTTTTCTTAAAATCATCTTGTATTCCTCCTTCGTTATATCCTTATGTTTAAGGTACGCCTTTAGCAAAGGTTTCATTTCACCCTCCACTCTTGCCTGTCGATGCACTCGATTGAGTGCTTCCTACACAAACAAAGTTAAATAACAAATACTTCGATCAAACAATAACCCATATTTTTCCTACATGGTTTGGTCCAGTGACATCAGAAGTGCATATCACTCGGGTAGAAATACAGTTCCTTTAACGGCTTGGCCATAATTTAGATGGAGTATCGGGTTTTATTATATGGCTAGCGCTACTTCCGGTGAAATGGAGCGTTCTGATTGGCTAAGAAGTTCTTATTGACAGTCATTACTTTCTCATAATGGACCGGTCTATTACGGGAAATAGTTTCCATCAGCAAATGTTTAGAGCATGTTTTTGCCAAAGGCTTCGTATTTTTTTGTATATTAGCCTACTTTTCTAATTAAAGTCATCGAGGAAAAGATTTCATCAAGTCATAACCGGTTCGTTTTTGGTTAATTCTTGGTAAAACGTAGCTGAACCTCGTTTGTTTGTCTTCGAAGCAACTGAGAAAGTTTCCCGCCAAAACTTGCCGGTCAGTAGGAAGAACTTACTGCACGAAGAAAACAGCTTTACTCGCATTGTTTTCATTTGGATATATAAATTGCTGGTTTTTACTCAGGAATTCACAGTAAATTGATCTTTCTTTATGCTTTGTGCCCGCAAAAGCGCTCAACGACTAACTTTTTGTCAAGCAATACAAATGTAATGTTTTTAACAGACTGAGTATATTTTGCTTGTTTAAAACAAGCCACACAATAAACCTGTTATTAACCTCGTCCGCTTGGTCATTACTGGAAAATATCAGACCGGGGTCTTTTATGTACGGACATCGCCCTCCGGGTTCTTTCCGTACTGTCAAGACCACGGTCAAATATTTTCCCGTAATGACCGCCCTCTCGGTTAATAAGAAGTTAGTACAAACCACAGAAAAAAAATATTTAGTATCATTTTTCAAGTCTCGTCGCATTAACTGCTGTCAAATGCACCGCCATGGGCGCGATCATCAAAATTTTAAACTCCTCTAGAAGCTAAAGGACTTAACCTATTCAAATAATTTTTATTGCATTCATCTTTACTTGCCACGTAGCAAGAGCCCGGAAACAAAACATCAGGGTGAACGGCATTTTAAGGGAACTGCAGGTTTAACCCTTTGGTGACAGGAAGCCTTCTCCTGAGGAGTGCGTTCGTCTGACTTTAACCAAAGAAAAAACTGAAAGTCGATCCTTGTCACCAAAGAATTAAAGAAATCAATCACCTTTCAGGGAAATTCACCTCAATATCCAAAGGTCAAACAAAATGAAAACCTCGCTATTGACCGAAACTAGCCACGGAAGTATGTCCAAGAAGCTAACCAGGCCTGCGCAGAGGGATTCAAAAATTGGACAAGGATGAGCATTCTTCCCTTCTCCTCAAGGTAAAACAATAACAAAGGCTCTGCACCAGGGGACGAAATGTAAGATACAGTGAACTCCCTTTAAGATGGACACTTACAGAACAGCTCTTACTTATGCCCGTCCTAGAGTGGAGTCTGTCTTAGAGGGAGATGAGGTAATCTGACACAAGCCATCAAGGTTAAAGCAATTAAGCCTCGGTCACTCAGCGCCAGTCTTTCTGTCGCGAGAGGAAGGTACTGACGTATCGGACGAAAGCCCTACTGGACATGTCGGGCAGTCAAACATGCGACAAAGAGTTTGATAATTTTTGGTACGCAAGTCGTCTTCTATATTGCGACACATTCAAATTTCATGATTAGCTTTTTATGATCAGCCATTACCGGTGGGCTCTGGGAGGTATTTTTAGTCTTTTTCCACTTGAGAATTGTCCGTTGTCCGTTTTAGAGAGGTGCACTTCGTAAAGAGTTTGGTCAAGATGAAATAATGGATAAGCGGCCGGAACCAAGCGTTGTGTCCGCCTTCGGAAGGTGTCCGTCTTAGAGAGAATTTGGTTATTTAACGATTATTTGCCGAGGGCGAAGTGAATATTGTTCAATAATCCACGAGACAAAGTCGAGAGCGTTATTCAATAATATTCACTGAGCCTGAGGCAAATAATTGTTTTAGTATAATTACATAGGTTGAATGAAAGTAGTGAACTAGCACTTTTTAAATCTCTTCAGTAACATTTGCGAAGGTAATCGCCATCTTGTTTCTGAGCCTTCACTGTTACAATAACCTGCAGGTGATTATTGAGATTTATGACGTAAATTTCTAGCCAATCACCACGCGGGAGTTTAGGTAGTCACCTGCGTGATTATACTAAAGTGACATAATGGATAAACGGTCGGGATAAAACGTGGTGTCTGTCTTAGCGAGGTGTCCGTCTCAGAGAGAGATTGGTCATTGTGAAATAATGGATAAACGGTCGGGACCAAACGTGATGTCTGTCTGAGAGAGAGTTCGGTTATAGTGAAATAATGAATAAACGGTTGGGATCAAACTCGGTGTCAGTCTTAGGGAAGTGTCAGTTATAGAGAGTTAGGTTATAGTGAAATAATGGATAAACGGTCAGGACTAAACGTGGTGTCCGTCCTGGAGAGAGTTCGGTTATAGTGAAATAATGGATAAACGGTTGGGACCAAACGTCGTGTCCGTCTGCGGAAGGTGTCCATCTTAGTAAGTTGCCCGTTAAGAGGGAGTTCGCTGTATCCATATACAACTACCTTTCTCGTATTTGTTACGGGACATTTTTAATGTTTTCCGGGACTTCTGTTTGCACCAACATAAACACATTTGTTTGCCTACCTCTATGTCTTTCTTCTCTTTTGCAAACTCCGCACGATTCTTCTCCTTCTTATCCCTGTGCCTCTTTTTATGATGTACTCTCTGCTTCACTTCGATTGCCCCGCCGAATGCACTGGTGTCGTTACGAACACCATCAACCACGACAGCTGAATCTTCGGCTGCGCCTTGCACTGGACTTGGTAAACCAGGTTCGTAGATATCCGATCCCCATGTGCCACTATCCTCGAAACCAACCTCAGGGTCTTTGGCCTCCTCGTTCTGCGACCTTACGAACTCTTTGTGCAGTTGTTCAATAATGTCATCGTCATCCTCCTGCGAACGTGGAAACGTCTGGCTGATTCCATTTGTAGGAGACATGTCCATGTCCACAGCATCGCTCGTATCCTTGGGAAATGAGCCTGGCATTCGGTCCAAAAAATCCTCAATTTTTTCGGCGGGTGTAATTATCCCAACTGCACTTTCTACCGTGGACTCCTTATTGGAAATATCTGACAGATGTACTGTCGAAGGGTTCTCCGGTGAACTATTATAGTCTAATCCGGGTAAGGGATTCTCAACAGGCGAGTACGCGGCGTTACCTGCGCCATTCCCAGATACCTCCGGTGCTTCGTTCGCCTCAGGTTGACGTTTCTCCACCATAGACAGAAAGGGGATTGTCGATAAAAAGCCAGGTGGGATGGCTGGTGGGGGTGGAGGAGGCTGTAAGGGGGCGAAATGATTGGTCGAAGCTGTTCGGGGTGCCTCTGGTCCATACGCATCCATGTTCGCATTCGGGGTATTCGCAGGAGAGATTTCCTGGCAATCAGGATATTCGTTCTTAACGGGCTCCGGTCGTTGTACTTTTAGTTCGACGTCAACGACCGCAGCTGGCAAGTTATGTTTCATCGAGACGAGATCAGAGTCGTGGAACACTTCTTCGAATTTCGTCTCTTTGTCCGTTTTTGTGAACAACAAGTCTTCGAGCTCATCGTCGGAGTGACGGTCGACCTCTGAAACGCCTATCCCATTCGCGCCTTTTTTCCGCTTTGTTTTCTCCTCTCCTGATTTTTTCGTCTTTTTCTTCGCTTTTGCTTTCTTCTTTTTCACGGTGCTCGCGCCGGTAATGTCTTCGTAAATTTCTCTGGTTTTATCTTCAGCTGGAAAATAGTTTGATCCCGACTCAACGTTAAAGTTTCGATTTTCAGCGGTGTCATTCGTGCTGCTTCCTTGGTCCTCTTCTACAAAGCATGGGACAACAACACTGTTGATTGGCTGAGATAAGCCGTTCGACGTCTTGTGAGAAGACTTGCCCGGAGATTTATGAGGGGACTTGTGAGGTGATCTGCCAGGGGACTTGTGAGGTGATCTGCCAGGGGACTTGTGAGGAGACTTGCCAGGAGATTTGTGAGGTGATTTCTGAGGAGATTTCTGAGGAGACTTTAGTGGAGATTTGCAGGGAGTCTGGTGCATAACCTTAGGAGGCCTCTCAATGCTGACGACGGAGTCACCGGTTTGTCTTGTAGCCACTTTTGTAAAAGATTCATCAGCTGAGTCGGGAACTAGAGTTCTAACATTCGATTGAGAGAACTCACTGTCCGACTTGCTGATCGAAGATTTCTTTCTTGGGGACTGTCCACTTTCCGTTCGAGATTTAACCTTGGGTGATTTAACTCTAGGAGATTTAGCCCTAGGAGATTTAACTCTAGGAGATTTAGCCCTAGGAGATTTAGACCTAGGAGATTTAGCCCTTCGAGATTTTACCCTAGGAGATTTTGCCCTTGGAGATTTTGCCCTAGGAGATTTAGCCTTGGAAGATTTAGTTCCAGGAGATTTCCTTCTCGGTGATTTTTGTCGACTGACTTTTGGCTTTGATTTCGGTGAAATGCTCCTAGACGACTTCCGCCTTCGATGGAATTCCATTGGAGGAGACATGTTACGCATTCGAATATAAGATGAATACCCAAGAGGTGACCCACTGTGGGAAAGAGATCGCGAAGGGGAGTGAAAACGAGACGGCGAATAACGCCATTCTCTGTTCCTATAATGCGTGCGAAACTGCCGACCACGTGATCGATTGTTTGACCTTTCGCGCGACTCACCACGAATGCTGTCTCGATGATCTGAACTGCTGAGAACACGATATCTTCGAGCGGAGCTTGAGGAGCGGCTTTTGGAGCGACTTCTGGAGTGGCTTCTGGAGTGGCTTCTGGAGTGGCTTCTGGAGCGGCTTCTGGAGCGGCTTCCGGAGCGGCTTCTGGAGCGGCTTCTGGAGCGACTTCTGGAGTGGCTTCTGCTGCTGCTTCGGTGCCTTTGGTGGCGTTTCTTCGGATGTTTTTCTTCAAAATACGAATAGAAAATTAAATTACCACCACGCCGGTAAACCACCCATCAGTAAACTTTTTAATAGCTGGAACAATGACCAGTCATGTTAAATGGTGAAACCAAAATTACTGCCTGTGGAGGGTACTTGAGGCCCTATCTAATGATACCATTGTTCAGGATGACTCTTCACTCTGGCTTACGCAATTAACTCTTAAGAGATGAATTCCTCCTTATTATTCGCTCACGAATGTTGCGATACCGTATGTCCTTAATCCTTTATAGAGTCAGGGTCAACGTGTTGCATTGCGCGCTGAACGTTGAGTGAAGTGAAAGTGAAAAGTTGTTGAGTAAATCTGTAGAAATTCTTCATCCTTCAAAAATTGGACACTCGGGAATTTGCCCACAGTAAACAAAAACATACATAGCAACTTTGTTTCGGGCTTCACCTCCGAAGTTCCAACTATAATTTAACCTAACTTAATCGAAGCGTTACTACACAGCATGCGAAAACGAAAGTTAGAAGCGTTTATAATCCTTGGATAACAAGAGAAGTTAAGAACCTTAGCCATCGCAGGGATTTTCTCAAAAAGAAAGCGGTCACAACTAACTCAATGTATTATCTTAATGCCTACAAACAGTGTAGAAACAAATTGAACAAAATAATTAAAGAAACAAAAACTAATTACTATAAAAACAAGTTGAATACATGTAAGGACCATAAAGATAATTGGAAAGTGATAAATGAACTGTTGAACAAAACATCCAAAACTACCATAATTAATGAATTGGTTGTTGATGCGGAAAAAATTACAGGCAACGACAACATTGCAAACGAATTCAATCGTTTCTTCTCGTGTATAGGCCCAAAGTTGGCCGATGAAATCATACCAAATGGTGTTGATCCACTGGCGTTCGTGGCACCCGTATCGGATAATTTTATCTTCCAAACGATTTCCCGAGATAAAGTCAGGAAAGAAATCAACCATATGAAAAACAGTAAATCATCGGGCTACGACAAAATTTCTGTAAAACTGCTGCATGCCGCAGGAGAAGCGATTGTCGAACCATTGACACACATATTTAATTTGTCACTTAAGATAGTTATATTTCCTGATGATTGGAAAACTGCCAAAGTAACTCCTATCTACAAGTCAGAACAAAGAAATTCGTATGGTAATTATAGGCCTATTTCTGTTATTTCCATAGTTGCTAAAATTTTTGAGAAAATAGTACACGAACAACTGATGAGACACCTGGAACAACATAAAATAATATTCAAATTGCAATCGGGTTTTCGCACTAATCATTCAATTGAAACAACACTACTCCATGCAACAAATAACTGGTTGACGAACATGGACGAGGGTTTGATTAATGGGGTGTTGTTCTTAGATCTTAAAAAGGCATTCGATACAGTTGACCATAAAATTCTATTATCTAAATTAGGATGCTATGGAGTTCGTGGGTCAGCACTGTTATGGTTTCGATCATATCTTAGCAACAGGAAACAAGTGTGCAAAGTAAATAATTCTTTGTCAACTTTCCGCAATATTTCGTGTGGCATTCCGCAAGGGTCCAATCTCGGACCACTTCTATTTACGATTTACATAAACGACTTGCCAAATATCTTACAAATGACCGAACCTATTATGTTTGCAGATGATACAAGTCTAACTGCAACTGGACAGACTGTCTCTGAAATTGAATACAAGCTGGGGATAGACATTGTTAATGTTAAAACATGGTTAGACGCCAACAAATTAACGTTGAATAAAGGAAAAACAGAGTACATGCTTGTCGGCTCGAGAAAGCGTTTAGAACAGTTAGAAAGTGAACCTGTAATTAAAATTGGAGACCATGCGATCAAAAGAGTCTACAAGAAAAAAGTGCTCGGGGTATTAATCGAAGATAAATTACAATGGACGAAGCATGTAGAAGAACAATGCAAAAAGATTTCTTGTTCTATAGCCGTACTTAGAAAAGTACAACCCTATGTCCCTCAAGCAACTTTAGTGACTATATACAAGACATTTGTACTTCCTTATTTTAATTACTGCTCTACTGTATGGCACGATGGTAATCAAGAGAACCTTAAAAAAATGGCTAAATTTCAAAAGCGTGCGGCCCGAGTCATAACTGGTTTAGGCTATGAAGAGAGATCTTCCAATATTTTTCAAATGCTTAATTGGACCCCTACCCAGTCATTATTAAAAAATAGAGAACTTATTATGATGTTCAAAGTGCTTAAGGGTATGGCTCCAGAATACTTAATACAGATGTTTAAGGTCTCTACTAACCACATGTATGACTTACGAAGTAATCATAAAACGCTCTATTTGCAAAAGCCTAAAACAAATTTCCTAAAACGGAGCTTTGCTTACAGGGGAGCTGCTTTATGGAATGAAACCTTAGCAGGCAAAGCTCAAATGACAAAATTAAATGAAATCACTGTCAAAGCCTTTAAGAGAGTGATCAATGATGTATGCAATTGAGCCGGGACAATAATAATATCACACAATAGTTTTCTGTACAGTAATATTGTAAGTTTGTAAACTAGTATTGTATATAGTTGTTATATAGTTGTTTATATATTGACAGTTCGTAATTAGTATCGTATATAGTTGTTCATAACTTAACACGGCCCTTTGAAAAACAGGAAACTGAAAGGCCACCGTGTGTAAATAAGTTTAAATTATATGATATTATTATATTATCATATAATTATAAAGCTGAGCTATCGATAAGACTCCCGTTTGTAAACAAAAACACAAGCGCGCAATGTATTAGCTTAACAATGACTCTTACACCCAGTTTCCGATATATCGGACAACAAGAACAAAAGGTCTAATGGGACAATAAAGCAAAATAAAAGAGAGGTGAGGCTTCTTTTAAGAAATCTTAAATAGGGGGCATCACATCCTGGGAACTAGTCTACACTAGGGTCGAGGGGCATGTCAAGAAATGGACCTACTTTGTACACCATATGCTGACAAAGGAGACAACAAAAACAGTCACATTCCCAGAGCCAGCACGTGGGATTACAGAATATTTTGCTTGTTTTCTTGACATTATCGTTATAATTGTGTAGGTTTATATATATTATTAGGTCATTACACCCTACACAACTGATATAAGAGGACTTCTATAATGGAGGGACAAATGCTGCTTCAAAAGCATTTTGGCGTTCTCATGTATTCAAAGTAAAATCTGCGAACTGGCGATAGCGACCGAAAAGTCTAAACAAACACAGCATGTATCACGTTCCGACGTAATATACACCTTACAAATCATTAATAGCTATTTTTCAAATTGCAATTGTAAATTTTGTAGCTGCTATTTCAGTTTCACTTACTACACCCGTTTAAAAATATTTATAAATGGTGATCTCCAATTTGGATGATTAAACTGGCAAAACTTGATAGGCCAGATACTCTCAATTTCAAATAAGTATGTATATTAATAATACAACAATCAACTCAACCGTTTCTTCTTTTAAATCACCTCTTATCGTTTATTAGAAATGGAGTACTCCGTCGGCAGTTTCCAATTAACGTAGAAAAAGTTTAAAAGTAGCAGTGTTCTGCCAAAAAACGGGATAAACTGACGTTTCGTGCGAAAGCCCTTAATTTCGGCATTTGTATCTGATGATCTTCCGCTCGAAACGTCATTACGTTCTTCTCTCGTTTTTAGGGAGACCACTACGTTTAAACTTTTTTACCCTTACTTTTTATTTGGCCGAGTGTGGAAACTAGCAGTTATTCGTTATTCGTTATACTTTACCAGACAATCTATGATCTGGCTCAATTCAATATCTATTTAAAAGGTACCCTCCACCTCCCTTAATGTAACTATGTACAAGGACGTCATAAGATGACATCATCAATGGAAATGTCAGGTGCAGTTACATGTTGTGAACACAAGACAAGAGGTGATAGAAAGTATTCTAAATGGAGGCGCTATTTTATAACCTCACCTGGTACTTCCACTGATGATGCAGCTTGTTTGCAAATTATTAGGTTTGATAATGACTTTGTAATAAAGCCGAAATATTACCAGTTTAGTTGCCATTTTGCATTTACTCATATCTTGAGTTCTGAAATCCATAACCAGCCGACAATTTTAAAATGTAAAGAACAAAACATAATCCGAAAAATGTCATCTTGTTAGCTTGATATTAAAGTTATGAAATAAGACAAGACAGAAACAAATTCATAGTTAATAGGCGATATCATCGTAGGCATGTATATATATAGATAGCAGTTCCTTTGCTTACCATTTGGTCTGACGATGACTTTGCAATAAAGTCGAAATATCACCGCAACTTTGTTTCTGTCTTGTCTTGTTTCATAACTTGAATATCAAGCTAACAAGATGACATTTTTCGGATTATGTTTTATTCTTTACTTAAGTTCTAAAGATGATTCTATTCGGAGTATGTTTTCTACTCCATGCTCCTTAAGTTTGTTATCTATCGCAATTCCTGCCTGGTTTTCCCAGGCAACAGTTCTTCCAGTTATTCAAACGTTTCAACGCATGAAGTGCGCAAAACGAAGTTTTGTAATCTTACCGTGCGTATCTTGCTGCGACTTGTCCTTCCGTCGTTTTTTCTTCTTCTGATGTTTCTTGTGTTTCTTATGGTGTCGGCGCTTTCCTTCTTGCTTCACTTGTCGCTCGCCTAATGTTCCCTCACTTATCGCATCACCTTCCTTGCCGGAACTGAAGTCGTTTGTAGCTTCCAGTTCCACTACGTCGTTGTCCTTCGATTCTCGATTATCCTCCTCCACTTTCGCCATATCCTTCCCTCCATCTTCTATCTCTTGCTTGCCGATGGTCTTCTTGAGTACCACTATTCGACGAAGACGACGTTTCTTCTCCTCAATTTCATTGTCAATATCAAAAATCGGAGCATCTTTGATGCTCGTTTTGCCACTGATGCGAAAAGGCTCGATTTTTAGCTTCTGGGAAGCAATTTTCACATCACGTTTGTTCTCCTCGACCATGGCTCATCACAATTTCGTATCACCATAAAACATCAGAAAAAGACTGGACAAAAAATAACGAAAAAGAGATTATGGAAAAAAGATGTTATGTCATGCGCTTTCTTAAAGCCTATCCACACCATACGATAGTCGTATACGATTCTTCAGTTTGGCGTATGCGATTATGTCATAAAAGCACAGTTTCTGCTTGCGATTCACTCGCGAATGTTGTAATTGCTCCTGAAGACTCTTATGACCGAATCTGATAAATCAAAATGAACAATTGTATACGACAATCGGGTCATGTAAATGGGCCCTTAGTTGCAGCAGGCGTTCCTCCTTCAGAGTTTACAGGTCACCCAAAGTATAGGGATAGGAAGCAGGGGGAACTACGGGAGCTTCAACCCCTTCATGCATTTAAATGGGAGTTGAGCTCCCCCCAGAATGGGCCACGCATTATTAAAGTAACTTCTTATTTTCACTGGTTCAAAAGCAGCTTATGCTAAATTCAGCTATGTTTATGGACTGACACTCGACGTCGACGAGATTTTGAAGATTTAATTAATGGACAGGTAGTCATTGTAGCTAGACCGCTATAGAGAAGCGCAGATTTGACCAAGGAAGTTTGAAGCTGCTGTTGGAAATTGAAAAACTTTTAATCAATGCATGCAATGGAAATACAACCCAGCCATCTCAGAGGTTAAAAGAACTGTGCCAGTCGAACATTGAGTCTCAGTGCTTAGGAGCAATGCGTCTCAAAAAAACAAAAATAACAATACTTTTGTATACGTAGAAAATATTGTTCAATGGAAAGGGGACCACAATTTGATCGCAAATAACCGCAATTTGAGTGTAGAGATGACTATGGCAGCATTTCAAGTGGCATAAAAAATCTGTTATTCTTCCAGGGGTGCACATGTATGTGCTGACTTCAGCTCCCCCCCCCCCCCCCCCCACTCTCCAAAAAAAGAATCAAATTAGTTCCTACGCCATTGTTACAAAGCCTATTTCATTGGGCGTGTTTACCAGGAACAAAGTTAGTCAAACCTTGGTTGTCAGGTAAAATAAAAGTTGCCCAAAAATATCTAAATAGTTCCATTCGTTACGGGGCAAACCAAATATTAACACTTTTGCACACAGGATTTTCAATAGAATTTTCAACCGTCATGCCCACAGAAGTGCTTCGTCAGCACCGCAAAAAATTTCAGTTGTAGCCATATACTGGACGCTTTACTCCCGACCATCTATGAACGCAAGAGAAACATCTTGCCTAATTGAAATTTTATTATCCCTAATGTATAGTAGAATGGTGTTAATGGTCATCTGCTGACACTATAGAACGCTCTTCGATGCAAATGGTTGACCATCTACACTAACGAGTGTCAACTGAATAAAATAAATGTACTTTTACGTTAATGAGTTTGAGGTTGGCGTTAATGATAGCATATTTACTGGCAATGAACAGCAAAAGGTGTACAATTACATGACCATGTTACAATTTTCGAGGGCTCTGGGGCGCAGACTACCTTTTCACTCACTATCAAAACAGTTAACAACAGACAGCATTATTAGTGCATTTTTACCACACCAATCTGGGTACAAATTCGCATGCAGTTCTCGCGCTCTCGTTCCCAATGTAGAATAGATACCATTTTCTGGTTGTTTGAGAAGGCGGTATGGCCGTTCAGAACTACAAGTCCGTCCTCTAGAATCTTCACTGCCATCGGTAACGAGAACCGTCACGAGATAAAAAATTATACAACAGGAATAACAGTTCGATTGGCAATTGTCCAACTAATTCTTGATCTCGACAACTACTAACCAACAGGCGTTTGACAAAATTAAATAAGCCCCCTCTCTCCATAAAGACACCCGTCCGTATTAAGCCCCCGTCAAACGGGTTTGAAATAAATAACCCCAGGGGGGCTTAACAGAGGATTTACAGTATTCAAATATCTGGGATAATTGAATATCAGGTATATAGATATGCGGTTCCCAAATATGGTGGGAACAAAAAGCGAAATCATTCCCAAACTCATCTTTCTGACAACGCTATTAACGCTATTATTTTGAATCATTCACATTTTGACAAACACATGGTCGGACTTTACAGTACATAATCATGTGGAAAAATCCAAAGTTCTAAATTAGAGTGTTGAAGCTATCAATTATTAACTAATTGTGTGGATAAAGTATTTTGTAACTTTGTGAGTTGCAGTAAGTAAAACCAGTAGTGATTTCCTTCTGATAAATTTCTCTTCTAATAAAATTCATCTCAGTATAAACTGGTATAATGATTCTCAATCTGACAAACATGGCTGAACAATTGACAGCTTTCCATTTCTTCAAATCTTCATTTCAGATTTGTATTTCTTTAATGACACTTTTCTTTCTCCACTAGTTTCCTTCCTCTTCTGTCACTGACAATTACTTGTAGTATTTCATACAGATTTCCATAATTTTCAAACCGTAAGAAGAAAAATGTTCTGTAGGCAGCAGAATGTTCTTTTGAAAGCTGTGGGGGAAAATTGGCTTTGAAAGATTTCCTTCTATTGCCACTCAAGTGTTAGCAGGTAAAATTGGTAAATAGAGTACAAGAGATTAACTGTCATTTGTAAGCAACCTTCAGGCAAGCAATTTTAACCCATTTAGGGGCAAGGGCACATTTAAATATTTTGCTCTGGCTAATGCCAGTCAATTTTACTCATCAAAGGGATGAGCCCTGGTCCTTAATGAGTTAAACATGCACATTATGGTTCCAAAAGTCAATATTTTGCAAAAAAGAATGTTAACTTCAAGTCATATTCCCATACTTAGGACAAGAGAGATGGGCAGAACCAGACAAAATCCAGTTAAAAACTTGAATTATTTCTTGGCAAATGTGTTCCTTTGAAAATTTGTCCAGAAAATGTTCTTTTCTTTGAGAAGCCTGCATTTCCTGGGCTACTAAATGATGATTTTTGCCAGTAATTGGAGCTTCAAGAGAACTCTAGTTCTAACTGCTTTCTTGCCATATATCTGAAAATTTCAATTTAGACTGTCTATATTCCTATCATAGTATAAGTTGCATCAATCCTTTGTTTGATTATTTCAAAATAATTGGGCCAACATGTGAGAAAAGTGTTTCTGGGATTGTTTTTCAAAAGAGAAAAAAATTATGAAACACACCAGGAATACCAGGCAATGTGAAAAAATTCACCACTGTTGTGATTATTTGATCAAAACACACATGCTTTGGTCAATTTTTTAAAGCTACAATTGCAAAAATCAGGCTCAGACAACCAATTTTGAAATCTTAATGGTACTTCCTCAAGATACATTGAGCTTGTGACATCAGTTATCCAAATTTAAATCTACAGTAATATCCCTTGGATATCAGGATACCCAAATTTGTAATGGTAAAATAATATAGATTTCATTTCATGCTTGAAATAATTAAAATTGACTGAACAGGAAACTTTTAATTTTAGTTTGCCACTCAGAAATGGAAATGTTACTTATTACTTCAGGGGAATTTAACTTAGATGACTATGAGTCATTCAACCTTGGACAACCACAGATATTTATATTTAGCAGAAATAGGTTAAAACAAGGTTGGAGTAGAACTTTGTTTGAATTCCAGTGCACCAAAATATTGGGTATACAACAAGGAATATACCTTTTGCACTTAATGAAACCTTCACAGTAGATGTACAGTACAAACCAGGCCATCTGATGTTATATACTCGTGCAATTTCACATAATCGACATCAGAACACACTTGCCACACAATTCACGAATTTCCACATAATCAATGACAAAAACTGCATAAAAGTTAGTAATGCAGTGATTAGTTTTTAAAAGAATTTCATTCGTGTTTAAGCCTTGTTGCTGATGCAATCATATTTAAAAAAATTACAATGCAATAAAATTAAGTCTCAACTGAAAACAGCTTTCCTGTACACTAGCAGTGTATAAAGAACAGGAAAATGGGAACTAGCATGCTGTGCACTGTTTTAACAAAGTTTCCTGTTAGTCAGAAAATGGGTACAACATGTGCAACAAACAAAAACAATGCAAAATATAACTGTCAATAACAGAACAAAACCTTTTTAAATTTAGTTAATACACTGTATTATAAAAGAAAGCAATTGTACATATATAGTACTCTTAATCATCCTCAGAGATATACATGAACAGAAATTTTCCATGGTAATCTGATGATGCCAAAGTCAATGAAAAATGTTGACTCAAGTGAGATTTGAACTTGCACTTTTGGGATACCAGTCTGCTGCTCTACCTGTTGAGCTATCAAGTCCACAGGGACTGGAGGTGAGTTTTTCTCCAGCTTAAGTGCATGAGATATTCATGTAACAACTTAATGCTTATCCATGAGAGGATATGCAGTGTTTCAATTCTATTTCAGAATCACCCTCAGAGATATACACAAACAGAAATTTTTCATGATAATCTGACATTGGCTTAACTTAATCCTTAATCTTAATCATTAACTTTAACTTAATCCAACACTTAACACTTTTCAAAATCTATTTTATTTTCAAAACGTGTTTTCAAATATTTTTTTTCATATTTTCAAAATCTATTATCAAATATAAATTAATCTGATAAGTTAATCCTTTTCAAATATAAATTAATGTTAATTTGGTGGCCAATGTAAAGCAGTTATTAATTAAAAACTTACAAACATTCGTGAATTGCAAGGTAAAAATTTCCCTTCCAGACAATTTGCATTTGTACTTCACAATTTTGCCCTGTAAATACTGCATTATTTCCTAAAATTCAGCATACTCAAACAGAAGGTCTGACAAACATATAAAGCTTCTTTTTATCCAATCATTTCTTCTTAACAAGGGTAAGTGTTGAAAATAAATCTTCCACAGAAAGCTGAAAATGGCAGTTCAGGCTACTTAAGTTTCAAAGGTTTGCTGGGTGCATGCCTTCTGGAACCCTTGAGGGCTAAACAGATCATGCAACTGGTTGCACAAAAACCTGCAACTCACCAGTCCATTTTTTATCTGCTACCTTCAAATTTTATTATAATTTGGCTGGTAAGATGCTAAACTTAAAGCTAAATTCTCTATAGGAAAGTGATATTAAAACTTGCAATATTACCTTCAATTAGTGGAAATTCAGGTGAGAATGTATTTCAAAATACATGGGCTACTGGAGGACATTCCTTCAGTACCTCAGTTCAAAATAAGAATGCTTGCATATGTACAATGCAGGTTCTTCGTAGTGCAGAATTTCTGCATGAAATATGGAAGTTACTATATGATACCGCATGATTTTTATGTAAATCCTAAATGCTCTCCATGCCTTACGTGACTATGTCACTCAAGACGTAACTATGAAGGCAAATTTTTCACTCAGTAAAATTGGAACGATCTTGAAACATACAGTATACTGTCTATACACCTCATAATTATATCTCACTTCAATCTCTCATCAGATCAAAGATTTGTAATTTTGTTCTGGCAAGTGTTTGTTGATAACACGAAAACATAAAAATCATAACGTCAATTACATTCTACGAAAATTTACATAATCCATACTTCCGCCACGTTGTTCAACAAGTTGGACGATACCTAGCAACATGTGGCTACGAACTTTTGATGCCGTATTTACAGTCAACCAAAAGTAACGACCCGACAACACAGAATCGAAGGCGTCCTCGGTGAGGCCATGAACTCTCCACCATGTCAGTGTCCAATAATTCGACTGAAAGACCACTCAGACAAAGGACACGAGTCACAGTGTGCACTCTGTGTCCAAAACTCTAGAATTCCCTGCATACTGAAATAAGAAGCGGACACCTACCTTATGCTGGACCATAAACGATAGCACAACAACCAGTTCATAGAAATCTCTCTACAAACGTCGGGAACATGGTGGCCATCTTGTGAAATCAATATACTCCCGTGGCATGACAACGTTTCACGAACTACCTCGTTGTTCCTCACTAACCTTTTCCATCCCTCAGAACAAAACTTCGAAATTCCTAAAATTCAACCACTCAATTTCTCAAGATCACACAAAATTTCCAAAGCATCAATGAAATAAAAGTACAACACAACTTTGGAAAAGCATCTAGTCGAAGTTTAGGTCTGTTTCTAATCAAAATTAGTGATTCCTTCTCCTCAGTTACAGAGCTCAAGATTCATAATTTTACCTATCTAAATATGCGGGGATAGACCACGTCAAATTGCCCGTTTCCTACGCTCATGCCCTTATGCTTACTGCGGGAATGCTTAACGAGGGCAAAAAGATTGACGACTATCCTTTTAGGCAAACGGGTGAGCCTAAATCACAGGCGTTAAGGGAGATCTTGACCATAGTCTAAACCTCAACTTTAACCTCAATCCCAACCCTTAACCATGCACTCCGCACCCTTCGAGATTGTCTATGCCTCACTTCAGGTAGCTGGCAAGCTAGTGATTGATGGCAAAGCAATCATATTCCAGAATTGCGTGGATGGCTAAATCACGTAATCTATCGGACCAACAAAATCTTCTGAAGCCCAAGACACTTATTTATCGCTGATTGATTGATTGATTGATCGATCGATTGATTGGTTGGTTGGATGGTTGCCTGGTTACTCGGTTGATTGATTGATTGATTGATTGATTGATTGATTGATTGATTAGTCAATTTGCGGATCTTGTTAAATTCCAAGTTTTTATTTCCAGCGGTCAGAAGTGTCAGTGTTCTGAACAAATTCGTGTCAGCCCAGCACCCGGAATGAGTCAGACTAGTGTGTCCAAGGTAATGTTTTGAATCATCCCTATGCAAACTAAAACAAGCAATTTAAAAGGGAACGGTCTGATGTCGTGCCGGTCCAAATTTGTATCTCATTAATCAGCTCAGACTAACTAATCTCTTTTCGGCAGAGGAAATGACCATCAACGAAACTAGGAGATATTGTTAGGCCCCAATTACATGATACTATTGTCGTATAGGCCACTTGCATTCACAAGCAAAACAATCTATCTGGAGACAACTTCAAAGTTCTGACGTTCAATAGATCGATTAATTCATGTAAATTCTTTTGTTTATAAGTATTTTTCCTCCAACAAGGGAAATAAATGCAAGTGGTCTACACGATTGTTCGTTCTGATATATCCGATTACCTCACTTGATTCTTCATAACGTATTGCTGCATTAGTGAGCAAATCAAAAGCTGGAGTTGTGGCATTGAGACTGCATGGCTTACCTCAGGCCAAACAATCACATTTGACGAAATGATCTAAATATGGAGCGAACAGCGTGTCGCGGGTAAGTGGTGCGGAACATGGGTAAATTGGCGCAGGTCGCCGGTAGTTTCACTCGGGTGCGAATGTAATCCTATGCACTATCGTTGTCTACTTATGGCTGTTTGACAAGTTCATAATAGCAACCATTAGTGGATTACTATGAAAGAAAGTATAACGAGATATAATCGAGAAGATGGAGTAATCGCAGGCACATTTGATAGTATCCTAGCTACAAACCTCTTGGTGGCCAGCAGCAAGCAAGAAAGTCTTCAGCTGGTCCTCTAACTGTATTTACGCTTAATAACAAAATAACTGAACAGGAAACATAGCACATACCTTAAGGGCAAACAGAAAGACTTCTTAACTAGAAACCAATAAGGATCGGTCAGGATTTGCAGGATACGACACACCACCAAAATTTGAAAAAATGAAAGTTTCAAAGTTACCCGCACCAAACCACCCAAGACCCGTGACACGTGCAGATAGTCTATCCTGCGTACAACAATTATACCGTGTAAATGGGCCGTTAAACTTTTCTCATTAAGGCCACATCCACACGATACGATCTTCACATATTATATCTCCCTGGCGTATCCAAATTTACATTTCAGAGCCCAATCCACGCTTACGATTCGTTCACCAATATTGCAATACGTTATGAAAACCTCATACAGACAATGATTTCTATAGAGAATGAAAGAATGTTAACAAGGGAATGACACAAGGGAGTGTTGGCGGTACTTATCGGTTTAATATCTTCATTAATGATTTGTAGATAAATTTAGACGCTGAGAACGCTCGCTATAAATATGCCGATGACTCAAATATAATAGTCCCGGTTTGGAGTGGATGGTACCAGTTGATCAACTAATATGGTTGCACAGTTTTTGCGTTGGTCCGAGAATAACTGTATGACTTGTTACCCAAGTAAATGTAAAGAGCTTACTATTCGTAAGAAGGGTTAAAATGATCAACTAGATAGCATAAATAACATTCTTCAGAGTAAAGAATTTCCCATTTTAGGTGTTCTTTTTCAAGATAACTGCAGGTTCACCGGCCGTGTGCATTTAAAATTGGTTAAAGTTAACCAGTGCTTGCATGTTTTAAGAACACTCCAAGTGTAGAGTTATAATCAATGTGAGCTAGATTATTTAAGTCTCTAGTTATACCTAATTTTAGTTATACTATCCGTTTATAGTTCTTCTCCAGATGAACTAAGTACTGTTCAACGCTTCCTAGATAGATGTTAGAAGGGCAAATATTTATCAGAATCTCTAAATATTAAACATGTTCTAGAAAAACAGGACAGGAATATTTTTAAAGCCTCTTCAGACAAGAGTTCCCTTTTATTTGACTTGTTGCCGAAAAGGAAATCTACGACCTTCTTCTCAAGAACAAAGACTAGTCAACATCCCAATGTTAACACTGAACGTTTTAAGTCGTCATTTATCAATAGACTTATTTTTAACTATGACTTATGAATATGGTGTATTTCTAACTTTTAATACTTGTAACTTAAGATATGTATTTTTATCTTTTGGATTTAATAACATTAAGACATTAATATATGACTGAATTGTATACACCAGGAGAAATAATCCAATGCGAAAATCGTACTGCGTGGACCAGTGGCGTAAAGGACTATGGTCAGGGTTAGAGCAACTCCTAAGGGCCCCGACCTCTAAGGGGCCCCCGATGAATCTGTAAAAACAATTGAGAACTAAAGTCTTGAAATTGTCTACACTAAGTCTAAACCAGCGGGGGTGACTGGAGGTCCAGGACGAAAATCTCGTAAGAGCCCCCCGTGGTTCCGTTACGCCACTGGCGTGGACCAGGCCTTATTAGCTTAATTATTAGATCTTATCACCGCGATGGATTTCCTTGGAGTGATCAGAAACAGGCATTTTCTCAGGATTGGAGCTCAACCAATGTTAGAAAATCGTCGGTCAATTAAAACTCCGAGCTCGCGGAAGCATAATGTTGATACATAATATTTATGACATCAATTACAAATGTTATGGTCAATAAACATTTCCAATTCTATTTGAATATCATCGAATTCATGAAAATAAATAAAAGTGCACAAGCAGTGCAATAGTGAACGTGAGTAAGAAAACAAATTCAAACAAAGATAAAGAAATAAAGCCAGGATTGATATCAAAAAGGGTAGGGGTTTGATACATCTCGTAACATTATTATTTATCAGAGAAGCGATAATAGGAACGAAGTTAAGATTGCCGTTCTGGTAAATCTTGCGAGACGTGACGAAACATCACCCTCTTTGAAGAGCAATCTTAGCTCTATTTATTTATCTTACTTTTGAATTTTTTTCTTACTCAAGTTTGATTTTAATAGGGAAACTTTTATTTATTTTCACACATTCGCCAATTATGTAACTCCACCTTTATCATTGATGAAGCTGAGAAATGAGACGAAGCGTAACCGTCTTAGAATGTCAATCATAGTTCCATTCTTTTATCTATATTTTGAATTTTCTCTAACTCACTTTCGTGATTACACAGCTTTTAATCTGACTCCCTTATTAAAATATTCACGACACCCTCGGTTAACGACCGCTCAGAGTGTCAACTTACATATCCATGATAAGAATAGCAAATAACTTTCTATCCTCCTCCTCATTTTGTTTACCTTCCGCAGAACTGATTAGGTGCATTTACCTCGCGCCCTTTTCGAACTTAAAATACCTAGGGCTTTTGATTTCAGCTTGCGTTTTACTTAAATCAAATGCTTTCGCTCTGAACAGTACCTCGTTTTCTCGTTTTATAGCTGAATACTGCCTCCAAACTTTTTCCATCTTCATAGTCTCATTTATGTTGAATGAGAAAAGATCTCAAGGAGGAGTTTTATTGGTTGAACTGGACTACCTGTTAATTGATTCTATTGAGAAAACGACTGTAATAATATCTGAATAAATTCTTTTTCTTGATTAAAATCGTTTTCACGACGGAGCGTTGGCATTAGATACGCTGGCTGAAATACGAAGCGACTGCAAAGCGAATTGTCTTCGTTGTTACATTAAATATCAAATAAGTTAGACAGTTTTCAACTAGTGTGCTTCCAGTGGCCAATACCACCTGTGATAATTATGTATAACAGTGACGAGCAGGCGAAATTAATTATCTCAGACGGTCAGTTTTGCTTACAAATTGTTAAAAACAATTTTTCCCACTTTTAGGTCAGGATAATTTATTTTCTATCCCTAGCCATTTTGCTAGGTATTGCGTTGAAAGTTTTAGCGTTCAGCTATAGGTTATTTTTGGGTTTATGTTCAATGATTGACAATAAAAATCGCTTTTTTTAATTTTTAGTGTCGTCAAACACTTAGCCGTTTCAACAAATATCAGAAAGAATCTTACTGCAGCTTTGTTCATATATTATCGATGCAAGGTTGGTCAAGAGGCCTCTTTTATTATTCAGTTGCCTGGACAGGCTGCATCCTTTCGTTTAGTACAACTGGTAACGTCAGATCGGATCAATGTTCTGTTGTTAATTGGGTCCCTCCTCTGAAAGGAAGAAAACTTATTACTCGTCCGTTACGTTCAGGGACGGCCTATGATCTTAAACAGTGCTTACTATGGTGCTTCACAACCGAGAATTGTGTATCACTAAATTTCGGTCCGCTTGTTGCGGGTCTTCACGTTTGTGAGTTACTAAGGACCGATCGTCATACCTTGTATTCAAATTTCACAGAGGTATCAGAATGGACTTACGCTGGAAAGGAGGTACGTAATTTTACAATACTGTAGAGACTAAGACTGGTGTTTACAGGGAAAGATCAACAAGACGGCAGGCAATAAATCATCAAAGGTATTCCTTTCATAGAAAGGGACGTTTCATAGAAAAGCTGTTGGGAAACGTGTGGAATATCATATATGATCGCACAATAGCAACAATTCTATAATTATGTTCAATTTACATCACCTGCTACTCCACAAGGGATTTAAAAAACGCAAGTGAAGACGCTACTGTCTCATGAGAACGCGCAACTTTACTCTAAATTGGGATACAGAGAAACACATGCACTTCTTTAACCCATTTGCTCCGAATACGTAAGAAGACTTTTTCATTTCACCCATTTTTAGTCTGATATCCTGCTCGATTTCCTCCTAAACACTCAATAAAGGACTCCCACATAGCAGGAAACTAGAATCTTCGGGAAAAATGCCTGGGGGAAATTCACGTGTAGAGTATATGTAAACCACCGTCAGTTTGAACCAATTGGTGTGGGATTCAGTAAATCTCTGTCCCAGCAATCTCTCAGCTTTGGAGAGGTTAGGGCTGTGGAGAACTGACGAAAGATTATTTTGTTCACTTGGTTTGTCACTTTTTCAACGTTTTACTAATTTGACCAGTTGCATACCAGGTTGGATGTGGTGGGGTAGCTTAAGCTGGGCCAGGCCGGGTACGTGCCCAGCCAATCAATGACGTAACGTCTAAGTGTTGTATTATTCCACTAGTGATTATAATTTATAAACTTAATTTGCAATACATGTATTTTCACTAACGGTGTCTTATGTGTTCCTGGGGAATGGCTGAGTCAAAAATGTTGATAGTTGCTCTTAAAATGTTGCTATTTCAAGGACCCAAAATTAAAACTTCAAAACTTTCCCGGGGACCACGCCCTTTGATCTCTCAAGAAGGCTGCCGCTTCGCATTTGGTTGTCACCCCACTCGTTGGTATCTGCCAACATGCCAGTGCCCAACCAGAAACATAAACCTAGCTACGCCACTGATTGGATCAACATGGATGAGATATAGGATTCACAAGCTTAAAATAATCTTAGCTTTCAACTACAGCAGAATAACTGTTTATATACTTTTTCACAAACGGCAATCTACTTTCAGCGTCCATCAGCCACCGGCAAGAAAATAATTTAAACCACAACCATACAAACAACAAAAGAATTCAAGGCGAATATCAATATACATATACACCCTTTGATTTTCATTACCAGAAAATAATTTATCATTAACGCTTACCTCAGACTCATTAACGCAAAAATACATTCGTTTTGTTCAATCGACATTCATTAGCGTAGATAGACAAACATTTGCATCAAAGAGCATTCCATAGCGCCAACAGACGACCATTACCAGCATTCTACTATACAATAGGGATAATAAAATTTCAATTAGGCAAGAGAAATGTCCTGTCTAATTGAAATTTTATTATGCCAAATGCATAGTATAATGATCGTGTGTTGCCACTATGGAATGCCCTTTGATGCAAATGGTTGCGTATCTACCCTAGTGAATGTCGATTGAATAAAATGAATGAATTTTTGCTTTAATGAGTTTGAGGTTGGCATTCATGATGGTATATTTTCTGGTAATGAACAGCAAAAGGTGTAAATTCCTTAGCACAACCAACGTTCGCTTTCACTGTACGGGAATGTATTTGCCATCTGAATTAAATGTTTCGGGGTCCTGCCCCTTTATCAAGAAGTAAATTACAAAGTGAAGATGCTTTAGTTATATTTTTAATTTAAATCATAAAAATAGTATATCAAATGAAATTTAAAGATATATGTCGAGAATATAGTTACATGTCTTCGATAAAGACTTAATCATAAGAGTTGGATGAAGCGGTTAATTGAAATGGGTTAGAGGAGTATCCTGAGTGAGCATTTGTATCTTCACTTTTATGAAAAGGAGAATGAGGGAAAGGCGATATGAGGGTTAGAGTAAAAGAAAAAAATGATTAAAATGGTGCTACGGGCTAGACAAGGTTTTTGGACCAATAAATTAGATAGCTTTGTACATAAAGGGATTAAACCTCGAGATTTATATATATATATATGCAGGACTTCCTCGCTTTATACGTTACTTCTTGATCAAGGGGGTAGGAACCGAAACGTTAAAGAAATAAATTCATGGTTTTAGGAAAGCTCGACTCACAAATAATAAGCTGTCATATATATATGAAAGTTCATATGAATATATATATATGTATATTCATATAACTCATTAAGAATTCATGAAGAAAATACAAAAGAAAATCATAACCGTGTCGTGTCTGTATATGTGATACAGACATATGTGCTTTATCCTGAAATTTCTCTCAAATTCTCCTCGACATTTTTCGCCTGAGAAAACATGAATTGCCAAACTTTCGTAGGGAGTTAGCGTATAAAGAGGTTCGTCTTATAAGACATTTACAAAACTCGCAGTACGTGCTTTATTGGATCCAAAACACTCGGTTATTGTCTCGTGCTTTATATCCGACAAAGCACTCCTGCTCGGTTTTTAAATATTACGCATAGGTAGATATGGATATAGATATAGATATGAATATGGATAAAGGTATGGATATGGATATGGATATAATAAGGATTAATATAATAGCATATTAATAAAATTCTTTAAGAATTCATGTGGAAAATTTTAAGGAAAATCATAACCTTTTCGTATTTTTATATGGGAAAAATTAAGTTGTTTTGGCTTAGAAAACGTAAATTTCCAAACTCTCTTTCAGAATTAACGTATTAAGAGGTTCATTTGGTAAGACATTTAAAAAACAGTACATTTACAATTAAGTACAGTATATAAATCCAAAACGGCTCACGTTCAGTGGGCTTATTAAAATCCGTTTTATTAAATGATAACGATTGATTAGTGAGATGGCTATAAAATCTATTTCTAAATCTTTTAAACCAATTCTGATGAAGGGGTTGATAGCCGAAATGTCAAAGAAATTTATTTGCTGTTCCTCGTGTAGTTATATATAAATTTATACCTTTCTTTTCCTTCTAGTCAAAATGTGACACATCTCCATGTCCTCTGAATAAATCTTGCAAACCGGACTATGACAAAAACACAAGGATTTGCGCTTACAACGGAGGTAAATTGATCAGTATGCCTTAATTTAGTTCGTTTTGAGGTTGATTACCCTTGACCAATTGACCATCAAATTTAATCTCATTTGAAATACACAACAATGTGTTAAAGATATCCTTGTTTTCTGACGAGAACTTCTTGCGGTCCAACACAATTTCTTTAACCCTTTGACTGCAGATTAATGTTAAAATCTTTAAGGTCAATTCACTTTGTATGTAATTTTGCGCAATATATGAGTTCGAGTCAGTGATAAAGGTACCACATGAAGGGGAACTGGACCATTTTGCAAATACATTTAAGAAATACCAAATGGATTTCCGTGTTTGGAGACTGTGATCCAAACACGCGGGATGTTACGGGACCATTTGGTATTTCTTTTATAAAATAACGACAAATGATATGCAGTTAATTTAATAAACAAAATGATGAAATAAGCAATTCTCCCGAAAATCATCAACTACCAATCAGAGCTAAGCTTAAGAAGACCGAGCCCTAGTCAACAAAGCGAAACCACTTCAACGCTGTGACAGAGAGGGAAAACAAACTTGTTTTTTAAGCTATTTTAAACTCCAGAAGCATACCAAGTGTTTGAATCACAGTATTAAAGCACACAAAAGCCGTTAGGTGTTTCTTTCATTAAATAATGAGATTGAACGTGTAAAACAAACTTCAATAAACTTTTGGCGGGAAATTTTCCGTGTTTGGATACTCTTACCCAAACACGGGTATTAACCAATCACAGCTCACTTACGAGTCACGTTATTTTATAAAGCAAAATGTTACTTACCTATAATCTTGGAGCCCTTGTTCGGGTGGACCGGTGTGGCTGGGACTCTGCAGGGACTCTGTTCCCTTAACTCGCTGTCTCCTCGAGCGGGGTAGTGAGAAGAGGAGGAGAGGCAGGGGCTCCTTCAGTTAGTTCGTTTTCGTCGTCTTTAACAATGCTATAAGTAACAATTTGAAATTGTGCTTTTTCGCTTGATTTGTTTATTTGTCATGGATAAAAACTCGAAGCACAAATGTCGGGTGGTATACGACCCTATTCGCTGGTAACGAGTTAAAAGCTGACGAAAGCAGGTTTAGTCCTCAAAAATTGCATATAAATATCTTTGAATTGAATGAGACAAAGTGTAGTAGGTAGAAAAGCATTTCTAATCAAATTGTATGTTATTACTGATAACGATAAACTATTGTATGACTAGTTTTATTGGTATTACTGATAATAATTTTTCAGCAGTTGCTACAACAACAGAAACATCACAAAATGGCGCCTCATTATCATTCAATCTCATTTTATTCAAGAAAGAGTTGTGAGGCTTCAAATTTTCACGAAAGCAATAAAGCAGATTTGGCTAGGAAACAAACTGTCGAAATTTTATTGTCATCAAACATTTCAAACTAGGTCTTAACGTACACTCAAACAGCAGCATGAAAATGATTTTAAAATATTGAGCTGAAATAGTAAACACTCCTTACAGGACATCCATTCCGTTTCATTTAGAAATCATGTGCTCCAACATCAAATCTGCTTCTGATACCTTATTAAGAACCTTCTTAGCTCAATACGATCTTGACTTTGCAATGTAGGTGTTTGTTTTTAGTTTAGCGTTGGTAAATTCACCAAGCCTGAGATTGATTTTTGCATTAAGGTATTCATCTACTGTTTTTGAGGCTTGAATTTGTGCTTTTCCATCTTCCAAGAAACTGTCTCGATCTACATTAAAACGTCTTCCACAAAATTTTCGGCACTATAACCTTTTATCATCCTTTTATATGGTAGGCGTAAATTGTCATCATTGTGAAAACCAGAGGTGAGATTTTTCAGAATGCCGTTTGCCTCTCAAATTATTCTCGATGGAAGCGAACCTCCTTTGTTTATCAAAAACACTAAAAATACTTTTAACTTGAATTAGCTAATCCTCACAACTCTGATTTCAACACTGGTACAACTACTTGTGACCTAATTTGGACGCAAAGTCGTGGTTGCGATCTCACTTGCGTAACACCTCCAATTAAAGCTAACTTTGAGTGAAAGCAAAATAAAAACTTGGACTGACCTGTACTCACAAACAGCTGCTAAAGTTTTACCAAACCTTGCATTAACTTCAAAAATTCAGCATTGCAATCTAGTGAGATTACTACAACCAACTGCACTGTACAGCTTCACCCTGAAAAAGCATAAACAGTTAAATTACTTTTAAAATTTTCATAGTAATGATAACAACGACAACGATAACAATAATGATAATGATAATGGCAATGATGGTAATAATAATAATAATAATACACCTTTTGCTGGGCATTACCAGAAAATGTACTATCATTAACGTCAACCTCAAACTCATTAACCGAAAAATACATCATTTTATTCAATGGACATTCATTAACGTAGATACACAACGATTTGCATCAAAGAGCATTCTATAGCGACAACCGGCGACCGTTAACACCATTCTACTATACATTAGGGATAATAAAATTTCAATTAGGAAAGATATTTCTCTTGTGTAATTGAAATTTTATTTTCCCTAATGTACAGTAGAATGGTGTTAATCGTAGTCTGTTGGCGCTATGGAATGCCCTTTGATGAAAATGGTGTACGCTAATGAATGTCGACTGAATAAAATGAATGTATATGTGCGTTAATGAGTTTGAAGTTAGTGTTAATGATAGTATATTTTATGGTAATGAACAGCAAAAGATGCAATAATAATAATGATGATGAAGGCATTAATTGGAGAAAGATCTATGACTATGCTTGGGTGGATGCAAATGTCCATTTTATCACATAGTTTGAACATTGCTCGGGGTTTTAAGGTTTTAATTTAGTTATTTGAGATCTTGATGTTGTGTATCGATATACTAGGTTTTACATAACAGCGACATAGGCTACATTCGCGCCCTATGTGCGCTTTTTAATTTTAGGGTTTAAGCATCCAAAAGTTTTATACTGCAATAATAATATTATAGTCGAAACGTCCATTTTTAAATTATAAGCCAGAGACAAAAAGTTTTAATAAAGATTTCTAGATTTTTTGTCTCTGCTTCCTATTACTGTTTCTGTAGTTACATCTTGTTCTTTTACAGATTGCCAAGGTATCATGAACCAAGGTGGAACCATTAGTGGCATTTATTACACATTGCTAAATGGTTTAAACAGTTCCGTTTATTGTGATCAGACAACAGATGGAGGAGGATGGTTAGTTATTCAGAGGAACAAACTGAACTTCAATTTTTTAAGATCATGGAAAGAGTATAAAGATGGATTTGGTGATATGGAGTCGAATTTTTGGTGGGGTAACGAAAAAGTGCACCAGTTGAGTTGGTCATCTGGATATGACCTCCGTGTTGATTTAAAACGTACCAACGGATCTTTTGGATATGCTAAGTATTCTGGATTTAAGGTAAAAATTAAAGGTTAACATTATTTATTACTGAGAGGCAATATGCTCATTTAGTCAAATGATTCGCTTAAGTAGTCTTTTCAAATGTAATGTACTACACAAATGTATGTGCACACGCACACCTATACGAACATGTATACGTTTACGTGTAAAGAAAAGTACGGTTATACTTATACGTATATAATCTTCTAAACACAAAATACTCGAATAATTTAGACTCAAATATTGTGATTTAAATGTGCTGAAAGGTGTGATCTTTCAACCATCATTAGTCAATGTTAACGAGACAAGCGTTATTGTTTTTTATGCAGTATGTTATTGTTTGTTTGTTTGTCTGTTTTATTTGGTTTTGGTTATTTGTTTATTTTTTGTTTCTTTTTATTTGATTTTTCCCCTTGCTTTTCTGTCGGGTTTTTTCTTTTCCTTTTTTTTGTTCGTTTTTTCGTGGTTTGATTTTCTGCTACCAAGCTTCTTTGCTCCCTAGATTCCTTGCTTCCTAACTTTCTTGCCTCCTAGTTTCATCATAACCTTGCTTCCTTGTCAGCTTGTCAGCTTGTCCCTTTGTCACCTTTTCAATATGTCCTTTTGTTCCCTTTTTCTCTTGTTCCTATGTCCATTTGTGCTTTTCTTGTTTATTTGTTGATTAGTAAGTTTCTTTGTTTCTTTGTACTTCTTTCCTTCTTTCAATATACTTCCTTCCTTCCTTTCTCTTTACTTTCCTCCTAATATATTTTATAATCAACGTTAATTAGTTATCTGACGAGATCGATGGATATCGTCTATTCCTGAATAAGTCATCTTACGCAGGAAACATTGGAGATTCCATGTACCATGACCATGGAGGTTATCAATCAGTTGGTAAAAAGTTCACAACCAAAGACCGAAGACATGATTCATGTGGATGTGGTAATTGCGCAACGAACAGAAGAAGTGGTTGGTGGTATGATTGGTGCAGTTTCGCAGATTTGAACGAACCAACAATTCGCTGGATGACAACGACGGGAACTTTTTCGCAAGCTGAAATGAAAATTCGCCCCGCAAGTCGATGACGTTAAGGTAGTCTTGTTAAAATCCACATTTTGAAGAAAACGTTTTCTTACTAAATACTTGATGTGACGTTGACTAACCCTGAAGATCCTTAGACCTTAGACATTTGTAACAAATGCACTGAGAATCATCAGATGCATTTGTCGTGCACGGTTTCGATCACAACAAAACTTTGAATTATCTCTGGACCACTTTGTTATGTTCTTCTAGTCGTCAACATCCCAGTGGACTAGGCTTTCAAAAAATACACAGTAAAATTACTTCGTTCACGTTTCTTAAGTCTCTCATCTGCTCATAGGCAGATCCTCATCACAATGGTTCCACTAACTTCAGTCTTGTGCTCTCATGTGTAACCTTAGATGTATCCAGCCCCAGTTCAATCATGCTATCCAGAATGATCAATCTTTTCCTATCTCATGGACATCTCCAGAGACAAGGATTTTGGGAGGCAAGTGAGGAAGTTTCCCCCAGTTTTCCCGCTGATCAAGTCCTTAAAAGTTAGTTTATTTGTAAGGTACAAGACTGTCTATCTTCAAAATATTGAATAAATTCCATTACATGTTGTTATACAGTAGACAAAATCTCCGTGCAGTTTATAGATCTGTTTGATAAAATTTGTATGGACTAATGACTTTTTATATTTGTATATTGAAAAATATTACTTGCACGCAGAGGAGCGTTATAGTTTACTTTGTACTACCAGATTTTTGAAGTAGTTGCAACAGATTTTTGTTTTGCTAGTGGTCATTTTGTGTATTGCTGTTTTGGTGTGTTGTACACAATAACGTCTCACTACAAATCCAAACTAAATTGTGGCCATTGGTAGCTTGCAAATGTAACCGCACTCAATGTGAAAGCAGTTGTTATTATGTTTTGACAATCTGATTTAAATTAAACCTTAGAATAGTGCCGATTTTTTTCCTCAAAGATCTGGGAGCTTCCTTGGGATCTAGCAATCCCAAGCTGCCCCCCACTCTTTTGTACCTTCCTATGGTACAAAATACAGTGATGAATAATTGACACGCTTGTCCGATAGGAGCACTCACTTAGAAAAATTATGAGCAGATTTCTTGACTAAGATTCATGACGATTACAACGTGAATACAGAAAAACGTCTTCGTAGCACCTTGAATTTTTAAGTTCACTACTCGTCTGAATCTGTTACAAATAACTCGACTCATATAGTTCTTAAATATTGTAAGCGAAATCTTATAGATGTTCAGGTTGTTGCGGTTTTCGATATAAAATTATACTATCACTCTACCAGCTATTTATGTGGCGAACTAAATAATGACTGACCTTTCTCTTCGCAATTCCCAAATATCAGACTACATGAGGCACCTTCCAACCCATTTCAATTTTATTTGAGTAGCATACAAAACCTCGTATTGCATCGTATTCTTCATCTTTTCGTTTTGATTTGTCCTCGTCTCGGCTTCTGATCTTAAAGTTTGGCTACATATATAGGGAGATGGTGACTGTTTTTCTGAAACGCGCGAGGATTTCGCTACTTGGAACCTGGGTGTTAGTTTCTCATTCATGTCCACTATTTCTCACCATGCTTTGGTTTTCTATGCTACAGCATCTCTCAATAACTCTTAGAAGTTGGCAGTTAGGTCCCTGTTCTTGAAAAAATTGAACATTTGATGTTCTAGTTTGCGCGGTGTAGAACACGTGGCAGATTGGGATTAACAATTAGCTCGTGTCAGTTCACAACTGAGTTTCGCTTCACAGGTGTGGGCTCCGTAGTCCATCAACTTGATCATGAGGGTGGAACATATTCAAAGACGGACAACAAAACATGTACTAGACTTTCCATTTCATAGTAGCATAAGTCATAATGAACGACTCTTAATGTCAAAGTTGCTTCCACTTAGCTACAGGCACAAATACCTTTACATACTTTTTTCTATAAAGCTAATCGCGGTATCGTCAACCTGAGCAATGATGATAACACTTAAACGTGTCACTAGAACAGTGGACCATAACTGCATTCAGTTTGAAGTTAGAAAATGCAAAACCTTGAACTAGCAAAAATGGTATACCATCCGGACAACAAAAATCTGGAATGTATTACCAAAACCTACGACAACGAAAAGCATCACAGAAACAAATTTTAAAGAAACAACTATTTAACTACTACCTCAGTGCATCAGAAAGCACTTACGATATATATGACCCATGTACTTGGTAAACCGTTTGTCCCAAATGTAATATGTCTCGTAACCTAACCAAATCATTAGTATGTTGCATTTAGTTAAATCTGAATCTTCTGTACTATTTAGCCACAACCTTGAGTATTGTTTTGTCACAATCATGCATGAATGTACACTGTTTGGTAGAAATAACGTATTTAGTGTAAGTTTGCATCTTTATGTTAAGAGACCGCAGTAATTGGCGCCAGTTGTTGCTGTTGTCCAGCCATTAATTATGGCAAAGTAAATAAAACTACCGATGGGAACCGACCAATTTGTCCCCCATCTACTTTGAAGCGCCTTAAGGTGAGTTAGCAGGGTTTTGGAAGACCTGGGAAATTTTTGAAAATGATGGGAAAACAAAGTTGGGCAACCATGAAGCGAAAGCCTAATGGTGAATAAAAAAATAATCAGAAGTTTTCAGAAGTGGAGGCATCTGATGGGTTCTGTGTTTTGGATTTGTGTCCATAAATGTGTTTGGCGGTAGTGATTTCACCTGATGGGATACCTAGTAATGGGATATATGGACTTATTTTCTCCACCAGAGAGTACACATCTCTTTTCAATAGTTCATCTTTCTTCAATTCATTGCTTAATTCCTCAGAAGACTCAATAGAATCTAGACCACTAGAGAACCTACTTATTAGAAGGTCAGTTAAGAACTCATTAGCTTTTTGCATTCTTTTTCGTTCATAATTTGTGTAAAGCTTATTGATTGCCTTATGACTGGCCTTTTTAACGTAAGCCACAGATTTGTCCAAGTCGCCATCTTCTGCTAGTTTTATTAGAATATTCCTCTTTTTCTCTACAGTGTCCTCAGTTGTTGCTTACATTTCAACTTTTTCAGGTTCTTCATCATTATCACTTAACATTTCTTTGAATTCCTCTTCTGCAGTTGATATTTCCACAATAACATCATCAATATTTTCAGGTTTTGTATTTTTGCATCCTGGCATTCTATATATATTAACACATATTTTATTTTTGCGGAGTGATAATTTTATAATCGAATGGATAGCGTAAATTGATTTTAAGAGTTACATTTTTACTGTTCTTTAGCTTTTCGATTATGTCAATTTTTTCTTTTTTGGAACTATTGCCTAGGTACCTGCGGAAAATAATATTCAAATCGTCTTCGTCTGGATTGTAAAAAGAAATAACTTTTTCCACGTTGTCTCTATATGGTTTCGATATACTGTTTAATTGTTGTGTGATGACTATAGTTGAAAGACCAAAATGTCTAGCAAAAAAAGCCAATTTGACCAACTCACTGGTTCTATTTTTGATATCCTGACTGCTCGCACAGTCATCCAATATTATTAAACTATTGGTTCCTTTGTAAATAACTTGAACAATGTGAAGTATTTTATCGACATTATCTTGATCACACTCCACAGCAATAAAATCAGGATCGTTGATGTATTTCCGTTCTTGGTATGTTTGATTCCACGTGAATGTTGGACAGATTAAAATGATATAATCAAAGTATTTTTTTATAATGTTTTTCAATCATATTTAGCAAATAATAAGTTTTCCCACAATTTTTCATACCACATATAATCATGTTGAAAGGTGTATCCATTTATATAATACAATATGATTTAATACTGAATGCTCTTCAAATCATTATTCATGAAATTGACAAGACCATCAGATACAACAAATATTTTACAATTAATGTTTCCAGTGTTTGATGTCTTTTTAATTTCCAATAGAATGCCATTCTAAGTGTTTACTATCTTTTTTCCATGACCTGTTTTGTTGACCTCCTCGGTAGATCTTAGATCGATGACCAAAGCGATTTTGTCTTTGTAGAACTTTTGAGGTGTCATGAACTGGTCCTTTTCATCCTTTGAACCAAATAGCCTCATAGCTAATTCATAGAACCTTGATTTTTTGATTCCTTGGGAGTATACCTGGTTTGGAACACCTTCAATTGTTATTTTAACCTCAGTAATATTTGGATAAAGGAATTCTTCACTATCTATCCTCCATGTCTTCGTAAAAAGCATAACGACGGCTTTCATGGACTTGCGAGGTATGTTAATGTTTTTATTAATGAGAGTGGACTTCTGGCCAATGGAACATTCTTCGTAAGAGTAACGTGTTCAAATGACAAAGAACAATCAACAGCCGTTGTCTCCAATCCTTGATTTTGGGTCTATGCTATTTTTGGGGTTTAGTACACCTTCTAGCTCCCTGTTTTCATTATTGATCAGGCCGTCTACATCAATGTACTTTGTATTTATTTTTACTAATGGGTAGTCGTCATAGTCTTCTTCAATGTCGTTTCTAGTTGTTTGTTGTGTTGTTTCTTGTTTCGACGTGACGTCTGGTAGTTCCTTTACTAAATCTTGGAACTGTTTAATAGCTGTTGAATTTCTTTTACTTTTGCTATAATACCCGTCACCTTTTATGATTAGTTTTGGTTCCATGTATCCTTTTTTACCTTTTTCTTTGAGAAATAGACTTCTATTGTCGTTAACGAATGACCTATCAATAATTTCTTTCGATGTAATGTCATTGCCTAAAGATTTCTTTTGGGTTTGTCTGATTTTTTTATTTATAATTTCAATCCTTTTTATTTGGTTTTCCGCTATTTTTCTATTGAATTCCTGTAGATTTTTTAGTCTAGCCCCCATATCGGCTTGCTCTTTGAATGCTAGATCGAAATTTTGCTTTTCTACATCACCATAGTCTTCTGGGTTTTCAAATCTTGCCCCAGGGGCTTTGACTTTAGTGTCGCTCCCTTTTTTATTGATAGTTACGGTTTTACCATCATCACTGTCTATAAATGATGTTTCTTGTCCCTTTTTACTGATTAGTTTGAGTAAATATTCAGACCTTTTTGTATATTCTCTATTTTCTTCATATTTTTTTAATTTTTTGTCATCTATTAATAGATCTTGTAGATGACTATATTCATAATCTAACTGCTCATAATTCATATCATCATATTCATGGTATTTTTTACCTAGATCTTGAATTTCATAATCATCGAATTCTCCTTCGGCCATTTGTATATATTACTTTATATTTATATATCACTCTCAGGAATCCAACTATTATGTTTACTGTCATAACCTAACCATTTGACAAGAACCATCTTTTTACCTTTTACTTTTTTCCTTTTTAGTATTTTTTCAACTTTATAGACATCGTCCTTTTTATCAACACCTGACAATTCCTCTTCGTAGAATTTCCCAATAATTGATTCACCTTCTAGATCCTCTACTTCATAAACAGTTGGATCACCACGTATAACCTTGACTACTTTGAACAGTTCTTCAGTGAAATTGGCTTCATAACCTTTAGTAAAAGTGCTTTTATATTTTGATATTCTAACCATATCTCCTACCTTAAATTTAGGTAATGGTGACTCATCATAGAGATGACCATATGGAGTGGTCCAAACCTCGTCTTCATTCTTTTTGTTAACATCCTTTGGTTTTATTAATATGGTGCTGTGCTTATAGTATTGTTGTAATTATACACCAACTGGTCCAATATGTCAATCCATTTATAAGTTCCTTTACTATAGAAGTATTTCCACATAGCAGTTTTAAGGGTTCTGTTAAATCTTTCTACAACAGCTTCATTTGTATCAGAGTTTGTAGAAAAATACTTAATATCGTGTTTTTCTAATAATGTTTTAACACCAACATTGTAAAACTCCTTTCCATCATCAAATTGAGCTAATTTAGAGTAATCACCGAATCTCTCTTTAAATTGTCTCAATAATTCTGTGACTGCTTTTGTCATATTATTAGTATCTTTTCTGTAAACAAGAATAGCAAATGCATACCTACTAAGAATTTCAATAGATGTTAATATCCAGGTATAACCTTTGTTTTTGTTTTTATATGAACCCATATCAACTAGATCCATCTGTATATGCTCACCAAGATAGTTAACTTTAGTTTGTCTAAATTTATGTTTTCTAACAATTGGTTTATATCTAGTGTGTGTGTCTTGTGATCTTAACCAGTCTTTTACCTGATCTCTACTGACATTTAAACCATCTTCTAATGCTTTTTGATATAATCTTTCAGCAGATTGGTAACCAGTTTTGGGATTGTAGTAAATATCTCTCAACCCCTCTTCTGACTCTATATCTTTATCCATATAAATTGCATTATATATAGTTCCAGACATCACCAGTAGCACATTCCTTAGTGACAAAACTATGACTATATATCTCTAATGTTAGGCACTCAGATTTCCCAACAATAATAAAAACAAAGAGTGTTGTGATAGAAGAAAATAATAAATTCCCAAATATCTGGCAATCTAACGGTACAATACAAAAAATTCCTGAATCAAATGCTCAATATGTTGAAGGATATCGTTTGACTGGTAACTAACCAGATCATTAGATATTGGATTACGACATTAACGACTTCAAAATCTACATCAACAGTAGAGATTATTTTCCATCAAAGCTTCCAAAATTAAATATAACCACAGATTATAATAAAGCTGATTGGGATGTTAATGAAAGTTATTATCTAGTGTGTTTTGCAGTTTATTGTGCATCGTATTGCTGTGGAGTGTCAATAGAGCATCTAATCCCATCAGAAGCCGTACATCCGATTGTAACATCACTTATACGCTTCCATTTGTATTTCACTGTGAGGAGGTTGATAAGAAGAACGCAAGGAGGAGAGACGATGTCAGCCATTTCAACAGAGTTTTCAGCTGGAAAGTTTTATAGAAATATTGAACATATACGACGGAATATGATTTATAGAACCAGAGGTGGTGTTGTCTATCAACTATTTTCAAGCACATTATATAATTATTATAAAAGATACGTGCCTGTAAAAAGCAATGGATTGACAAAAATAGGTATACAGTATATAAACGAGAGTATTGAAGCGTTTATTTATTCCATATTAGGAAATCAAGCAAGGGCAAAACAATCAATATACAGCAATAGAGCGAGTGCATTAGAAACTCAGCAAGAGTTCAGAAAAATCGTGGAAGATAGTGTTATCAATTATGACACAAGTGTTTGGATAAGCAACAGGAATCAAGCAGTGACTGATACTAATGTGGTTCTCAATATCGCTGTTAGCCCCACTCTATGATTGTTGCCGAGTAATATGATAATGTTAAACAAGCCCATCCCAGGGTATAATAATAAGCTGAAAGTATCTGATGCAAGCATGAAATTCGTATTAAATGCTGATATTAACAGAGTGACTATTAAAAAGTCACATATTGATATGGTGGGAGATGAAAAACCAAAAAGGAGCACCAAGACACAGCATTCAAAGAAAACCCAATCAGCACAGAAAAACCAGTAAAACTTGAAGAAAAAGTAAAAAAGGCTGGTGATGAAAATGATTTAATACCATTATTTGCTGTATCAGGAATAATAACGTATTTAATAACAAAATATATCATATAATATAGGAAATGAGTTTATTTTATGGCTATGAAGATAAAAAAACCTTTCTTTATCAGGAGGAAAAATGAAAGGTGATATAAATATGTCTTATTGGCGCATTAAAAACATCCCCGCACCTATAAATGATTATGATGCTATTTCAAAAGCAGTTTTAGAACAAATATACATTTCAAAGTGTCTCAAAATGAGTGATTATAGAGTAAATCTCAGTGAAACATTGTTCTGGGAATACTATACAAAGTATGCTTCAAGTACTTACCGATTTGACCGAGGTTCTAATAATAATGAATTAGTATACGACTCTACAACTAGAAAAGTATCTAAAACCATCGACCAATCACTACAAGAAAGTGATGCTGTTCAAAACACCAGTAATTTTCAACCTACTATATGTACAAAAAGTGAAAAAGTAGGTAACAGATATTTCTTAAAGTTTGATGGGGGACAAGGAATGGTAAGTGATATCAATTTGAATGCTGTAACTGGAGAGAAAGATATAGTGAATATTTTCATTGCATACAGAATAAAAGCATATGACGCGAATACTTATTGGACTCATAATGGCTTATTTGGACACGATGATCGCGGTTTTGATAAGTTTGTTAGTTTTAGTCCTAATGATGATTTGGTTGTCTCTGGTACAACAAATAATTACATTATCATTGGTAGTAATCCTATTCAAACTAAACAACCAATAGCTCCATATAAAACAAAGGCAAATGCAGGAGAAACAAATAAATGGATATGTTTATCAATACATTGGTACAACTACACAACACCAGCAGCTGGAGCTAGCAAGGTATGTTGTAATGGATAAAAGCTTACAGATTTTCAAAGCAGAAGTTCAGTTGGTCATACCAAAATTACTTTCGGTAATATTAGTAGAAGTGGTATCTATAAAATCTATATATTACATATATTATTTATAAAATAAAACATATGATATTATATACATGAGTGAGGAAACACCTAAGACAACGGAGGAGACTCCTAAGATAACAATAGAGAAAAAGGAAAAAGACCCAAAGAGGATTGAAGCTGGAAAGCGATTGGCTGCTATATCTAAAGCTGCAAAAGAGAGAAAAATGCTGGATAAAATAGAGTCAGAGAACTCCAATGGTGACTTTAATATCAATTATGGTCTGGTTTTCAATTTTATAGGAACAGCTGTTGCTATTGCTTCTTTGTATTATAAAAGAGAAGAGTACAAAAGGGATACATTACAACCAGTCGTTATTAATAGAGTGGAACAAGAAAAAGAGCCCAATCATGTTGAAACTATTAAACCAACAAAAAAAACAGCCAGAAATTATATTAGACAATTTGGAATAATAGACATTTTTATTGCACCCTGTCATCCATAAAATAAAAATTAATGTATATGGAACATTGTGAAAACTGTGAGGAACGAGTTTCTCAGGATAACTTTAAGTGTTCGTACCTATAATGGTGATTTATGGTTCAGAGCGTTTGAGATAGCAACGATTTTGAAGTATAATAACAGGAGAGAAGTTATCAAATACAATATCCCTGACGATGAAAAAATGATAGTTAAGAAGAATGTAGTGTTCTCTAATGGTAAGACGATAGAAACACTGGTAATGATGGTCAATGAACCGGGATTATATAGATTGATATTTCTGTCTGACTATAAACACAGAAAAATGTTCATGAAATGGTTATACAGAGCTATTTTACCATCTTTAAGGTGTGAGACTTAAAGGGGTCCAAAATGGGCAGCTTTGAAAAGTGCATCAAAACTCATGTCACCAGGACAGTAACGTGGTCAAAACCCTGCTAACTCTATTACAAAGGAAAACCTTTCAAATTGGAATAAAAATTATATAAATACATATTATATGCCAGTGTATAATATGTCGTTAACAGTCAAGAAATTTGAAAACAAAGATTTGAATATATCTCATGATGCTTATATCAATAATAAGCAGAATATCTGGTTCAAGGGTAAAGAGATCGCCACATTATTGGGGTATGAGTGTCTTAGAAATGCGATTCGTGATCACGTTGATAAAGATTATAAGACGGAATATAAGGACTTAAAGGGGACACTGATTCAATGCCCCCATTAAATGTCTAATCAAACACCATTTTCATCAAGGAACCTGGACTTTACGCACTTATTTTTAGATCGCAGTTGGAATCTAAAGTACTACCATCAGAAAGTATGGATACTATAAAATGTTTAATAACCCTAACACACTCACCTTTAAAATAGAAGATGAATATGATCTACATACTAAAGTGGTTCAATTCATTAGGCGATTTTATCCAGAAATATTAATGACTGCTGGACTTGGAGAAAACCAAGACACCAAAGACAAACGCATCAAATCGTTCAAAAAGGGATACATGAAAGGTCAACCAGATCTGATAGTTCAAAATCTTCATAAGCATTATAATGGTCTATGTATAGAGTTCAAAACGCCTCAGTGTAGTGGTATTATTACAGACCAACAGAAGCAGCTAATAGAGAGATATGAAGAAAATGGCTGTAAATGCATAGTATATCCAACGGTTATTATCTAATAATAAAGGAATTAAATGATTATATGCATGACGTTTGCATAAGATGTAAATACTGTAGACGGAAATTCATATAAAAGAAGACATTATTTAGACATGTTATTTCCACATAATATTTTGAAATATAGGTTTAAAAGAAAATATTTATCTATGTAATATATTATATAGACAATGAATTTTGAATGTAACATTTGTATGACTAATGAAGTAAAACGTCTATTACTATTAAACTGTAATCATTTATTCCACTCCGATTGTATTGATAAATGGTTGAAACAAAGTAATACATGTCCATACTGTAAAGTAGAATTCTCTGATTTTAATAATATAGAAAAATTCAAATCTGAATGTGAAAAATTAGAATCAGAATGTATGAGCAAAAGAAAAGAAAGAAGATCATTAATAGAAGAAAGAAGATCATTAATAGAAGAAAAAAATTATTAAAAGAAGAAAAACAATCATTAACAGAAGAAAAAATAAACTAAATAACGATATTGAAGATTTGGAATGTAAAATAAAAGAATCACAATTAAAAGAGCAATTAATGCAACAAAATGAAATAGTCAAAGACTTTAATAAACACAAAAATTTCATTGAATCGTTCAAAGATCATCCTGAATATATAAAATATATCAAACTCGAAGATCAAACTATTTACATGATTGAGAATATATTTAAAAGGCTAAAAGAAAATGGTTATTATAGAGATTTTAAACTGATCAGATACTGCAATCCAAAATTGTTAAATGAAGATTTTATTTTAGAATCAATACCTGATGATCATCAACAATCCATTATCAGAGAATACCTTAAAAATGTACCAAAACATTTTATGATATATTCATTAATTGAAAGAATAAAAGATGAAAAACATATCTATAGTGAAGATGTTAGGTCATCAAGAAATTACTTCCTGAAATAAGATATATACTATTATATACCAAGTGACTACAGTAAACAAGAGTTAATGAATGAAGCATATGATGCTGCCCTAGTAACCGCAGGTGTTGTGGGTTTATCAATGGCATCCAAGAAGGTACTTAGTGAAAAGTTAACAGATGCATCCTCTTTAAAGGACACAGCAAAGTTAGCAGTCGGTGTCGCATCTAGCACAATGCTGGTTAAGTAGGTTAGATAGAAGTATTTACCAGTTGATCCCTTTAATAAGAAGTAAATATATGCTATTATATACAGATAATAATGGCTAGTATTATAGGAGGTATGTTACAAACAGCATTTGCTGGTCTTGCATTTGCTGGAAGTGGTTATCTCTTTAAGATGCTTGATAAAAATGGTTATGAAGCTGAAATGAAAAGACATAATAAAGCACTAGAGAAATCAGCTCCATTCAAAGAAAAGTTCTATGAAAATGAAGTCAAGCAATGTGACAGAAACAAACAGTTAAGGCAAGAATTATCAGATGCTAATGAAGACCTTGAGAGGACCAAAAAAGCGCACGACAATCTCAGACGGGTCCAAACAATACAATATAATGGAAAAACATTCAACAGAGAACAGCAATTAAGTGATTTTTACCAACCAAACAAGGAAATGAAAGAATATCAGTATATCACTATTGGTTTTGTTGGTATTGGAACAGGATATATATTGAGCAGATATATTTAAAATGTGATGTATATTAGTATACAAAACTAATGGATGCATTAGAAGCTGTGTGTCATGGGTTTAAATTCGAAGAAATAGTAGAAAATATAGATGATTTACCAACTCTTTATAATAATGGAGAAAATGGTAAAAAGGGTGAACATGGTAAATATGGTGAAATCTACTGCAGCAAATGTGAAATAGAGTTGAAGATAATAGATGGTATTTACATATGTGATGTATGTGGCACAGTTGGTGATAGTGTGATGGTCAGTGAATGGATCGAAAACATTTGGTTGCATAGAAAGAAGTCCATATATATCAGAAGTCGAAAGAAGCAGGTTGGAGAAATACGTTCATCACAGCCATCTTTGTTATGTTTTTGAAGACTTCCTTAAAGTTGTTGACATAATGACAAAACACGGATTAATAAAAAGAAACATATCCAGATATGACTACTACATAATAAAACTTTCCATTAGCATCAATGCATTATTAATAAAGAAACGAAAAGACCTGGTACACAGTAAAACCAGAAAAACATTCAATGACAGACTTTTCGGCAGAGTTTATCCGCTTTTAGGGTGGGACAAAAACTGCAAATGCAAGTATTATTTGAAATAGAAAAGAACACTTAAAAAATGATTTTCTGTGTGTGGCAAATAGAAAATATAGTTTACAAAAAGTTACATGATTCTTCATATCCTAATGCAGAACATCTAGACAGACTATATAAGGATGTTGAAGCCTGTTACGAAAATCATAAAAAAGCATTATATGATAGTCAAATGGGAATTGGTGTAACTCCTTCGGATATCAATTATTATTACAAAGGATTGATACGTTTTTACAGAAGTTATAAAAAGCATTAAGAGAAACCATAGAAAACTCAGACTCAGATAAAGATGAAAATAAAACAGAAGGAATATACAAGGGTGTATGGTTGTGTTTTGACGAATAATCCTATGATAATGAACCCTCAGCTGAAGAAGAATCCCTTGACTATAATAAACAATTACATAAACAAGCGTTTAATTCATATCATTCAAGGTATAATTTTCTTTGTGAAAAAATTGAAGAACATTGTGGGATATTCGGAAGAAAATTATTAGAAGATGTAAGTGATGAAGGTAATATTTTCATTAATATCTGTTGTCAAGATTATTTTATAAATGAAGTATTAAATCTTGATGAGACCAGAAATCTTTTTGATAAAATAGTCATAGATTGGTTAAATAAGGCAGAAGAAGAGAATAAACCCAACACAATAGTAGAATGAAAAGAATATGATTTAGATAAATTGAAAGAAGCGTATGGGCCTAATTACTTCAAACTTTTAAAATTAGTTTTTGTCAAACTTTATGACCTTGGTAGAAAAGAGTGGGTTAAAGAACATGTCCGTTATAATGCTTTTTATGAAACAATGAAAAAACAATATAATTATGAAGATTTTTCTGTTGCCAATGACTGGTGTCATGATTATTGGGATGAGATCGAATAAACGTCATCAAAAATTAACTATGCTCACTCTCAGGAAAATTCCATAATAAAGCTTAAAAATAGTTTTCTGTATATATTGTATATAGAAAACATGGTTTACGACACGTTACATGATTCTTCACACCTTAATGCTGAAAATCTAGACAGATTATATAAGGATGTTGAAGTCTGTTACGAAAATTTTAAAATGGTAATGGATGATTATCAAAAAGGTATTGGTGTAACTCCTTCAGATGTATATCATTATAGTAAAGGATTGATGGATCATTATGGAATATATAGAAAAGAATTAAAAACAACCATAGTAAACTTTGACTCAGACTCTTCAGATGAAGATTTCATAGACAATCGAGATGATGTAGATTTTGACGATGAGATTGAAGATGAAGATTCAGAGGATGATTATATAGAATTTATAGGATAAAAGGTATTTTTCACTTAAACATTATTATATATAACATTATTATATATTGTTATGACTCAAACAAATAATATTGAAAAACCGAAACGTGGACCTAGAAGACCCAAGAAATATTTCACTGATGAAGAGAGAAAACAAGCGAACGAACGATATGTAAAGGAATGTATGGATAGAAGCCCATTTTATTGTCACTTTTGTGATCACGCTTATCACATGGCAAGTAAAAGCAAACACTTAAAAAGCAAAAAACATATAAGAAACATTGAAAAGAAGATATTACAATGTGGTCAAAATATTTCAATTTTTTTTTTCTGCGTTTTGGCTTAAAGAATTTTTATATACCATATAGTATAATATATAGTATATATAACATTTTTATGACTATTGCGAAGAGAACTGGTTTGAAAAGAAAGGTTATAAAAAGGACCAAAAGACGAATTATTAAAGGATTGCGCACTGGTCTGATGATGAAAACCATCCGTATACCCAAAAAAATCTATATTAACCCTCTGAATGACGAAAAAGTCACACTCAAAAATTATCTGAAAGCTTTAGTGGAGAAAGAAAGGGACAAGGAGTGGCAAAAGACCTTGAATAAGGCCAAAGAACTTATTTCCCTCTTGGAATATGAACCTGTCTATTCTAATAAGTACCCTATGATTGACCTCTCACTTCAGGATGCCAGAAATTATGAACTGGGCTTTGTAAACAGAACAATGGTTATGTTTGAAAGGAACTCTTCTATGCCCCATTTATTCAGAAGGAGGATGAGAAGGAACGGAAACGGATGGGAAACTGTTTCTGTCGCAATAGACGTTGTTATTACGGACGATAGAAAACCTTTAGGGAAGCAGGATAAAACCAAACCTTTTGGACCATTTGAAGAGAGTCAACCAAGAGGCTTGTCAAGACGTGATATTTACCAGTTTTTGATGTATGCTCTGTTGATTGGCAACCGTTTTGAGCAGCAGTCTGGTGAACATATTACTAGAATTGGTAGTGTGATCACAAAACTCAACAAAATTAGAATGGAAGACATTCGTATGGGTGATACTAGGTTGTTGAGCGTTCTTGTTGACAAATGTAACAACTATAGAAAAATAAACCAAAATAAAGGCTCCTGTGTGCAGGTCTATATTTATGAAGCTTTTAATGGGGAAAATGGATTCAAAAGATACACTAAAATATCCCTTACTGAAGAAATCAATAAATATATGTTTGATAAACATGCCAAAAACCCTCAACTAAAGAATTATTAGACTGGAGGGATAACTGTCACACTAATGTGTCTATATATGCTTTGGACCCCTTCTAGAACACGTTTGTGTACTCTCCAGCACCTAGGAATAACGGAAAGACCGTTCGTCGGTGTTTTAAATGCAAAGATGGTCACTGTTTTCCAATATTGATTGAAACCCTAATAACCAAGATTACAAAAGGATCTCCATTATTAAACCACTTGGATCTCATACAGTGGAATTCTAAACAAAATGAGGATAAAATAGAAATCTGTAAAACGAAAGAAGACTACTATAATATTATTAATCACTCCAAAAAATGTGCTATATTTGCAAATTCTGATAAAACAAAGGATTATGAAAATTATCTGATTGTGCTTCCTGATGGACACAGTGGCTAAGATATGATGGTACAGACCATGCAAAGGGCACAAACTTATATAGAGTATTTCCACTATGATGGAAGGAACCAAATTGATGGGTTCATAACTCCTGATTCGAAAAATATGGTTTCCGTGAATAATGACTATGAACTGAAGAAAAATATTTGTGACCAGCTTTTTGAAAAATATCCAGTAGATGCTTTCAAATTTAACAACCAAGGTCTGACTTCAATAGCAGTAAATCTGTTTAAATAACTGTGTGGGCACTTAAAAAGTTCTAATTATAACAAACACACAATATCAATTATTGATGACTACTATCCAAAAGCACTGCAGCATACATTCCATAAAGAATTTAATAAGGATGACCCAAAAAATGATGAAGAAGAGGAACTAACGGCTTTGGACATTGCAAAAGACTACCCATCTGTACTACTAACTAACGAACATGATATCCTATTATATAATATACACAATAAAATAAAATTTGATGGAAAACTAAAGACAGGTGAATACTATATTAATGAAACACTGATAAAGAAGTATAGAACACTAAATAATGACCCCACAATAATAGAAGCAAGATTTTATGGAAGAAATCTGATTGACTACCTAATGAAAAATAAATTTTTAACACTCCAAGACATAAAACTGCAACTAGTAACTGATAAGTCGATCAAACATGACCCCTTCAAAGGGTACATTAAATATGTTTTTGACAATTTCGAAGAAGCTAATGCTAAGAAGTTGGCAAACCAGTTTACTGGATACTTAGTAACGAAATATGATAAAAGTAGCAAAGGTTTTACTTCCACTAGTTATGACACTGCTTGCGCTGTTTGGACTGAGGCTCTTGAAAATAACGAAAAAGTTAGTATCCATAAGGAAGATGAGTTCTTTCTAATCCGCAAAATAGATATTAAAAGAAGAATGACGGAGAACTGCTCAATTAATAGACACATGATTTCGGGATCCATTATGAAGCTTTTGGAAGTTATAGAAGAAACTTGTGATAAGCATACTATAATACATGGATACAATACCGATGCTGTTTACTGTGAAAATCCATACAAAGAATACCCAATTAAAGAGAAACAACAGAATTTTACTTCTGATATGATTAGTAAAGTGTATCAAAAGATAGGATAAACTCCTTCTATGATTGACTAATCTTACCGCAAAAATATCGACTTAAATGACTATAAAATAGAACCTGGAAAAGGAACCTTAATAACAGGAGGTGCTGGATGTGGCAAAACTACAAAACTGATAAATGATGCCAAAAAAAAGTAAAAATCCTATAATATTCAGCTTCACAAACAAGGCTGTGGATAACATTAGAAGTAGAGTTGACGATAGCCTGAAAAATAAAGTGCATACATTTGATAGTTACTTTAATGAATTTATATAAGATGCAGAAAACCTCAAACTATTAGGCAATAAGGATGTATTTATAGACGAATTCTCTATGGTTCCAAATAAATGAATCACTCTAATATATAACAGCTTTGTGGCAAATAATCTGAAAGTAAATTTTTATGGCGATATTGACCAATGTGACCCTGTTGAAGGTAATAGCTGGTTAAAGTATGACTGTACAAAGAGTCCTGCGATACTGGAGATGTGTGCTAATACTGTTGAACTAAAATACATAGAAGAGAGTGCTAGATGTGACAAGAAAACTTTTGATATGCTGACCAACTTCCTTGTGACCGATCAGTTGGACCATACATTGGCCAACCATGTGGGCAGCTATGTCAATGTATGCTACTTTAACAGTACTAGAAAGGAGATCAATAAAATGTGTTCAGATGCATTTTGCGAAGGTAAAAGTCACCAAGTTGTGGACTTCATTTATAATGGAGCAAAAGAAATATATAAAGTCCGTGCAGGTACTCCTGTGATATGTATTAATAACATGAAGGACTGTTCTATGTACAATTCTAAGCAGTTCACTATTAAAGATATAAACATAAGTGGTGTCTCTATAAAGGAAAATGACCAAAAGTTCTCTTTGGACGACTTCAGAAATAAATTTAACCTGGCATTCTGTATAACAGTATACAAATACCAGGCAGCAGAGATAGACCAACACTATACCATTTTTGACACAGAGGCCATGAACAAGAAACAATTATATACTACATTAAGTAGAACAACCAAATTCGAATACATACATGCAGAAAACTTGAAGGCAAAATATACATACACCGTGAAGAACAAACACGAAGTAGTATCAATAGGACACACAGATTATCAAAATGGTAAGATTTATAAAATAGAGTCAGAAGATGGCAGTATTTATATCGGATCCACAATAAAGACCCTAGAAACTAGACTAAAAGAACACTTATCTGACCCAAAGAGTATTGTATACAAAAACAAAGACAAGAACCCCAAAATATCACTAGTCATAGATTGTCCATGTGAAAACAAACATAAATTAGAAAAGATAGAAAAGAAATATATAAACGAGCACGCTAAAAACCATGGTAATAAAGTATCGAATAAACGAGGCAATGACGAGATCAAAGAAAACCAGAAATTAAATACAGTTTCAAAATAGAAAAAGAGTCAGATCTGTTAAATAGAATAGAAAAAATGGTAACCATAAAAAATGACGAAAAGAACAAAAAACTAGAAATATAATATCGTGAAGGTGACAAAAAAGTCAAAGTATCAAAGAGATATGGTCAAATACCACCATCTGAAGCAATGGATTATATGAAAATCCAACAAAAATCCATCAAAAATAAATTAATTCAATTATAATTAAACCATTACTAGGCATCCTGTCAGGTGGAATCACTACCACGAAACACATTTATGGACACAAATCCAAAACACAGAACCCATCAGATGCCTCTACTTCTGAAAACTCTTGATTATTTTTTTATTCACCATTAGGCTTTCTGCTTCATGGTTACCCAACTTTGTTTTCCCATCATTTTCAAAGATTTCTCAGGTCTTCCAAAACCCTGCTAACTCACCTTAAGGTGCTTCAAAGTAGGTGGGGGACAAATTGGTCGGTCCCCATTGGTAGTAATAAAATAAAATAAAATAAAATAAAATAAAATAAAATAAAGTATGCACCTGTAGATGAATATCGAGATTTATGACGTAATTTTCTGATCAATCACCACGCGGGGTTTTAGATAAATTAATCACCTGTGTAATTATACTAATGCTTGTTCGTGAACTCAAGTTTACATGAACGTAAAACTGTACACTTCCGAGCAGACAATAATGTAAAATATTGTCTTATGAAATTCCAATCAATCAAATGAAATTTCATATATACTAGTGACATTTTGCATGTTAAATGAGTCACAGAACAGGTGAAATTTAAATTTCATCATCTGAAATAAAGTTTTCATTTCGCATGCGAATTTGATTTTCCACACATGAGAATATTGTAAAATTTTCAAGTGAGAATGGCATTCCGGAATATTTCTAATCCCATACGCGAAACGTTCTTCGTAGAAGTGAAATTATATTTGACATTTCGTGAGAGTTAAGATCGTAACCTGATAACTGGTGGAGGAGTTTAGATTTACAAATATTTTCATTGTTATTGTTATTACTGTTATCATTATTTTTATTTTTGGTTTTATAATTATTTAAATTTAAACGTAGGTTTCATGTCCTGAATTGTCGCTTCTTGTCAAGCTCATGTCCAGACTTAAAACATCAAACACTTTCCAAAACAATCTGGCATTATCCAGAGTAAAATCGTCGGGTGTTAAATCAGGTCAAAGTCAAAGGACAGGAGACTGATCATGCCAGGAAAAATTAAACCTTTTAATTTCAAAGACTTGTCAAATCGTTTATCTTCCTTATTAATTGACCGTGTAGCCTCTTTTCTGTCCAGTCATTTCTCCTGTCGTTCTTCGTCTTATCCTTGTAATCGTTAAATGATTCAACCACTAATGTTTCTGTCCTTTTCCAATGCAGTCTTGAGTAGATTGTAGTCACTCCGCATGATACATTGACCCAAAGTTTGTTCATCAATGTTAACCCAATCCTGGATATTTATCAGACCACTACCTCCTTTTTCTATTGGTAGATATAGATGGTTAACAATCGCCCTTTTTTTTTGGTCCTTTGATGATGAGCTCTATACGCCTGGTTAACATGCTCCTTTCTTGTTTGACTATCGACGTTTTCAAACTGATTCTTCGGAGTTTGTCCATTTTATCGTATTCCTGCAATGACGCATCAGGGAGACTGCTGTTAATTGTTTTGATCACAATTCTACCAATCAATTTGTACTGAAGACCTTCTTACTCTTTATTCTGAGGACCTTCATCAGGCACGGCGGAAGCAAATCAGCACTGGAGGGCTGAGTACCAATCCTAAAATTTGCCTGGTTACATAGCTGCAGCCGTTCAAATTTTCTGCAGTTTTAAATCCCATCTGACCTAAATTCGCGAAACAAATTGTAACTACAAATGCTCAATATATTTTGGCAAGATCTATTTCAACGAGAGAAAATGCAGTTTCACGATTACCTGAACTACTCATCTATTTTTTCACCCCATTACACCAGGTCTCCTTTATAAGTTTCTAAATTTTGAATTAAGTTGGTAAGTTGTAGCTTCATGTTAGGAAAGGTGTTCGGTTGTATACTGTGCAAGCTGTGTCAGATGACCGGTAATACTCAGAAAAACTCGCTTAGAGCTCAGAGTTGTTGAGTGTACTTACATGTTAGACAGCTTGAACAGCATACAGCCGAACACTATTATCAAACTTTTGACAGCATTATAAATGAGGGAAGGCTAAAGACCCGTAGCAACCCTATTTTCCGCCGACCATGTTCGTTGTTTTGTGCAAGATGTCATTGGCATCTAATACTATTAAATACGTATATCCATTTCTTTCCCAGAAACTTTATTCCATACTATTAAGTGATTTCGACCCCTATTTTCATCACAAGAACAGCGCACTTGTGAATTCTGAAATCCATACCAATATCTTCACTGAATGCCCAAACTGTTTGCGCTTGACAGTCGGGTTCTTTTTCATCCTTTCCATACTGTTTAAGGTTGTCCATAAAAATCGAAGGGTTCAGACTTACAAAGTTAATATTCATCTCCAGCTTTTTTCAATATATCGGTGAGAAGAATCATTGTAATCAGGAAAAGAATCGGTATCAACGAATAATCTTCAAATATTTCTCTTATAAATCAAACTTTGCCCAAACGTTCATTATTAGCTATCAGCTGTATCTTCCACATCTTCATACTCTTCTTCATTAAAAGTTCGATGTTTTCAGCAGCATCATCTTTTCGAAATATTCACGTAATCCAGGAATAAGAAACTGAGTAGTAAGCCTTCTTCTTATCCATCTATACGATTCCAGGGTTAGTTTTTCTCTTCTTGCAATCTGGTCTGTAATATTGTTCTATATATTGTAAGCTGATCTTTGGTTCCTCTGCATTTCTGACGACTAACTTTCAACTCGATTGCAAATGGCGAATTTTGGAGAAGGTGTTCATGTAGGTACTCTGCCATAGCCCCATTAAACAACTTCCACATCATATGAAGGCATGTAATCGGTCCATTGTTTTCTATTACATTTACTTTTTCCAAATCCTTGATCAATAATGCTATCCTGACTTTAGTAAGCCATTCGGGCACGTTTTATCAAAGCATTCCAGTATAGATGTATTCCTAATCGTTCAGCGTTAAATATTTTTCAGCCAGAATCCTTGGGCTTTATCAGGTCCTGGAGCTTTCCAATTCAGAATGTTCTTTAGTACCATCATACGTTTTCTGTAGTCGGTCATTAAATATTCTTGCTATTCTGCACACGTTTCTTAGTTTACCTTTTGCTGTTATGCCTCATCAGTTCTGAGCTTTATGCAAGACATTTTAAAGTTCTTTTGAACATGTGAAAAACGTATAGAATTGGAACATTTTTGCATTTTAAATTTTCATATCACACATGAAATTTTAATTCCACATATGAAATGCAAAGGTTTTCACATATGAAATGCCTAATCCAGATGTGAAATGAACAGGTTCAAAATTTCACATGCAAAATATTGATGTTGGAAACATACATTTCATATTGAAAAAAGTGAAATTAATTTTCATATGCAAACTTCCGTGCAAAACTTTTGTAAAGACCGCCTTTTCCACAGACCATCGTGATGGACTCTAAGGCACCTTCATGAGAAGACAAAAAATCTGAGTGCGAACATGGGTTGGTATGCAAATCCAAGTTTACGTTAGTAAAGGTCGCAGCAACAATTGCAAATATGTTGACAAACCGTTGAAGAGACATAGAATAATATCCATTCTCGTCAATTATCTTCGACAACATTTTCGTCTTGGTAAATTCACATTTGGCGGGCAAAGGTTTGTCAAACAAGTATACTTCACTAAAAACCAATGAACTCGATTTTCATATCTGGAATGCTAACTCCCAGTCATTTGGCCGGGGAAAAAGTGAAGCCAAGATGGCCGCCCTTGGAGAGAAATTTTGTATGTCAGTTTCAGTCGTCTTCGCGCATTTGTGCGTAAGTTCCAGTCCCTTACACGACATTAATCTTCAATTTTTGTTTGGTACGGCTTCGAAAACATTCCCAACCATGGAAAAAGTGCTCAGACGAGATATTACTGGACCAATTTTACATAATCGAGTATTTAAAAGAATTTATTGACGTATGGCCCAAGAAGTGTGCTAAATTGTCTAAATATGATAAATTGACGTAAAAAGAAGACGTTCACTTGGTTGGTAGTTGCTAAAGTAATTTTTCAAGGCCGTTTTGTCAGGTTTCTCGTCAGTTTAGTAATTTAATGAAAATATATAACTTGTAATTCAGTTTGACTTTGTCGAAGTATATTTCAAATTCTTAAACTCATTTCTGTCTTTTGAAAACATGTTTTGAGTGTATTTTCAAAGAAAACTCTTGAGAAAATGTAAAGAAACGCGTGGGAGACTAAAACTGATGCACAAGCCTGCGTGAAGGACTGAAACTGACGTACAAAATTGCCCTCTATGGCCGGCCATCTTGGCTTCACATTTTATTGGCCAGTTAGCATTCCAGATATGGAAATCGAGTTCACTGCCATAAAACAATCAATCAAACCACGTGTATGGTTCACGTGATTTTTACTTCAACTGCACAAAATAGCGTCGGTATATCACCAGAGTTCAACTGCTTTTAAGATTATTGAAGATATTCATGATAATCTTTAAATTTAAGCTTAATGAATTTGTCGCAAATAAAATTTACATATTTACAAACAATGTGACGGGGGTAGGAAAAGACTTTTCGTCCCAATTGAGATCCAACCTCCTTTCTCCGTAGGACGTTTCTTTGATAGAACTCGAAAACAATCTAAAACACTTGACTACGTTATGCAAACAAATGCCAGCAAACTGTTCGTTTGAATTGCTGAAAGTGAGATGTATGAATAATGAAGTTTGTCAACTTAATTGTGTTTTCCAACTCCTGTCCGCATAGTTTTGTTTGTTGTGTGGTGGTACCTTACAGAAGGTTTGCATGCATTTTCGCAAGGGCCTGAGTGATCTTGGATACAAGATGACGGCCAATAACATGATAAAGGATCACATCATCCATCTTTCGATAAAAGATTTGAATTTTTCTGCTGCATATCTCCACCAAATCCAGGCTGGGAAATGTCAAAACTTTCTCGTTCGAAAGTGGACATGTCTGTCTGGTCACTAAGGCAAAAATATCCATGGACATTTTTCAAAAGTTCTAGCAGATGTTCGCATTTCCATGTCACATTGCTAGAACTTAAGGAGGTGGCTGAAAGTCATTATCTCGGTATTAACAAGAACTGGGCTAGACATCGACAAAATCCCCTCCTCAGAGGTTTGAGAGGTACTACCTAAAAAGCGAATAAATTTCGCGGACTTAGACTTGCATAATCTGATCAGCAACCAAACTTTGTCTGTTCCAGACAAAGATCTTTAAAGTACTTGCACAGACAGACTTTATCCAGCTCTGTTGCATTTTCTTCTAATTCGTCATCTTGGCCACTTGACACATTGAAAAATTTCAAAATTTGATTTATGAGGCGATACATTCCAAGGCAATCGTTGGAATTAATGTTAAACAGGGAAATGTAAAGAAATCAATGGATATAGAGGACGTGCTAAGATTCAATTTTATGGTTCAGTTATTATCTACTTTAGTTATTACAACGGTTAGTAATAAAGTTACATGATGTGCGATGGTTGTGGGATATTTCATATGTTTAAGTGTGAAGATCCACGGTAGATTTACGCTTTTCAAAATGATTTTTATTCCAGCTTTCAATTTAGTGTCTACCCAATTGAAAAATGTACGTGAATTATTATAATCCTGGCTACAATTTTAGCTAAAAAAATGTTTCTGCTACAACATTTTTCCGAATAACTCATCCCGGTCGACGGCCAAAACCAAAGAGACGTTCAAAGATATGAACTACATTCAAGTTACTTGAGAGCAAATATAAAATTGTCACTTTGAATGATATATCAACAAATTTGTTCAGAAGATCTTCTGACCAGACAGAAATGCAAAAGGTTTAAATATTTAGTTTAAAAAGCTTAAATATTTATTATAAGTAGATGAAAATTTATGTATAAGATTTAAGGGTATGTAGAAGAAGGTTTATATCAAAGGTATTTATTTACGTTTACTGTAGATAAACCAGGTGCTGAAGAGTTTAAGTATTTCAGGAATTATCAAATTGAGGCTGAAGGATAAAGCTTGATTTTGTGGTATTCTCTTCGCATGGGCATTTTTTGCTCTTCAGCTGAGAATATATTAAGTTGTCAAGAAGGGTTTGAAAAAGTGAGAATTGGACAATTGACGCTATTTTTTCCTGTCTGATCTCCTCCTCATGAGCAACGTCAGTGTATATAATTGATAAGTAGGGAAAGCAGATTACAATATGATCTGGTATGTCTAGACAGCTTCTTTATAAGAATTTGGTATTAAATTTCTCTAGATAACATATGAGTGTGTTGATTGATCCTGCATGCACATTACTCTTCAGTCCGTTCTTGGATACAAAAGCAAAACGATGCCCCATCATGAGTTTAGAATATTAAAAACGTTTTAAGGTGTACCTCACAACGAAATGTCAGCAGAAAGCTTTTCAAAATCACCCAATGTCTAATCAATTTATTCAACCTGTAGAATTATAAAAAAGTTCGTAAACCAAGTTTTCTCACGGCACATTGAGTGTATAAATATGGTTCATTTGGCCGTCGATGTCAGATCTGCACAGAAACTTAAGCTGCACGATGTTTTAAATCGAAAGACATACTCTTACAAAGGATTTATCTAAAACCTTTAAATTATACCTTCTTAATTTATATCTAAATCTCGTATTTTACAAAATAATAGTTATGATTGAATAACTAAAAATATTGATAATTTTGATTCCAATTTCAACAGAAGAAAATTAACAACCAGCCAAAGCCTTTTGAAGTAAATTTTAATCAAGGATTTAATTGTAGACTTTGGTAAAATTATGAACAACTCAAATTTGGAGGAATTTTCGTCGCAGCTAAAAGAAATTTAATGTATTTAAGTCTACCATCGCAGATTATAAGAGGAATAAAGAGAGTGGTGTAGAAGAGAGCTTAAATATTGAGATGAGCAAACTCATGGGAACTCCTTCCCAGCGGGATAAGAGTCTCCCTATTTTATTATGGCGAACACTTGACCATTTTACACGTCAAGGGGACAGAGTCCTGCGGAGAAAAGGGTGAAGTGTTCAAAATTAGAATCACTTTTTGTTTAAGAAACAAAATGAAAAATCTTGGCGAGAGATGATGTGGTATCTTGGGTGAATGAGCGAGAATGCTAGGGCGAAGTACTAAATAATTTTCTCCTGTCATGGGAGAAATTTCCATATGTTCTGAGATGCGTGCGTATGGATAAGTTGGCGAGTTTCGCCGAAACACAACACTCAGTGGCGTATATATAGGGAGGCAGAGGGGGCGACCGCTCCCCCACGGGACATTTCTGCCTGAAAATTTCGAGCTTGTCGGAAAATTTGAGGGAGTATATCTCACTATATCTCATTTGCTGAGAAGTCAAAAAACCTTTAGGACTGGAAACGTCAAAAATTGGATATTTGTAGATCATAGAAATGATACAATATTACTGTAAATGAAAATTTGAAACAAATTTAAACATCTTTAACCTAAACCGAATGCAGAAAACCGAACGTTTTCTTTTGAAATATGGCAACTGTCTGCCTACAAACTAGCGTGAGAAAATTCATTCCTCGTGGTTCATGTTGGCAGGCGCCTGACAACGTGAAGTCCACCCATACCAATGTCAAAGTTTCGTCCAATAAACTTCAACGTTTTAATTTTGAAACAACGCGTTAATTAACGTACAGTGCACAGTCAATTGCAAATGCGGTAGTACAAACATAGGAAAATCGTGTAATCAAAATAGCCTATAAAATTGTTGGTAACATTTTGTGTTCTGAAAAGAAGCCAGTCAATGCTGGTTGGTTGGTGCCGCTGTGTCCGCGTACTACAGCCGAGGCTAGACTGCTGTTACTAATTTTCAACTCTAAATGACTACTAAAAATACGTTTGCCGTTTGTTCGGGAAACCCGATTTATGCTAACTCTTGTCGGAAATTTTCAAAACTCGACCCCCTCCAGAACTTGTTACATACGCCGCTGACAGCACTCCGCAGGATTGAAATACATATTTGCAGATATTTCACAATCTCAGGAACTTGGCAACGCAATCGTTGAAAGTAAAGACACTAGAGAAACGTTTACGTCATGGCCAGGTACTTACGGTCTACCAAGTTTATAACATAATTTGAGGGGTAGGGAAGCGGAAAGGCATAATTTTGTAAGTTGTGTGCATATTTGCACCGAATGTGATCCTGTCAATGGGAAAAAAAATAGAGAATTTTTTTTTAACTCTGTTTTTTTTTAACACTCTTGATGACATCATTATCATTGTGCCTGTGAGAATGAATTAACACTGCTCTTGCTGAGTATAAGAATATTCAGAATTGGGCTGCTAAAGCCTGATTTCCATATAGTTGCAATTATTGTAATTTAGCCGTCGATTTCCCTCTAATGTTCAGGAGGACTCGGTATAGTGATCGCAGATTTTTGTTGAAACTGCGCTACAGGCTGGTTTGGAAAAAATTAGACCTGGCTGAGAACCACAGCTTCGCTTCAGACACGTTGTCCTAAAATATTCCGCAAATTAAATCACCGAACGTAGATGGCATAATTAAGTCGAATATTACTAGAACAATACTAAAAGGTGTTGCTGCTTGTCTTACTAAAGATTCACGAAACATTAAGGAAGAGGAAACAAAATGATTGCTTTTTGGTCACAAAATACAACAGAGGACCTTTGGAAGTTGGTGGACACACCCGAGCAACATCTATGAACCACTCGCCAGTTAAACTCTGCGTTTGACTCATCATTATAAAATATATAAAATATTATTCTGTGGTTGTGGTCTTCTATACACGTGAAGTGAACAACTTTCGACGTTCATTGGTTATTAGCTTTACGTGGGACTTTTCTGTCGCAGACAGTCGACGACAAATGTTTCCATTAAATGTTGATTTGTCGGCGACTGTTGTAATTGTTGTAGAAGTTGAACTTGATGCAAGTTCTACAACCGTCGCAGATCGATCGCCGATAGAATTACAACAATTACGACTTGCGTTTCTATCAATCCGTAATTGTTATAAGACTTGATCAGCGACAATCACTGACTGAATTATAACAATTACAACTATATAGAAACCAGGCTTAAGCCTTCGCCGCCACTGTTATCGGGTATAGAATGGGAACGAGCATCTGAAGCTTCTCGGAATTACTTTGCTGGAGAATCCTTGTAATTGGGATCTCCATATTGATAATTTGCTGTTTAAGGCCAATAGTCGTTTGTGTATTCTTGAAGTATATAAATTTTGAGGATATACCAAAGATCAACTCAGCAAATCTGAGCAAACCACTGATTACGCCAGTTTTTCTCTATGGAATAGAGGTATGAGGCTCCGTCTTTCAAGGAAAATACTTAGACCGTATTGACAGCTTTGTCAAGCGAACTTTTCAATTCGGATACATAAATAATATCATTGAAATATCAGATGTAATTGAGAAAAGAGATAGAAATTTGTTAATACAATAATTAGTGACACTGGACATGTGTTGTACGATTTACTCCCTCCAAAACGATGGAGCTCTCTTAGAGAGCGAGGGCACGAGCATATTCTCCCAAGGATTGTAACGGAAAGATTGAAGAAGTCTTTTATCAATAGATATCTGTTTGAATTTATTAAGTTTTATAATTATAGAGTAGTTATTAATATTCATGTTTTGTAAAGACACTTTTGCTGTTTCATTGCAATAAAGACTACTACGACTGTTACTACTTCTATTCTTTCTATTTTGCGAGCCAGAGGTTTAGGTTTAAGTGCTTGTTTTTTACCAATGACCTCACATTTTTTAATTTCTTTTCATCTAGTTGTTTTACTTAAAATTATTGTTGAATAGATTTAACTCACGTAACAGCTTGTTGTTGTTAATCATTTGTAAAACGTACCTAAATCTGGATTGCTTGTTTTCAAATCAACTCCGAAATTCCCCCTCCCCTAACTTGCTGGTCTTTACAGAAAACGTATATCAGGGCAAGCGGCCTATCAGCGCTCGTCATTTCGCGTAAGACTGGATAACGAGCTCACTAACATAATAATTCACGCTACCTGTATTCATAAACTCAATCTCAGAGAGACATGTCGCAGAGACGTGTCTTAGTTCTGTACCACAACTTGATGCATCAATTCAAATTTATAAGAATTCCTGCAACAAGTCAAAGATAGAATTGTGATGTATTGCGTCCCCGTGACATGTCTCCTCGTTGAACAATTTATACAAAAATTCTCAACTACAAACTTCTAGGAGAGCAAATCACAAAGCTTCATTTAATCTCCAACAAATCCCTCTTCCTCCGGGTAAGTATTATTAATTAATCCTTGTCAATCCAGTGGAACAAGTCCTGGTGACAAGTCTCCACATGTGTACAAAAAACCGGAAATTTCCCCGCGAAATTCCTGCCCAACTTGACGCCTCGTGTTTGCCAACCCTCAACAATAATACCTGATTATCATAACGAAGTTCTCGACAACCACCGGACGAGTTTAATGTGTTGCAGATAAAGTACTAAATTTGGTGGCATACCGGCATCAAATTAAAAAAAATTTCCCTTGTAAAATATTCGATTGTACAAACTTGAATAATTTCCAGCCGTTGTCTCTTATTTTTATAAAGATTAAAAATTTTTAAATAGTAAATAATTAATGAAACTTAGCGTGACGCTCCCCAGATGATAACGTGAAGATCGTTCATTATTCATTATTCCTCTTGGGTTAGGCTTTTTATTTTGAAGCACTTTGAAGTGCAGCGACTACGCTTTCGAAATGGAAAAGTATATGACTCTGGATAACTTAGAGCTGGCCTTCAAATTCACTGGCATTTTATCTTCGGGCATATTCGCTGGAGGAGCTATTTACATCGGCGCGTCGCAACTGCCTGGTATCCTTGCTATGACAGACATGGATCAAGCTCTTATAAATTTCAGATACTTCTGGCCTCGTGTTCGACAAATGGTAAGTTCCCGTTTGAGCAGTTATGCGACATTTTTTTTGTTAGAACTGCTATACAACGTAATATGCTCGGTCAGTCAGATAATCATCAAGTTTCAATGATCTATGTTGTGTCATCTGAGTGTATACTCTTCAATGATTTCGTAACACAAGGCCAAAGTTCTCGTCAATGCTCCAAAAGCCTATTAAAATGACATAAATCAGCAACGTTCGAACGGTCAGTTTGATAAACATTTGCTGGAATCCCTAAAATGAATTTTACATTGTACTCAATTTCGTGTATTTTACGATGAAAGTATGAGGTTCATCTGATCCAACCTGTCGAGATTACTTGGTGAAATTATGTAACTGTGTTTCGTTCATTCATTGTCATTCATAATTCAGCATGGCGTATATTTTATCTCGTCCGAACGTCACGAGCCTTTTTGACTTCTTTTTCAAACGATCCGGAAACGAAGCCGATGAACATATTCCATTTGGTAACATGAACAAAATGTCTGCCTATTTTTTAAGGGAAAATTATCCATTAAAAGTCTGATTTAAGACGACACAGTGAGGCAGACGCGTATGTTGCACAATGGTGGTATGTTTTTTAAGCTCTTAAGTTATGGGTGGATGTAAGTGCTCTTAGAGATGTTCAATGCTTTAAAAAGACGTCAACGAAACATTTTTCCATTTGTCTATCAGATGGATCACGCGGAACTTATTCAGCTCGGAAAGCCAGATTTAGCTTTAACAATCAATTTGAAAATTATTAATGTTAAGAAACAATATGACGCTAGATATCTACTTCACATGTTCGGCTATCCATACCTGTGAAAACTGTGACGTACATGAACAACTTCTTGCATAGGTAGCATCTTTAAGACCCCGTTCACACGATACCGGTACGAATCTGCACCGGTATCAAAATATCACGGTACGAACTTGTTCACTCGATACAGGTAGAGGTACAGTTTCATTACGGTTTCACATTACGGTTTCAAATCGTTACGGTTAGCATTACGGTTTCATGCTTTTTCATATCGGTACTTTGTGAATGCAAGGCCTAACCGTAATAATTTCGTTACGGTTTCATTTCGTACCGGTATCGTGTGAACGGGGTCTAAGTTAGGAGCATGAGCATTTAATTTCACTTTTGTATACTGAAATAACACCCTGGATTAGACAGTATTGGACCATACATCCAAGGTATATTACAATGAATACTTGGAATATGCACTCGGTTGACCTTGTACATTGAATCTTGAGGTGAAGTTTAATGTTCGAGTGTCAAAAATTTTATTTTAAGATCAACTAGCCGGGACCAATTGTGCACATTCAACTCCAATGCTTACCGGCTTAGAATTGAATACCCGACCTTTCGACTCTAGCGCAGCCCTCTAACCGGCTGAGCTAATGATGCAGTTGCCTTACAGAGGACGCGAGTTCTGTGTTGATACGGTTGGTATTCCTGATAATGTTCAGCTACTATCTACAATCTAAGCGGCGGTGTTTTGTTAGATGTACTATAATAAGTCGAAGGTGAATAATTGTATATTAAATTCCAGACCGACGCGACTATTGTAAAATACTTTTGATACTATTGCATATAAGCATTCATGTTCTTCAAAAATAGTAAAGATTCTAACGATTGTAGCCGAGAAATTAGGTCGAAAAGTTAATATAAATCACTGTTGTATCACAGATGCAACACTTTTGTTGTATCGCATTTACAACAGGTAATTAAACATTAAGTTCTTTTGTTTTCCTTCATAAATTACTAACGAGTATTACAAGGTATATTACATTGACTTTTTGTCATTGTCACGCGATCGATCAAACAGATTGGATATTTAGGTGAAGGTAACTTTCTGAGTGGCAGAAATTTTATTTTAAAATCTATCCTGGACCAATAAGTTGCAAAATTACAACGACAAGACAATCCGGCTGGGAATCTAGCCCAAGTAATCGCACCAGAGTTTGCAGCGTTGCAGAGTCACGGGTTTGCTTCCCTGCTGGAAGGTGTTGAAGTTGCATTTCCACAACTGGTCACGAATGGCTTTTGAAATAAAATTTCCGACACTTGACAATTTCCTTAACGCGAGCATTACGTTTGCGAGATCAATCGTAGTTAAATACCAAATATTCATTTTAATATACCCAACACCTCACCTGCGTTACTAACGGTATTAGCCGTTGTTCCATTAAACCGTAACTACTCTATAAACACCGATGATCTCCATCTTTTTCTGTCATCCACCATTCGCCAAGGTGTCCCAGGCCAAGAGATGCCATTTAAAAACATGATGAAAGCTAAACCGAGTATTAAGTAATATTAGCATTATCTGTTTAGATAAATAACAAACACAGTTTCTTTCAGTGAATTTTCTACTTAATCTAAATCATCTTCAGTCTAAAATTTTGACCTATAAACACGTTAAAGATTTCTTTTTTGCTGAAGAAGTCGGTTAACTGAGGCTCATGAGTGACCATTTGACTCCTGGATCGGCGAGTGATTCCCGTCATCCCAATCGCGTAAGCCGTATTGCATAGTTGTTCACCTCTGAGTGGACGGCAGAAGCTATATGGTTCAAGATAAACAATGAACTAGTCTATCGATGTCGCCTGCAAGCGTTTCGATGGCAACTGTCTACGGCACTCTTTGTATAGTACACTAACTACCGGGAAAGTTGAAAATCATTAAACTCTCACAGTAACGCAGACGGATTGCTACCGACTGCGTAGACATCAGGAGTAAATATTTTCATTAAAATAAGTCTATTGCAGGCGATGTCGCAGGTATTGTTGCCGGCCTCTTAACGCCCTTTGCGATGATAAGGAGACCGGAATTGTCTGTTTTTCAATTCCTCCTGTCTGGTTGTAAAAATAAAATATTTTGCCCTCAAAAATATAACTTCACCTAAACATTTGATCGATGAAATGAACGCGATGTATTTGTGATATACCCCATCTTGAGCATTTCAGAAGGACATGAATGTTTACATGGATTTCGGATCTGAGGTACCTCACGACAGTCGCGTAAGTCTTGCGTTCAACATACAATTATTCGCTTTCGGCTTGTGCTTGTATATCCGCTAAAACACTGCCGCTCATATTGTAGACGGCCATGACCTCTGTAGCTCAGTCGGTTTGAGCACTGCATCAAAGTCAGAGGGTCGCAGGTTTAGTTCCCAGGCGGAGGGCTGTGAAATTGAATGTTCACGACTGGTCCCAACTGGGTCTTAGAACATAATTTCTTACCCTTGCAAATTACCTTTACCAAAAAATTTAAGCTCTGATCTTGATGATGACTCTGTTGAACTATTGAGAAAAATCAACTGGATTCCATTCTACGACGAAGTCGAAATTATTAAATGTTCGATAATCTATAATAGAATAAACAGGAATAGTCCTGCTTATATCAGCGATATGTTTCCTCGTAATGCCAGTGTGCATTCTAGAGTAACTAGACACGGACATATTAATGTAGTCTGCCCACGTTGTAAGCGTAAGAACGATGGTGAAAGATCATTTACAGTATCGGCTATTAAGTCTAGGAATCATTTATCGCCAGAACTACGTAATAAAACTTCTATCTTTTCTTTTAAGAATACTTTAAAGAAATCATTTTTAGACAGATACAAAAATGTTGATCATTTCATCTTCTAGTAATTTATATTCATGTATATATTAAGCTCTAAATGTTTTTTTATATTATTCTATAATAGTGTAGTTTGAGGGCCAGTAGTTTTTCAGTTTGTAAATACTGTTATTTGTTACCCTCGTAAAATATAGTTGGTAATAATAATAATAGTAACCAGAACGATGAGGTGAAAGTCATCACTTTTTCTCTGGTGTGCCAAGAGCTCATCATCAAGCTTAGAGGATGCAAGCTTCTGTGGGGTCGGGGACCATTCTTCTCTGAGGCATTTCGACATTTCTAGTTAATTGAGTTGCATTTGGGATAAACTGCGAAGACCCACACAAACTGCATATTGATGTTTTAAGTGCAACGTTGGCTACTTTTTTGGAGATCATATCCCTTTTTCAACGTGTATGCTCCATACTTTCTTGTGATTGAAAAATGTTGACCACGCGATCAATATTTCGAGTGGTAAATACTTAGTCTTTGGGCCACTAAATAGCACCAAAAGAGACAAAACTCACTGTTAACTGCCTTTGTCTCCACATGAGACGCAGCTAAACCGTGCGATTGGTTGCTTCGTAATTTAAGTCCGGGCTGTTGCGCATTTTTTGGTATACTTATTGCCAGGATAGCAGCTGTTCAGTTTTATATCATTAGTGGATAGGGGAATGTAAAATGATAAAATCTCAAATGGACGACAGATTTTCAAGAATGAATTCTGGAAAATGCGCTTCTATAATTATCTATTCTTAATAACTATTCTATAATTATAAAGAACTTTGTCCCTGACATTTTATATCTGAAGAAGGGGATGTTCCCAGAAACGCAATATTTTTAATAAAGAATATTTGATGATGATGATGATATATATATATATATATATATATATCTAAATCTATCTATCCATCCATCTATCTATCCATCCATCCATCCATCCATCCATCTATGTATGTATGTATGTATGTATGTATGTATGTATGTATCTATATTTCTACTATATATATATATATATATATATATATATATATATATAAGTTGACAAATTGGTGAAGGAAATATCGAGTGCCCCTTATCCTCGACTTTTTAAGACCTAACCGGGACCTGTTGCGAAAATGCAACTCCGGCCTTCCGGCTCCTTTGGCAACGGCCTCCGTAGCTCAGTTGGCAGAGCATCGCACTAGATTGGCGGGGTCGCGGGTTCGATTCCCAGCCGGAAGGCCGGCGTTGCATTTTCGCAACAGGTTCCGGTTAGGTCTTAAAAAGTCGAGGATAATGGGCACTCGATATTTCCTTCACCAATTTGTCAACTTATAATATTCTAAGGAAGGTGCCAATGTTTATATATATATAAATATATATTATAAATATATATATATATATATATATATTATAAATATATATTATAAACATATATTATAAATATATATATATATATATATATATATGCATATAATGGAGGTAATGCCGATTAAGTAGATATTTGAAGGAGGAAAATCTCGAGTGTGTGAATATTGTTAAGACCCAACCGGGACCTGTTGCGAAAAATGCAGTATTGGGCCTTCCGGCTGGGAATCGAACCCGCGACCTCGCACTAGATTGGCGAGGTCGCGGGTTCGATTCCCAGCCGGAAGGCCCAATGTTGCATTTTTCGCAACAGGTCCCGGTTGGGTCTTAACAATATTCACACACTCGAGATTTTCCTCCTTCATATAAATATATATATATATATATATATATATATATATATATATATATATATTGTAGTAGGCTTACTTCCGCCCCGGAAGTATTAAGAAGCAGGATTATTCATGGTCAAGAATAAAAGGTGGCAAGATACTACATTGGCGACGAGGAACAATAGTTATACGTTTGAGACGAGGACAACCTATGGGAAAGTTGAGGAATATAAAGAAAACGAGGAATGGGTAGAGTATATTGAAAGAGTAACACATTACTGCGAATGAGGTCGAAGACGAAGGTAAACAAAGATCAATCCTGTTCAGTGTATGTGGCGCCAAAACATACAAGCTTATTCACAATTTGGTAGCTCCCGCAAAACCAGATTCGAAAACATTTGAGGAGTTAGCGGAGCTAGTGAAGGACCATCGAAACCCAAAACTTTCCGAAATCGTGCAGCGGTTTGAGTTTAACAGCAGATTCCGAAGAGAGGAAGAGTCCTTTGCGACGTACGTGGCTGAATTAAGACAATTAACTGAGCATTGTAACTTTGGAGGAGCGTTAGAGGTTATGCTAAGAGACCGATTGGTTTGTGGAATTAACGATGACAGGATTCAACGCCGTTTACCCTCTGAGACGACACTGAACTTCAAAAAAGCGTATGAAGTAGCCGTGGGCATTGAAATTGCCGCGAAGAACGCCAAAGATATTCAGCAAAGTTCATTGGAAGGGGGCCAGACGGCACATCAACAAAACGTTCATCTAGTTAATCAAAGAGTTGAGAAACAAGGAAGATATGATATGGAAACGTCCTTCGATTGTTTCCGCTGTGGAGGTAAACACAATGCTGACCAGTGTAAATTTAAAGAAGTAGAATGTTTCTACTGCCGCAAGAAAGGTCATATCTTGAGGAAATGCACGGCAAAACGGCGACAAAAGGAATCCAACCGACCTACAGAAAGGCAACGAACAGTAAATAATAAAAAAGATCGAGAAACAACGCATTATCTGATGGAAGATCAAGATCAGGTTGAAAGATATTAAATGTATAGCATCAGAACGCCGAGACAAGATCCTTACCGTGTAGCACTTCGATTAAACGGACAAGATGTGGCAATGAAAGTAGATACTGGGGAATCGGTGACGGTCCTCAGCGAACAAACTTTCAGGAAAACGTTGAAATCAACACCAAAGATTACACCTAGCAAGGCAAAATTACATACATACACGGGCGAAGAAATTAGAGCATTGAGAATCATAAATGTACCTGTGGAGTACAAGGATCAAAGGAAAACATTATCAGCCATAGTAGTTGCAGGGAAAAGTCCTAATTTGCTTGGAAGAAATTGGTTCCAGAAGATTAAATTAAATTGGCACCAAGTGTTTGCAACAACCAGTGAGAAAGCGGAAAGGACCCGAAATTCAGGTGGTAACGGAATCGAAAGTCAAAAGCTAAATGAAATGTTGAAGAAGTATCCAGAAGTGTTTCATAAAGGCCTTGGAACGTTCAAAGCAGCAAAAGCTAAAATAGTGGTCGATGGGAACGCGTGTCCAAAGTATTGTAAAACCAGACCAGTACCTTATGCAATCAAAGACAAAATTGAAAAGGAACAACAGATATTGGAGGAAGAGGGAACGATTGAGAAGGTCATGCTTTCAGAATGGGCAGCACCAATTGTGCCAATAGTGAAGGAAGATCAAACAATAAGAATCTGTGGTGACTATAAAGTGACGGTGAATGCCGTTTCAAAGTTGGATAACTACCCAATACCAAAAGCAGAGGATTTGTTTACGACACTGGGAGGAGAAAAGTTTACTGAACTAGATCTTAAACAGGCATATCAACAGTTGCTACTACACGACGAATCCAAGAAGTATACTACCATTAACACACATCAGGGATTGTTTCAATATAACAGACTTCCCGATGGAATATCCTCTGCTCCAGCCATTTTTCAAAGGACCATGGAGAACGTGTTACAAGGAATCCCGTTTGTAATAGTTCGAGTGGATGACATCCTTGTATCCTGTCAAAACGATGAACAGCATATTGCCAACCTGGAGGAGGTGTTAAAGAGCCTTTCTGGTGCGGAATTAAGGCTAAACGAAAAGAAATGCATTTTTATGGCTCCAGAAGTGATTTATCTGGGCCAACGAGTTAATCGCCATGGAATTCAACCTGTGGAAGAAAAGGTGAGAGCCATAACGGATGTTCCAAACCCAAAAAACACCTCTGAACTAAAATCAGTTTTGGGCATGATGAACTATTATCAGAAGTACTTACCGAACCTTGCAACCGTTCTGGCACCCTTACATAATCTGCTGCAAAAAGGAGTGTCCTGGAAATGGGGCAGCAGACAACAAGAAGCTTTTGAGATGTCCAAAGATATCTTGAAATCAGCAGAGTTGTTGATCCACTATGACTGTAGCAAAGAGTTAATCCTTGCTTGTGACGCATCGCCTTATGGACTAGGGGCAGTATTATCACATAAATTAGAAGATGGAAGTGAACAACCGATAGCTTACGCGTCGCGAACTCTTACAGTTCCAGAGAGAAACTATGCTCAGTTGGACAAAGAAGGACTAGCAACTGTATTTGGAGTGAAGTTTCACCAATATTTATATGGCAGACATTTCATCATAAACACAGACCACAAACCACTTCTTGGCCTATTCAATGAAAAGAAACAGATACCACAGATGGCGTCTCCGAGAGTACAGCGTTGGGCTTTGATGTTAGCTGCTTACGAATATTCAATAGCGTACAAAGAAGGGAAGGAACACGCTAATGCTGACGCTCTCAGTCGCCTACCACTGCCAGATCTACCGAATAATACCGTGACACCTGGCGATAGTGTATTTTTGATACAGGTTTTGGAGTCAACTCCTGTCGATGAAGGTCGAATCAAGACAGTGACAAGGCGAGACCCGATCCTAGCCAGAGTTTGCAAACTTGTACAATACGGATGGCCTGAACGTTGCTTGGAGGAAGATTTACGTCCGTACTACAATCGAAGGAATGAATTAAGCCTTCATGATGTGGCCGCCAAGTTTGAGAAGCCAGGTCATCAATGAACTACATGAAACACATCCTGGAATCTGTCGTATGAAAGCATTGGCTCGTAGTTTTGTTTGGTGGCCAAGATTGGATGGTGATTTAGAACTGAAAGTCAAGAACTGCATCGTTTGTCAAACGCACCGTAAAAAACACCACAAGCGAAGTTGCACCCGTGCGAGTGGCCCAATAAACCGTGGTCGAGGATACATATAGATTATGCGGGACCGTTCCTGGGGAAAATGTTCCTCATAGTAATCGATTCATATTCCAAGTGGATGGAAGTATTCCCTATGAACAATTTAACTTCAAGCGCAACGATTGAGAAACTAAGAATGGCATTTGCCACGCACGGTCTTCCCGAAAAGCTAGTCAGTGATAATGGATCGTGTTTTACAAGTGAAGAATTTGAACGATTCCTGAGTAAGAACGGCATCAAACATGTAAAAACAGCTCCATACCATCCAGCGTCAAATGGGTTAGCGGAACGAGCAGTCCAGACGTTTAAAGAAGGAATGAAAAAGTTGAAAGAAGAAAGTATTGAAACAAAAGTTTCACGCTTCTTGTTTCAATATAGGATCACACCCCAAGCTACAACCGGTATAACTCCAGCGGAATTGTTGATAAGTCGAAAACCTCTGTCAAGCTTAGATTTAAAGTAGAACTGAATTTGAAGTAGAACTGAATGACAAGCAAAGGATAAGAAAGCACCAAGATCAAGTCATCAGCAGAGAAAATAATGAGGTGGGGGAGAACAGAAACCTCAGAGGAGAAAGCCGAGAGGATTTGACCAGCACGCCGTGGATGGAAAAACCACCTACTAAGGACATTAAAACAAGGGAAGTGCCACAACAAGAGATGTGTTCTAATCCAGCCACATCCCGTCTATACCCAGCAAGAGAACGACGCAGGCCAGATTATTATGGACAAAGTTAATTTATCATAAATGAAACAAGACAAAACTTATCGTTAAATTCCATGTTGTTGATTTTCAAATTGTTGAAGAGTTATGTTGTAACTAAGAAGGGAGGAATGTAGTAGACTTACTTCCGCCCCGGAAGTAGTAAGCAGCAGGATTATTCACAGTCAAGAATAAAAGGAGGCAGGATACTACACACACACACACACACATATATATATATATATATGTAGTATCAAGTTTATATATATATATATATATATATATATATATATATATGTGTAGTATATATATATATGTGTATATATATATGTGTGTAGTAAAAAATTCATGAGGAAAAGACAAAAGAAAATCATAAGCGTGTCGGATCTATATATGTGGTAAAGATACATGTGCCTTTATATCTGAAGAAGAAGTTCAATTTTTTTGGCCTACGAACAATAAATTTCCAAAACTTTCTTCACGAATTAGCGTATTAAGAGGTGAATTTCATAAGAAATTTAAAAAACTCACAGTTTGTGCTTTATTGGGTCGAAGACACTCGGTTATCGCCTCGTGTTTTAAATCTCTATAAAGCACTCCTGCCCGGTTATTAAATATTACTTATATATATATATGGACGTACTGCATAAAAAGGCTGATCCAGAAGTTAATGGTCTCCTCTTGGTCTTGTATTTATATATATCCAGTATCCGGAGAATCTTCAAAAGTAAGCTTTTAGAGAGAGAGAGAGAGAGAGAGAGAGGAATGTTGTATGGACGATTCTGACAGTAGTGCTCAATATTAAGCATAATAGAGCAATATATAGTAGGGGAACTTAAGATAGTTCGTTGTTACTAATAGTTTCACGCCCGTAGTATATCTTCAATTGTCTGAGAAATATATATATATATATATATAATATGCGTTTTATCATCTTTAGAATATCGACTTTTTCAATTTTATCTCGATTTTGGAAAGAATCCGAGAGCTTACTTTTGAAGATTCTCCAGATACTGTAGATCTGGATATTTTATCGATAATTTCTTAGAGTTTTTGACCATTCCAAACATCCATCCACCAAGGCCAAGATCCACCAGGGATATTGACTAATGTTTAAGGTTTGTTCTTTAGAAGCAGATAACAGATGCCAGTCAGTAACTTCTTTTTTTTCTCGCAAATGTTTAGTTTTTCGTTAGTGTCATAGACTAACGTGATTAATAATATTCCATGTGTTACAAGGTCTATAGTAATTTATATTCCCATAGCCAAGAAGTGGCGTAGCAAGAAATTTAATGATATGGACAAGGCGGAGTATGAGAATAAGAATAGTTATAGCATAATCTTTGTTGTGGAAGGGTTTAGGTGAAATATTTGAATATTCGGGCATGGTCACGCTGGAATGTTTGATATTTCAAGATCTCTTAATCACCAGTTTCAGCATTATAATGAAAAAATTGACATACTTAATGAACAAGTCCTGCAATTCTGCAAACTAGTTCCCTGCAATTACCACGATAGTCTGACTGATATTGATGACATAATTTTACCTTTAAGCCGCGCTCAAGTTTGGTTGGAGCAGTTTCCGGAGTTGGAGCATACTTAGTTAGACGGAACACAGCGGACATACCTTGGTTAATTGGCGGCCTTGGAATGTTCTTCAATGGACTGTATACTGTGAAGGTTATCTATCCAAATTCCATTGCACCTTTGATGAATCCCAACCTTCTTAAAGACAATGGTAAGTAAAGTGTTTCATGTTGCGATTATTGGTCTATCTAGAAGAGGAAAAAATGTCTGCAGTAGGTCCATGAATAAAATTACAGGAAACCAGTGCACCAAACATCACCTATTGCTATACTGCTAGAAATACGTGAACACAAGAACGCTTCACGTCATATTCCAAGACTTATTCCTGTCCTTCAACAGGGCAACCATAGATGAAGGAATGCCTTGCAATGTCTTCCCTTTGGTTATAGTCTTCAGGCCCGCCCAAAGTCTGGGTGGGGCCCAGGTCAAAATAGAAATTTGAGGGCCCCTTTTACACAAATTATTTTGGTCTATATTGCGCTTGACAATAGCACTTTCATCGGGTTCTTTACCGGAGAGCATGAAGATAACTATTCGCTTGAAGACATGAGTGTCCTGCCCTGGCTCAGTATTCATTGAATAGATAAACAGCGTGGATTCAATAAAAGTAGGGAATCTTATTCAGTTATTTGATTTTCATTTGAAACATAAAGGAAATAAATTTATCAGTACCCTGAGGGAGTCAAAAGGAGCCTCCCTTCAGCTGGTGCCCGGAGCCCCTCTTGCACTTGGGGCCCGGGGCAAACTGTCCCAGTTGTCCCCCCCCCCCTCTGGGCGGGCCTGATAGTCTTAAGATTTTTGTTAACGATGTTCCATCAAAATGAAGATAAAAGGAAAATGTTGTATTGGTTCAGGATTTCAACCTGATCTGAGATTTTACACTAGCAGCTAGCCATTACACCACGACAGCAAAGAAAGAAAATTCACGTTACTTGTGTTTTTCGACAATTGAATAGGTTCGATAGCCTACATCATATAATTCTTTTGGTTTTTTTATTTTTTTATTCTTTTATTTTTTTTTTTGACTCTGCAGTTTACCTTAAAGAAACATATCTTTTAATAGTTTGTTGAAATATATCCAATTTTTTTGTAGTTACAAAATTTAAAAAGAAACACCGTGACTCAAGTATCTTCATGAAACTATGCTCCTTTCAAACATATCAGCACAACACGACGGTCAAGTTTTATGCTAGACATGTCATGTTTTGATCGACGAATTAGATGCTTGAACACAGTTCAAAAAACCAGAAAGCGATCACCCGAACAAAGCATTGGAAAACGAGAAAATAAAACTGAGTGACTTAACTTTACGTTTCACACACGATTAAGATTCTGTATTGGTTCCAGTTTCAAGAAACCTACATGCAATCGATGACAGTTAAAGTCATTTTACCTGATGTTGACGAAAGGATCTTAATGCTTTGACATTGTCAGTCAATTTCACGTTTTTATGACGTTAAAGAGATGTCAGTTTTTTCATGTATTGGCAATGAAATTATCGTAATGTGTTGAGGAATAATTGTACGGACAAAAGCCATACGATACACTTTGCCGTTTATTTGCCAAAATTCGCCATATTAGGTGTTTCAATATACAAACAAATTAGATTTTAATTCCAATTCATGTACTGCCAGCCCCCTGCCTGATCAGGGGACAGAGGAGGCCATAGCTCCCCCGGAAATTTGCTAGAAAATTATATGACTAGTAACAGGAAAAGATTGAGGAAATTATAATTTATGCTTGAGATTGATAATGAATAAAAATAAATTAAACATATACGAGATTGATAATAGATAAAAATAGACCCTATTGGTCATTCGGTACGGGCCTGGCTGTCAGCTAAGGTTCAGCTAACTTAGACTAGATGGGAAATGAATAGGTTGAATTAAACTTTTAACAATTCACTATTTCTGTTTTTCAGACGAAGACTACGTTCGCGGTATGTTCAAGAAGTTCGCAGACTACCACAATATCCGCACCCTTATTGGAACCGCAACATTTGTAACATTCACGTTCTGTTACTTTAGGTCTAAATATTAAGAATTTTCCAATAAACGTTGTTGTTATTGATGTAAATATTCATCATCACTGTTACTCTAGTGGTATATAATGTTTTTGTTTAGTGTAAAAAAGAAAAAAGGAAAAGAAAAAAAACTCCAGAACACCGTACGGTTACTGTTTGCTTTTAAACTTGGACTATGAACTGGAATTGAGTCCCTTATGCCTAAGACTGCAGATCAGCGGTCAATTGTCGAAAACCTGGATGACTCCTCAGGTGGACATGAGTAGTCTGTATTTTTTTAGAAAGTTTAGTGAACGGGACGGCTGGGTATTTTAAGACTCAAAACACAAATAACGAGTGAAATATCACTGTTTAGTATGTGGTGCTGTAAGCTCTCTCTCTCTGTCTCTCTCTGTGTGTGTGTCTCTCTCTCTGTCTCTTTCTCTCTCTCTCTCTCTCTCTCTCTCTCTCTCTCTCTATCTATCTATCTATCTATATATATATATATATATATATATAGAGAGAGAGAGAGAGAGAGAGAGAGAGAGAGAGAGAGAGAGAGAGATATTAATCAAGAAGACCGCAAATAAACGTTTCGGCAATATGTCTTGTTCACAATAAAATTTCTGCCTACTACACCTTCCTTATATAACAACTAAAACATGTAATTTACATAAATTTCAAATTCTAATAAACTGTAATATAAAAATAATTAAAACTATCATTAAAACCACGCCATATTAAGACCCTTGGGAGCCATAGTTCCTAATGTAAGGATCCAGAAATCCTCGCATCTCGTAGGATCAGATGGGTCGGTCTTATCTATTAACGTATATATATACATATATATATATATATATATATATATATATATATATACGCTCCCACATTTTGATACTGTTGACCACTCTATGGATATATAAAGATAACTGATAGCGTTAGGCAATGCCCACCGTTCAAGTAGCGGCTTGAGCACTCTGGTCCCTTGTCGATCCAAGTTCGTTCCGAGCTGCACTGATGAGCTGTAGTACAGCGAAACGTACGTCTGCAGATTGAACATATATATATATGTTCAATCTGGCCTCATCAGGGTAGTGCTGACGAGCAGGATGGAGAAGCCTATATTATATATGGATGATGAAAAGTTTGTTCTCAAGCTTTATCCCAGAAAATTTCGGAGTTTCCCAACGGGAATCGAACCCGTGTCTTCCGATTGCCGGTACGGTTGTTTTACCACTAGACTATAGGATCTCAGACGGCAAGTATGATGTTAATTAGAGATGTGGTTCGCAATATTGATATGCCTCTTTCGTACTTGAAAGCTGAACATACCTGTAATGTGATATTGTGTATAAGTAAATTTCATCTTACTAAGTGTAGATGTTTGTAAGCTTGGATATCCAAGCTTATAAACATCTACACTTAGTAAGATGAAATTTACTTATACACACACACACACACAGAAAAAGCAAGACAATGCTTTTGCTTACTTACATCTTGCGAAGGACGGTGAAAGACCGGAAAACATTTTCGTCTATTTTCGTAATTGGTTTGTCTCCAAGATACCTGAATTTAAAAATTGGGAAAACAGGTAAGTACAAGGGCAACATTTACAACAACAATAACAGCAACAACAACACTCATTTGAATGAACTAACGCGCAACAATAATGATACATTATTTGGAACAAATGGAACTGAATATGCATGTGAAACTCATTTAATCCCGGCCAATGTGCGTTAAAACGTGGAAGTTCCATAGGCACGAAACTCTGAATTTCAAGTGACTCAAAAGATCATTCATAATTTAAATGGAAGCAAGGAAACAATTCTCCTGACTAACAACAGTTAAAGGATGTCTTATGGTAAAATGAAAATTCATTAAATGTTAAGTTAACAATTCTACAAAAGCATAAAAGTACTGTGTGAAAGAAGATCAAATTTACATTTCAAAATTGCAAACGAGAAATGAAGGTGTGATTTTCAGATTCGTCCGGAACTGAAGTGAATTGAAATGGTTAGACTGAACTACAATTGTTTGGTAACCTGGAAAGAAATCCTGAATTAAATCTCAATTCTAAACTGTACTCAAGTATTATCCTCAAGAAGTTGTTCACTTAGACAAGTACAAAGTCTATATTATATGTGAAAACGGTACTCTGTGCAAGCAGACATGCGTATGCCCTGCATATCTATTCACTGTGTTTGTCTTCAGCATGCACGTTTATTGTTTCTTTTTGTCGATTAAGCTGTGTGGTTATTTTGGGAATATTTTCTGAACATTGTTAATCTATTCTATCAACTTCTACCACGAAAAAATTATCTTTTCTCTTTCCAGCTTTAACGTCTGCCATGTTTATGTGACGTTATGGTAGTTACGTTTGTTTGAACTTTAAAAAATGAAAATAATCACCTACTATCATATATGTCCACGATCTATTTGTATTTTGAGAATCCAGGTGCTGGTCGCAATCAACCTCCTACAGGCTTTTTATATCAAAAAGTGCAGTTTTGTTGATGATCCAGCTCGGGCAGTAAATCCATTTCAAGAAGTGAAAACTTGGCAATGAGGATGGCGTGACAATTTTTCGAAACAGCTTTATTAGACGATTTTTCCAAAATAAAGCGCTATAGCCATGGACATCACTCTTTCCAACCCTTATTTCGGAAAGATAATTGCTAAAAAGTAATGACTACACAAATCCGACCGCTGTTTAATTTTAGATATACTTCCTATGTCCATGGTCCAAAGAATCCAAGATAATAAAAAGTTTAAGAATTTGCGGCTGCTCTTTAACATTCTGAAAGCAAACAAAATTAGATCATTTGAAATTATCGAAGCTCTTCATTAACTTGTTGAACGCGGGAGAGTTTTTCAATCTCCCACGTGATCACAAACTGGTGGCCATCTTGAATTAACATTTTCTTAAATAATTTGCAAATTCTTAATATAATAATCACAATATGGTTTTCATTGTATTGTATATATTAGTTCCCAGACGCCTCTCATTGAAACAGAACATTTTACCCTACAAGAGTAAAGTAAGTCTTTTCTTCCGCATAATGGATGAAATATTACGTAGTTAGATGTCCGACTAGTGCATTGCAAAGGACAAAAACAAGAACTACAGCAACCTACCTACAAACAAGGAATTATATTTAACAGGTTTTATAGGTACACATTGGTAAAATATAAACAAATTATATCATCATTAGGTCAATTTCTTTCGTTCTCCAATGGTTTATAAATAACTCATAAATCTCATTATTGATTCATGTATACTTCTTGATAAAATTTCGCTAATTCCATACGTTTGTCGGAAATTTAAAGATTCCTTGCTAAATTTCACCAACAGTGGTATTAGACACCTTGACCTCGGTGTCTGAGATGTAGCAACGTTTGGACTTCGCCCAATGTTTGGTCACATCAAATTTAAAAGCGTTACTTTTGGTCTCCGTCCACACATATCCATGATCCGTTTTTGAAAACGCCAATTTTTCTGTGCGTATTGCCTTCCCGTGCGCAAGTATTCGGCGAATATGGGCACCGAAAATAAAACTTTTTAAAAGCGCTACCCAGAGTGGGAATTTTCTAAAACGGTTTTTTCATACTTTCGTGTGGACGGATGAAAACGGAACTTTTCAAGAACGCGCACGTTAAGGTGTGGTATCCTGCGCGTGATTTAATATGTTGGACAGACATATGACTTTTGTGTCGCTTTTGCTTGGGCTTTTTTCAAGCCTAATTACTGTGACTTGAGCTCAATCAAACTTTGATGAACTTTCAAGCTGGCTACGTAAAGATGATGCTTAACATTGTCTGCTACTTTTCATTCCCGATCTTAAAGGCCAGACTGAAACGTCTTCTTTTGCGAGATACATGTCTCTAATATTCCGCTATATTTCAATTACATTCTTATGAATAAAAAGTGAGAATTTGAATATTCCATGAAAGAAGTCGGGCTGAGTGAACTGAACAATAAAGTAACAAATCAAAATAACCATTCAAAGTTAAGATAGAGCATCGTGATATAAACACTATTTGGTGTTGTAAACTAAATATAACGTCCTTTAGGGTTACCTCAAGAAATAGACCTGAGAAGAGAAAAGCAAATATAGTAAACCCGGAAGTTTACAAATTTCAAAGTGTGAAAGTCGTGTTGCGTGAAGATGATTTTTTACATACGGCATAAACTCAGTGGAGGTGGTGAAACTACGTCAATCAACCGATAATTCAAAAAGGCATCAATCAACTCTCAAATACTGAGGGAGATTTTAGGTAAATCTTCGCTGCATTTCATTGACCGGCTTTTCGTTAAAACGTCACTGAAATCCTACCTGGATATGGAGAGCAATTTTTTCTCTATCTTGAATTCTCCTAAACCGAGTATTTTCACTTCAAGTTCTTCGTTGAGGGGGTTCATCACTTTCATAACTTAACAGTTTGCTTCCATTCGCTTTCAAATTTTCCATTCGGTCACATTGCAAGCGGTTATTTTGTTGTAGATTAGTCCAAGTGCACTGTGATGGGAATAAACACGAAGTTCAACGTTCTTAAAACTTCAAGCAAGCTTGGTTGAAAGTAGCCCAACATATTTACATAAACTTTACTAAGAAAAAGTATTCAAAAAAATCTGATCATTGTTAAAGCCTGGTTTACAAGAGTGACATGAGAATAAGGACAAGATCAAAACGAAAACCAAGTGTGATATCTCATCAGGGACTTGGAAAGACAAAACAACAAGAATTTTTCTTTCTTTCGTCTTTTGTTTGGATCTTGGCTTATTCTTGGACTATGATCTTATGTTTGTGACTACGACGATTCTTATGTCATAGGCCTGACTTCATTCCTTTGTTTTGCCTTTTGTTTTGTCTTTATGCTTACGCTCTCGTGTGAACCAGGGTTTAGCCTTCATCTTTTCACACTGAATCCTGGTTCACACTTGAACATGAGCATAAGCATAACATCAAAACAAAAGCCGAAACAAAAGAATTTAGTCAAGCCACCGACATAAGGATAGTCGTAAGCATAAGAATAAGATCATAGTGCAAGCATAAGCCAAAAGCCGAACGAAAGACGAAACAAAAAAAATCCTGGTTGTTTTATCTTCACAAGTCCCAGAGCAGATGTCATGCTTTGTTTTTGTATTGATCTTGTCCTTATGTTTATGTCGCTATTGTGAACCAGGCTTGACGTCGTGATCCAACCCCATTGGAAAACCTCTTTTGTTGGGAAATAAGAAAGTTATTGAACCCGACTTCGGTCTTTTAGCTGCTCTAAGCCTCACGCCACCCATTCCTTTAACTACTGATAAACTTCGTGCGGAAACTATACAGCTAATCGACCTCAGTGGTTTCAACATATTTTAATGTCTGTTTAACCCTTTCACCTTGAATTTTTCAAAAGATATTATGAATTATTCAATCGATTCAGAATGCTTTTGAAAATTTGTTGAAATCTGTTCATGCCTTCAATTTGCAAACATTATGTCGCGCCTATATGCTTGGTTGGGTTAGTTGGCTTTAAAATTTTTCTTCAAGCATTTGCCGAGCATTTGGGGCGACTTCTTTGACTATGCTGTTTGGAAGCAAAGACAAATTTGTCCTGACATGTTCTCAACGTCTTCCAACACCTTTAAACATAGTTTAAAATTCCGTTTAAAAGAGCCAACATTTTATTCAGTAAGAGTTGCGTGAATAGAGAATTTTTTTAAACTTATTGAGGTTTGACAGTAAGGAACTGTTTATATGGCAGACGTGCCAGTCCGGTAAGCAAGATCTTGTCTCATTACCATTTTGTTGTAAATTTTTTCATTCCGTTTACTTGGGGAAACGGGTCAGCTCGGTAAGCGAGATCTCACTAGTGAAGTGGGGAGATCTCACTAGTGAAATTGGGAGATCTCGGTAGGCGGGATGAAAATTTTCCCATGAGTGAAAGCTAGCTAGAGTTACACTAATTTTTAAAAATGGCATAACGACAGATGTAAATAACTATAGACCAATTTCGATTTTACCAGTTGTCACAAAAGTTTTTGAAAAAATAATTTGTGATCAACGGTATAATTATCTTAATGAAAACCATATTTTAGCTGGCTGCCAGTCGGGATTCCGCTCCCTCCATAGTACTCTTACTGCATTACTTGAGACAACCAATAATTGGTCTGTCAACATAGACAAGGGCCTCCTAATGGAGTCATTTTTATTGACCTAAAGAAGGCCTTTGACACAACTGATCATGAAATTCTTCGTAAACTCGTAAACTATGGAGTTGATCGGAATACCCTGAAGTGGTTCGAATCATACCTCAGTAATCAGAGTCAAAAATATAATATAAATTGCAGTTTATCTGGTATTGGTTCAATAAATTGCGGGGTACCACAGTGTAGTATTTTTGGTGCTTTTCTTTTTTTAATTTACATTAATGATTTGCCTAACTGCCTCAACAAAGCTTCTGCAAAGTCTTTTGCAGATGATACAACGATAAACTTTTCTGCTAAGGACGTAGGCGAGCTTGAACCTGACATTAACTCAGAATTGTGTAATATAAATTGCTGGCTGGAAGCAAATAAACTTAGTCTAAATACAGCTAAAACTGAGTTCATGATCATTGGTTCAAGGCAAAAATTGTACACTGAAAGAGATGACGAGATATGCGTTAAAACAGAGAATGGCATGATTAGGAGAGTTAAACATACGAAATTATTAGGTCTTATTATGGATGATCGACTCTCTTGTTCTAAGCAAACTGAAGAATTATGTAAGAACGTTTCGTCGAGCATAGGCAAGCTAAAAAGAGTAAGACCTTTTATATTCTTGAACACTGCAATTCAAATCTATAAATCACTAATTCTCCCCTATTTTGATTACTGTGGTCCAGCATGGGACGGGTTATGTAACTAATATAATGATAAACTACTAAAATTACAAAATCATGGCTCAAGAGTGGTTCTGAGAGCCAGTTGTGATGTTGGGTCAAATGATTTATTAAACCAATTGAAATGGGATACGCTTGTAACTAGGCGTAAAAAGCAAAAGGCTATTCTAATGTACAAGTCTCTGAATAACCTAACTCCGGAGTACTTACATGACATGTTTGTTCTTCGGAACTCAAACTACTCCTTACGGAATTCAGATAAGTTACTTACACTTCCAAAGCCTCGTACAGACTACTTGAAACGCAGTTTCAGTTATAGTGGCGCCGAATTATAGAATAGCCTACTACAACAAGTGAGGAATATTACCTCATTAAAAGGGTTTAAGAAACTTTAAATTATCGGATCTCCACACAGCAATCATGTAAATAGGTATTTTATTTTCCCCTTTTTATACTACTTGTAATTCTTTTCTTTCCAAATTTAAATTGTAAATACCTACTGACGATTTTACCGTATATAAATATGTATGTAATAAATAATAATGAAATAGCTGGGTTGGTCCGCTCACCGGGAGGTTTTTTTGGGAGTGCACATGTGCTACGGTTGTTTCATTACTTCCGCGCCAAATTTCAACGCGAACAACCTCGGCAATCGGGATCAAATTTACCCATATAAAAGCGGTTTTCCACTGAGCGACGTATTTCGAGCGAATCGACGTTTGTCGAACTACTACCTTTTTGCACGAAGGGTAACCAATTTCCACATGTTTTGGCGGAAAAATCAAACCCCAAGCACAATCAAACATGGCGGCTATAAACAGAAGATATTTGCTAAAAAAATTGACACTGCTGTTAATTCTCAGGTTAAGGCTTCGTAGGCGAGAGAATAAGTACAAGAAAAGGTTTTGGATCCGTAAGATCTACCGTGAACGATTGAAGAAAAGAGAATATCGTCTGCTGGTAACAGATATGAGGCTGTCGACCACGAATACTTTTTCCGGTGCTTTAGGATGACCCGTTCTTTATTTGAAGGATTGCTTTCGTGGATTGGGCTTAAAATCAGGAAAACGGCAACTCCTATGCGTGGTCCATTTGGCCCTAGCGAACGACTTGCAGTTACACTGTGATATCTCGTGCCTGGGATGCACGTGACTATCGCAGCAAGTTACCGTATTAGTCCATCTACCATTAGGAGGATAATCAAAGAAACTTGTAAGATTTTGTGGGATGTTCTGAAAGCAAAAGGTTTCCTCAACGTCCCTCAGACAAAAGAACAGTGGAAAAAATGTCTCATGATTTCAACAATTATTGGAACTTCCCTCATGCACTGGGTGCCATTGACAGGAAGCACATTGTTATACAGGGACCTCCACGTGCTGGATCAGAATTTTTTAACTGTAAAAAAACTCACAGCTTCGTGTTGATGGGAGTGTGTAATGGTCATTATCAGTTTACTATGGTCGACATAGGAGACACTGGAAGACAGTCTGATGGTAGTGTGTACAACAACAGCAACTTAGGACATGCCATAGACAACATTTTATTGAATATTCCATCAGCAGAAAAACTTACCAATGAGAGTGAAAGGAGATCACCATATGTATTTTTAGGAGATGATGCTTTTGGACTGGAAACATACATGATGAAACCATATCCCGGCACAAGTTCCAATATTTCTCAAAGAGTCTTTAACTATAGATTGTCTAGGGGCAGGAGAACTATAGAAAATACTTTTGGAATTTTAGCTTCCCGTTTTCGCATTTTCGGCAGACCAATCAACTGTCATGTAGAGAATGTAGTTCATATAACCAAGGCTGCTGTTGCATTACATAATTTTTTGATTTGTACGAGGTCACCTGGAGAAATTCACAGCTATTGTTCATCAAATTTAATCGATCTGGAGTCGTTTTCAGGGTTAATACCAGGAGAATGGAGATAAGAAGTTACAGAAGGCATGCTTCCTTTGAGAAGGACAAGCTCTAACAACTATTCAAATGATGCAAGAATTGTAAAGGATGATTTTAAAAACTATTTTTTTATCTCCTGAAAGATTTGTTAGTTGACAAGTTGAAGCAGTCACTCGTACGTCATATTAATTCCAGCAGAAAATGTGTAATAAAGTTAACCTGGATCATAATATAGCACAAGACAGGTATACATATCACATACTATAATTATAGTATGTCTCTGTTTATCCAACTTTCTAATGGTAATGTTTTAATCCTCTGAGTCAAACTCCATCTTATAAAGAAGTTCATCGATCCTAAACTTGGCCAATCGTTTTTTCTTTAAAGGTAGTTTTCGTAAAAAAGGTATGAGACTCCTGCAGTATAATGGATCTTCATCTTCATCCAAATGAACTTGAGGATAACTGTCATGTTTCATGTCTTGTAGTATTTTTACAAGCATAGAAAACACATTGTCGGCTAATTCTCTGCGGCTTTTAGCATTTTTTCCTCCACTGGAGAGATCAGCTGAAAACTTTCTTTTATGTACTCCAACTGAAGGTTGGACTTCTGATTCACATGATAAAGGTGATGGTAAACTTGATGTATCAGAACCTTCACCACATGCAATGACTATATTACTTTCAATAGGTTTGTTTGACGCTTTGTCATGGAGAAATGAAAGTTGATCAAAGTATCTACATTTTGACAATATGGAACTAGCTGCTCCCGACTTGGTTGCCTTCCCACGTCGATCAAGGCATTTCTTTAGGTTCTCCTTCAATTTTTTAAATTCTTGTTTCAGGAACTCCACTAAAGTAAAAAGTAACATTTTATGATATCAGTCACATCAATTCTTAAATTTCCTACACTAGCATTATCATTATCATTATCGTAGTTTGGTTTAAGCTTGCCAAAGCAAATTCACATGCATTATATTGAGCTCTCCATTTTTTTACTTTGTAGCAGTGAAGAAATATTGTGCAGCCATCAATCCTACTATTACTTTAGTATTCAGCATGTGAATGACCAGAATTAATTTTTTACTATTTTATAGTGTGCTGAGCTGTGATCTTCATTTTCAAACTATCATTTTGAACTGATTGTTAATTATGGCAAATTCATCTAATGCATGTATATGGTGAAAAAAGTCTTGATACGGGGAAAAATGGATAGGCAAACATTCATTTTTGGAAAATTTTTAAAATTTAAAGTCCTTTTGATTAGAAGTTGAAGAAATTCACTGCAATACTGGGCATGTTTACAGAACAAGTTTTCAGAATTGAATATTCTGGTCCCAAGACTACTTCTCATAACCAATTAATCCTGTTTCATAGAAAAATCAAACAAATATATCTGAAAGGAAATAAAAACAAAGACACTGTGTAAACACTTGCGGCAAACGTTGCTCTACCTGATCGTTAAGGGAGGAAGATATATCCTCAAACATTAAGCTAATTTTCCTAATGCCTCTGGAATAATTTTTTCTAGGATGCTGGTGAAAATCTTGCTGGCAAGAACAGAGTGAAATTGCTTGGTATCAGCCAGAGTAAAGTAACAACAGACCATTTTTCATTAAGTGGAGAGGTCAGTAGGCTAAATGAGTCAGGTGTTAAGTCTTTAACAGTTCTGGATTCTGAGACTGGCCATATCCAGTGCAGACACCTGTACCATGAGGTCGAAAATAGCAATGTTGGGGGGCAACTTGGCCTTGAAAGGTGTAGTCCATGCTTAGTTTGAACTGTTCCTTAACAAAGCAATTAATCTCAAATACCTTTTTGCCACATTGGCCTGGCCCTCTCACTGGATCTGCTACAGATTACCCCTGAGCTGGTCATGATATCCCCTCTTGAAAAGTAAAGTAAGGCCTGTTTGAAAGTTACCTGCTACTAATTAGCCTCACTCGGCTAAAATAACCTCCTGCTATTTTACCTTTTATTGGCAAAACAGTGATCCTTTGGCCAACTTGGGGACAATAGGTAGACCAGCCCTATACAACTCTCAACTAACTTAAGCAAAAAAGGGCCTTTTTTGTTTTTCTCTGATTTACACTTTAAGATTTAACTTATTTAAAGGACACTTGGTTCATTTCTTTTTTTAATGGGTAAATGTATATTTATTCGGTGAGTACCAACTATTTTCAAACACAAAATACATTTCATGACTACTCCTATAGGGACAAAAAATGTACAATTACAACGTTAGTGTGATTGTCGTAAGGCAAAATGTAAATATTGCACTAACATTAAAGCAAGACACACCTCTACCAACAAACAGTACTTAAAAACGAAATAGGTTAACATGCAATAAGTATTGATTACTGACCATCTTTACTGAAGACTTATGAAAGTTTTTCTCATGCATTTAGTTTACAGTTCCTGTCCTTGTATGATGTAGTAGAAGTGTTCCATAAACAGGGAAGATTTTTTATTTCTTCAATGAATATCTCTAAATCGAATTCTTTTGTTTTTTCATATTCTGAACCTGTTCCAGAAGCATTTGATGAACCAATTTCTTAATCAACATCTTTGAAACTGGTAACATCGTGTTCTTCAGTTCGATCCCCTTCAAATGGCTGAACTTCAGAATGATGTAACCCGATATCAAACTCTTTGCTTTGCTGTTCCTGCAACCGCTGTAGTAAACCAACTAAATCAATCTCACCTAACACTCCTCCTATGTCCGCCATCTTTGTTTGAAGTTCGAAATGAGTTTCCCGATTACTGGATTGATTGGCTCTTCAGTTTGTTCGACAAAGCGAACACAGAAAAAGTGGTTAGTTTTTCGACTGTCTTTCGACATCCATGCAGTCGGTTTGCGAAAACAAAATAGCACGATGGCGCATGGTCACGAGAACTTTTCATTGACAAACGTCGATTCGCTCGAAATATGTAGCTCAGTGGAAAACCGCCTTAAAGGCAAGGCAAAAACAGTCTAAAAAAGGGGCTATCCCTCTTACCGGGCTGGCTCGCCTCACATACAAAAATCCCCTAAGAAACCTATGAGAAATCGACGCATTCGGGTTACTATAAAATTTCTCACGGGCGGAGTAGTTGAACAGACTTACACTTATACTTAATCCCATCCCAACAGGGATTTTTCCTCGCTTCTTTCACGGTATAGGCTTTACAGACTACTATCTATAACCAGTTGTAATAGCAATAACGAGTAATAGTAACCATAAGTAGCGCTTTCTTTATCCATTTTACAACATGCAGCAACTACATAACTTTTGAAACCTTTATGGACTAACAGGCAGTTAAAGTCTTTATTTATACTGGGTAACCCTGCCGGCTAGCTGATCTGTTCTTCCTAGAGGTCCAGTAAGGGCCGCCTCTCATGGGTCCAGCGTTATTACAGGAGGAAACCCGAGAACTCGGGGGAAAACCTGCGACGCTTGGTAGAGTCAAACTGGACAACACTCTTTTCACATGAGACCAAGGTAACTTTAAGCGGGTAACTTCATGGAGCTGGCAACGAACCTTAGTCACAGTTTGAGACAATTACTCTATCACTGTACCACCAGTGCGCATACCCCCCACTAATTGTTTTTGAACAGGAATAAAGAGTAAAAGCATATATAATAGCGCATACTAAGCGTTATAAACTTTTAATCTTCAAGTTTATCTAATATTTAAAAAACAAGCAGGAGTGCTTTTATCAGATTTAAAATACGAGGCCACTGCCGAATGTTTTGGATCCAATAAAGCACGTACTCCAAGTTTTTCAAATAGTTTAAAAAATAGACCCCTTAACAAACTGGTTCATATAGTAAGTTTGAAAATTGATGTTTTCTAAGCCCCAAAAATTTCAAGAGAAAAGTAAGTGTGTTTTTATTATATTTAAAAACACGACAAGTTTTTGATTTCCTTAGTATTTTCCTCATAATATTATTGCTTGAAAACATTCTTAACCAGGAGAATTTTGTAAACTTGAATATATTTGCTTTATATTTTTGTAGGTATAATTCTTTAACATGAAGAGATAAAATTATAAATTATGCAGGGTACGTTCAAGACATCCAAAAAGACGACAAATTCGACAGTTCAGAAAACTTCAGTGAATTGGTGAAGATTATTTACATGTTTGTTTGGCACATTAAGAAATTATTTAACTTAAAGGGTAATGTTTTAGCAAGCCGTAGTACGCGCCATACCAATTTTACAATTTGTGATGTTAAAACCGCTGCAGTGAACTTTTACTCAAGAGCATTTTTTTTTATCTTGAGTTGAAACCGGTGTTTCGTTATCTCAGTTCGTTCTTTCGACAAAGTTTGTAGAATATTTAGTTCTATTTTACTCATTACTACCATTTTTGTCTTTTCCCTGAAGCGTATTAACCTTTCATTGCATTTATACTGTACAAAATAAATTAGGTAATATTCTGGGGATATTTTTAGGCTATACAGATGTCTCTCTTTCCGTGACCTCTCTTAAAGTATGTTGAATAAGAGCGTTTGTTTCCATACTCTTGTTATTCGAGTTCGTAGATGCTGAAGAACCTCCCTTATCGTGAGTTTCAACTGAGCTATGGATACCTCGGATGAAGGTTGGTAACGACAGCCTCCGAAGTTTTAAATGAACGTTAGGATTCTCAGAAATTGCTCCGCTATAAGAACTGCGGCGGCTAAAGGACTGCTTATGTCTAGTTATTTTCAGAAATGGGTATTTGTCCTCGACCCGTCGGCAGATGGAAACAACATCCTTTTTGAAGTGAGACGTGAAGATAGCGTATAAGAATGGATTTGCGCAACTATTCAGTGGGAAAACAAACACAGTAAAGATTTTGGCTTGGTTCAAGCTGACCAGAGTCGATCCAAACGCTGCAGTCAGTGACAAGAATACAATAGGCGCCCAACACGCAAAGTCAGTAAACACCAAAAGGGCCATACGTTTGGCAACACGAAAATCACTTGCGTTCCATGCATTGGATCCCCGGATTGAACAGTACATGAGAATGTAGCAGCAAAGAATAACTACAAAAGCCGTAGCATTTAGGCATAAGAGTAACGAGAGAAATGCAATAGACTGCGTGTTTTCGATCTCAAAAGGAAGACAAATGCTGAATTTTGAATAACTGTTGATATGTAGAAGTGGCAGAGACGCAGAAGCGATGGCGAATATCCAGCCAAATGCCATGACGATCATAGCTGTTTTGAGCTCGAGTTTGCGGTTGACTCTTATGGCGTTCTTGATTGCTATGTAACGTTCCAACGTAATCACGGTAAGTGTAAAGACGGAAAGCTCACTTGATAAAACGGCAAGGAAACCAGCCGTTCGACACCCAGCGCTCATTTGCCACTCAAGCGCATACCTCTTGAAATTTCCAAACGTGGAAACATCAACGACTGCTAAGAAACCCAAGTAGACTCCCATAAAGAGATCCGCAAAAGCCAGGTTGCTGATCAAGAACCGTGATACGTCCATTTTCGTGTGACTTGCAAGAATAACAATAATAACGGTTGCATTTCCAATGAGGGCCAATAGAAATACGATCCAGACGCCACATCGTAGAATCCAGTCTCCCATCAAGTCCTCGCACGGGAAGAAAGGATCAGGTTTTGGAGTACATTTAACATGTGTTGGACTAGGTAACGATTCATTGGGCATTTCAGAGTCTTCTTCGTTGGTGACATTCATACTTTCGTCATCATCAGTGCCGTAGCCTGAGCCGAATTCAAGCCACGTAAATTCCACTTCACCTTCTTTTGCTGAGGAATGGATGTCATTGTTTTCAGTCCTTTCTTTGAAGGGGCAACAGTGGTATGGATATTCTACCTCAAGCGTATCGATTTGCGGAAAAGAATCTGACGCCGGGAATTGAGTTAATTTTGTGTTCCCTTTGACGGAGAGAAATTGTAGGGTCCTCAGGCCTGCAGTCGGTAGCACGGGAAAATTGTTCTTGCTCAAGTCGCTGTGAATATTCGAATAACATAAATGTTTTTTGAGCTGTGAAAATACATTCATGTGAAAATACATTCATATACATTCATAAACTAAGGAAACAGTATAGGGTAGTTTCCGGGGTTGAGGTAACTAACCTTCTTAGTTCATTATCAAGGGGGCTTCATACTGAATATAAGGTAAAAAACAAATTCCGAAAAACAATGACATCTTGAAAATCCAAGATACGAGTTAAAAACAAGACGACGAATGATTACGAGATGATATTTCGACTTTATTGCAAAGTCATAATGAAATCGAAAATGTCGATTTGACAATGACTGTTCAATAAAGTCGAAATATCATCGCAATCATTCGTCGTCTTGTTTTTAACTCATATCTTGGGTTTTCATGATGTCATTGTTTTTCGGAATTTGTTTTTTACTTTATACTGAATATAGTAGTGTAGTAACTATTTGATTTAAGGAATAAAAATAAAATTGGCTTTCATCGTTCTGTTTATTGCATAGCTTTTGTACAGTTGGACGACTACTAAATCTGCGAATGGATTCTCAATGGTGGACTAGCTAGACTTTGTCAATTTTTCACCCAGTGGATCAATTGAATTAAAATTGACAGCAAGGTGACCAAACAAGAGTCTGAAACTGACAGCCAGAAATACCCCTATGTCGGCCATATTTGGCTTCACTTCGCCCTAGGGTAATCGTTCTTCCCCAGAGTGCATTTGTGTTAGTGTACACGGAGTTCAACGCTGAAAATTCGTTATCAGCACACTTTGCCCCCAGTAGCGGAGGAAAATTTCTAGATGTTCGATATGAAAAATAAATAATGATCGATATGTATAATAAATGATAAACTTTGATGATATGTGTACCTACTCATGTAATATATATATATATATATATAATATATATATATCCGGTTCACGCAAGGATACAATTTAAAGTGTTACTGTTCGCATTCAAAGCTATACATGATCTTGCGCCATCCTACATTAAGGATCTCATAGAAATTAAATCGAAGTCTTCCTTCAACTTAAGATCTAATAGCGGTATTCTATTGGAACCTCCTATTGGAAAAATGCTTACTACCATGGGTGCTCGATCATTTCATGCTGCAGCACCACAACTCTGGAACAGTCTCCCGCTTAATATTCCTTCATTGACATCTATTGACATTTTTAAAAAATCTTTAAAAACTTATCTTTTCCGAAAAGCTTTTATTGACTTTTAATAGGATATGTTCATTTTTACAAGTTTTGTAAAGCACTTTTGATCTGTTACTGTAAAAAGAGCTATATAAGTAATAAATTTACTATTATTATTATTATTATTAATAGTTTTAGGTCCATACCCATCGTTGACAAACTAATCAATTTTCTGGGCCGAAGGCTGTGCAACCATGTGGCAAGTCTAGATATCAGATTAGGTGTGGCGCCAGGAATTTCCGGCGCAAAGGCTAACGTCCCCGACAGGGCGGCTAAACCAGAGACTGAAGGACCACATCTCTTTATGATTTCCTTATTTGAAGGTCGAAAGCATGTTATTTTTCGAAAAAAATCATCGCAATAACTGACGAGAAACAGTGTTTATTTTTAGATTTTTGACATGCAGAAGAGTCTAATATCTTTCTTGAATAAATCAATATGTACTCATACTTTGTATTAAATATAAATGTGTTGTCATCAGTGACAATTCCCCAACAATTATATCATTTTTCTCTGATAGGCGGGCTAAGTTTCCCGGCGGGGGTACAGTACACTCCTCTGGCACCACCGCTGTGTCAGATAAGTCACCGGTCAGACTTCCAACCCCGATCCCAATTTCAAATCCTTATCCAAGAGCTGATTGGCATAAAATGAACACTAATGATGTCTAATGTCAGGAATTCCGACTGTTACATGTGGAGGAAATTAATAAAAAACCTGTTTATCAAAAACAAATGTACTACTTCTAAAAACATTCCTTCGTCGTTTCTCCTTCAACCCTTCGTTGGGTTGAAGGAGAATCACCCGGCGTTAGCCAGAGGGAAGTACTAAATTTCCACCTCTTCCACCAAAGAGTTAAGAAAGCAATGATCATTAATAGTCGTCGACAGTTGCTTTATTAATTCGAGTCGTCTCCGTACTTCACTTTCTTGCAAACGAATATTCTTTCCTCTGTGTCTCTGTCTGTCTTGGTCTGTGTCTGTGTCTGTCTGTCTGTCTGTCTCTCTATATATATATATAGATATAGATATAGATATAGATAAATATGTATATATTGATAACATACTGATATACATTTTCTTTGTGTGCCTAGGTCTCTCTCTCTCTGTATATATATATATATATATATATATATATGTATATACGTATATACGTACATACGTACATACGTATATATGTATATATGTGCATATATGTGTATATATGTGTATATATGTATATATATATATATATATATATGTATGATGAAAAGTTTGTTCTCAAGCTTTTATCTCAGAAAATTTCTAATGCTGCTCCCGATTAATCGATTAATCGATTATTTTTTGGCAATCGATTATTAAAAATAATCGGATCATCGACAACAACCACGCACAGCATGATATTCACCTGAACTTTCTTTCTTGAATTAAAAAAAAATGCGAAAAGATAACATTCTCGCGCTCTCATTGTAGTCAATTGTGGTCAAAGAAGAAGTGTGCAGCACTTAAGCCAGCCATTGTTGATGCACTGTTATTTTTAAGTGAAAACAATATGTAGACAGTCAAAGTGCATATTTCTTTATTTAGCCTATTTCTCTGTGTATATAATTATATTATATACGTTTTTTACTTGAGTTTTTCTACTGAAAAATTTCGAAACTTTAAAAACATTAAAGCATACCCCTTTCGTTGAAGAGACAAACCACTGTGGACGGGTCGTGATTCAATTTATTCAGTACGATTAATCGATATTAATCGATTGTTGACAGCGATTAATCGATTATGGATATGAACCGATGGGAGCAGCACTAAAAATTTCTGAGCGCCCCAACGGGAATCGAACCCGTGTCTCCCGATTGCCGGTACGGTTGTTTTACCACTACACTATAGGGTCTCAGACGGCAAGTATGATGTTAATTCGGGACCTGGTTCGTAATATATGCCTCTTTCGTACTTGAAAGCTGAACATACCTGTAATGTGATATTGTGTGTAACTAAGGTCCCAGAATTAACATCATACTTGCCGTCTGAGACCCTATAGTGTAGTGGTAAAACAACCGTACCGGCAATCGGGAGACACGGGTTCGATTCCCGTTGGGGCGATCAGAAATTTTCTGAGATAAAAGCTTGAGAACAAACTTTTCATCATACATATATCCAAGCTTACAAACATCTACACTTAGTAAGATGAAATTTACTTATATATATATATGTATATATATATATATATATATATATATATATATATATACTGACAACGAGAGAAAAAGCAAGGCAATGCTCTTGCATACTTACAGCTTGCGAAGGGCGGTGAAAGACGAGAAAGCATTTTCACCTATTTTCGCAATTCGATTGTCTCCAAGCAATCTGAATTTAAAAATTGGAAAAACAGGTAAGTACAAGGGCAATATCGACAACAACAACAACAACAACAACTACAGCAACAACAACAACAACAACTACAGCAACAACAACAACAACTACAGCAACAACAACAACAACTACAGCAACAACAACAACAACTACAGCAACAACAACAACAACAACTACAGCAACAACAACAACAACTACAGCAACAACAACAACAACTACAGCAACAACAACAACAACTACAGCAACAACAACAACAACTACAGCAACAACAACTACAGCAACAACAACAACAGAAACCAGAACAAAAAAGACAGCCACTGCAGCAACAAAACAGAAAAACTCAGCGAAAATCTAACCAATTCAAAAAACGAAACTTCATGTGTAAAAGTATGTAAAAGGTCAATCGATATACTTACAGTGTCTCTAGTTTTTGCAAACCAGCGAAATTATATTGGCTTATGCTTTTAATTCTGTTGCCTTTTAGAGAGCTTTTAGAACAAAACAGAAATCAGTTGATCAATGATTAACATGGGTAAAGAAAACAATAGAGTTTCAATACAAAGAACAAACATATTAGAATATTTACAGATCCAAGAGATCCTTCAATCCCTGCAAGGAGTTTCCCAGATCCTCAATTAAATTGTGATCCATTTTCCTAGAAATGGAAGTAATATTTGAGTTTCATATAAGTTTTGTTTAATAATGAATTTCAAAAACCCATAGCGCAATAGTAACGATTTGAAATATTACAAAGCTTCACAGTAAAAGTCACGCGAACATTAAACATGCATCATCAGTAACGATGTGGAATAGGCACTAAGCGATTGGGTTGCATGTGCATAATAAATGTTAGACTTTGCACAAAAAATAGATGGATAGATACTTTAGCGATTCCACGAAAGGAACATTTCTGAAGAAATTCTCCGTCAGCTCTCAGTAATCAGCACAAAATTAAAATCCCAACTACTCTTCCTTCCCTCAAAACTATTTTAGTTTGACAAAACCCGTAGAATTTTAAGACATAGAAAATAATGAGCAGTCAAAGCATTTATACTCACAGGATTATCAATTTAGCACAGTTTGTCAATCGTGGTAATCGTGTCAAATGATTGTGATTTAGATTTCTATATGAAAACACAAGATTGAACCAATTAAATATACACTTAACTACCTATTTCCAGTCCGATACTCCATCCATCCATCTGCTAAGCCAACCGTCATCCATCCGTCCTTCTAATCACCAACCCATCCCTACCATTCATTGAGTTTTCAAAAGTTGCCGACGCCCGATGCATAATAATAATATATAATAATAATATATTCAACGGCCTCCAAAAATCAGCGATTAGGTCGTGAAATGCACCAGAGTAAATCTTTGGTCATTCAAATTTTCAATGTTCCGGCTACTTTCTGATTTCTTCAGACTATTTTTAAACAAAATGAAAGCCCCGCATTCACCCATCAATCCATCAGTCCGCCCGTCTATATTTAACCCACCCGTCCATCCTGCCACTCACCCATCGAACTGTACGTCAGTCCATTCGTCTATTTGCCCATCGGTCCATCTGTCCACCAGTCCATTCAACCTCTCACTTATTCATCCGTCCGTACGTCCGTCCTTTGTTCCGTCCGTTGTTTCATCCACCCATTCACACATTCATCTGTCCGTCGGTCCACCCGGTCGTCGGATTACCTGTACATCTGTCTATCCGTCAATCAATCCGTACCATCCGACCGTTTTTCCGTCCATCCAACCGGCCGTCCATCTACCCGGCCGTCCATCTACCCGGCCGTCCATCTACCCGGCCGTCCATCCGTCGGTTTTGTTAGTACATCCAGTCGGCCAGCTATTCACTCCCTACACCGTAGACTACTTAAACGTCTATCTACCCTCTTATTCATCCACCAATCAACTTCTCAATCTATCTATCCATCTCTGCGTATCCACATGAACATCGACCCAACCAGACTGGATTTTATATCACAACCTCTATTCACCTTATTTACAAGAAAAACACGGTCTCGGAAAGCACGAACATATCCATCGATCGATTTGTTATTATTTTAATCTTCATCAAGTACTCACATATCTTCAAGACCTTTCAGGTTGTCGCACAAATTTTCGGGTATTTCCTGGATTTCATTTGTTGGCATTTCACTAACGTTGCAAAATCAAATGTTATAATATTCTGAGTTAGTATCTTAACTACATATTAAAAATAAAGTCACTCATCATTCAAATGCAATTACTTACATTATAGACAGTGAATGAGTCCCAGTTAGGTTAGGAAAGTCTTTAAGTCCATTGCTAATCACGGACCTGCAGAGAAATTTTTGACAATTAACAATTATTCACTGAAGGGGAGGGGAACAGTGGTGGGGATATTTATTCAACGACATTGAGGTGAACAATTGTTTTAGCATATAGCACACTTAATTGCTTTCATATATGTATTTTTTTTAAATCTTAAAAGTAATGTTTAAAAAACGAGCAGGAGTGCTTTATCGGATATAAAACACGAAGCGGAAGCCGAGTAGTTTGGGTCCGATAAAGCACTTACTGCGAGTTTTTTGAACGGCTTAAAAAACGAAACGTTTTATACGCTAATTCCTTACGTAAGTTTGGCAATTTCTGTTTTCTAAGGCGAAAAATATTGCGAAAAATTTGAAGAGAACGGTTTCTTTTGTATTTTCCTCATGAATTCTTAATGAGTTCTTTAAACAATTTTACGGAACGTCTGTTTGTCGCCCACTCATCATTTGTAAACACATCTTGAGTGCATGTATCGCTAAAAAGTAAAATAAATACATATCTTCGAATAAGTTATTGCTAAATTTCGTTCAATTTTTGGAATTGTTTTCCAATGGAGCTTCGTTTGTTAAAAACAGTTCTCCTTCCATAACAGAACCAAAAAGGGACGCCATCTTGTTTTGCTTGGAAGTGAATCGTGCAGGATATTCCGAGGTATATCACAAGCACTATCCACTTGCGAGGTATATGCTAACATATCCTCAACATAGCTGTAACTGTGATATATAAAGTGGGCCCTGCTTCTGTTTGTATTATTTGACCGTTGATGCAGCAGATAATAATAATAAATGATAACAATAACAGCAACAGCAAATGCAACAACAACGACGACGACAACGGTAATGATAACAATAATAATTACAATCTATATATATATATATATATAAAGTAAAACTAAAAGTTCTAATTGCACTAAAACTGAGTCTCAACAAAAAAAATTAATAAAATATTAAAATCCAACTTAAACGGATCAACATAAGTGTAAACGAGCTAAAACATTTCGATTTTATAACGTAATCATTGTCTTGTATACTTCATTGAAACTTGGGTTTTACAAAACTTTTTTGTTTTTGAGATGTTGCTTTATTTTTTAATCTTGGAAAATGACGAATGTTACATGTCATACAGGGAAACTTTTAAACTATTCCAGTCTATGACGTCTTCCCTTGACGAGTAAAATTGACCGGAGTTAGCCAGAGTAAAATCAAAAAGTAAGGTAAAAGACCGAAAAGAGGTTATGTCGATAGAGAATCATGGTTTTCGATTCCGGTTGGTAGGTTGCAACATATGTTTGGAAACAACGGACTGGAATACTTTCTCACCTAAGATCATTTTAAACCAAGCATTCTCTGGGTCCATTGAAAACCTACCATAAGAGCGAAGATTATAGCTAGTTGGCTTGACAACAGATTACAATTCACATAAGTTCTTTGGTCCTGGGCCATGCATAGTGAAACATTTTAAATTCAATATCATAAAGATGGTCAAAAAATGCATTTAAATTTGTCTTGTTTGTTCTCAAATCAATACGAAGATTTTCCTGCTTAAACTTGACGGTCGGTAGGGGAAATGTATTGCACACTACGCATGGCTCATCAGCGTGTATCATATCTGTACATACCGGGTATCGAGTTCAGACTCATAACTAATATCTACAACATTAATATTGATTGCTTGGTGTTCTTACAAGGAAGTTTAACTCTTTCAAAGTGCGAGCTTTCCCTTTGATGAGTAAAATCGTCTGGCATTAGCCAGAGTAAAATAAGAGAAGTCTTATGCCGCTCGGAAGAGTTAAGAAACGTTGTTATAAAAAGAAACGGCTGAGAAAATAAGAAGATACATAGTATAGAATTAGAGATAGACTCGCCAAACAGACACGTCCACATGAACACACTTACTTATACAGGCCCATGTAGTCACACCTATTTGTCAGAAATACGAAAGATTTGCGAAAACTTCAAAAAATTTCTAGTGACGCCTTATAACGACCGTTCAAAACTATAAAATTTAAGGAAACTTACAATTTGTGGAGCTTTGGCAAGTAAGAAAAAGCCTGTGATCCAACCGTCAATTTGCTGCAGCCATCCAAGCACCTGTGATTAGAAAAGGATGAAGTTAATTGTCTAATCAATACAATACAATACAATACAAACATATTGATCACTTCCTGAAAAGGTTTTTACAATGATAAGCTGAAGACTGGATGCTGTCACCATCAATAGGTTCTGTGACCCTGTTTTCTTGTTATTTTGGTTTCCACACAAGTCAGCTTGGGAGAGATGGCTTGTGCGGATTAATTCACGATTTGCACGAACGTAGATATTAAAGCACTTTCTCCTTAAAAAGAACCATGGTTTAGAACTAAATGTGGAACGCGGTAAGGAACTTCGGAGTGCAGACGCTCACGAAAGAGGGGATCGCCTAAACCGTGTTCATGTTTGGTTCGTGTTCGAGTTGGTACATGCCAGCTGGTTATTTCTGGCGTTCTAGTGCGTGTTAGCTTTTATATCGGTGTTGGGCATTCCTATGGGCATCCGCCTTGGTGTTGGAGACTGTTGGTAGTTGCCCATGAGCTTGTGCTTGTGTTGTTTCTAAGTTATGGTTCACTCTTCAGATTAGAATTCATGGCTAGTTATCATGCCTTTGACTAGGGTTATACTACAAGTTTATGATTCGGCCTGGAAATCTACTTAATTATGCCAATATCGCTGTGACCGTAATTATCCCTAAGGCCGTAAGTGTGCATGGTTTTCCGTTCTGATTTTTTCATTGCCCCTGCTATGTGCATTTATGTTTTGGTGCATATTTATTTATTACCGTATCTACGTCTAGGGACTGGTATACGAATCCAAGTTTGCTCACTGGATGTATAAGTCCCAGCAAGAGAGCGGTGCAATTCATGTTATAGATAACCAAATAATAAACTAACTTAACAATAACCGAATATAACTGCGATGTTAATAACTCGCCACTCCGTTGGATTAAACTTCCCCAATCGTCTTGTCAGTCACAGTAAAATAGCTGAGGACTTGTCGTCAATCAGGATAGGGTTAAGTTCGATTTTTTAAACATGGATGGCGCTGTTCCATCTTTCGGACTTAATCGCCAGATAAGCCATCCAGGTTTCGTACAACCGACTTCAAGTGCGTAAGTACTTAAACGTGTACGTCACTTATGCGACATATAATTTAATGTCTCGCTGTCTGTACACATGGGTACGTTACGTACATAACGAGTGTACGTGAACGAGAGCGTGTACGTGATGGACTACATGCCAATCACATTTTGGTCTACGTCTACATCAATGTCTATGTTTGAGTGACAACAAAGAATCTTGGCTTCAGGGAATACTTACAATTCATAAAGATTCTCGAGACCTTTAAAAGCCAAATCTGGTACCTCCTTAAGCTTACTAGGGCATAGTTTCCTAAATAGAGGAATATCATCAGTACAACAAACACACTAGGGCCATCACAAATGCAAACTTTATCCTTGTTCCCGTCAGCGAATGTCTTGGGACTGGAGAATTGATTTTAACACGCTTTGTTAAAGTAAAGAGGTACTGCTATGTCTATGTGGGGTTCAACATTATGTTCGATCCTCTGACACCCGTGTGTTCATATTGATCCTGCGATCATCCCAGCATGCACGTCCGGCAGAATGAACCTGAATTGGTGTTTGGACAATCATTTACAAAGCTGTCTTGTCTTCATTTATTCTGGAACAAATAATATTTGAAGCTTCACAAGTTGCAACTAGCTTAGTAAGCTAAGCTACAGTAGAACGTCCTGTCATTTCCGAGTAATTCTTCGCGCTATTAGAACAATTTCATCCATTTGTGAACGCTTCGACAGTTCTTGGTTATTTTAGATCATAAATATTAATTTGCTTGGTCACTTACAGAATGCCGAGCTTCTTTAGTTTCCTTATGCTTTCAAATGGAGCTTTTTCCATTTCTGTCTTTGATAAATCTCTAAAACATGTGGACCAAAGTAATTTGTATCAACGATTTCACTCTCTTAAAACTAATTTTAATTAATATAGGTCATACTTACAATTGAACTAAATTTTTTCCTCCACTTCCCAAAAATTCAGGATCAATGTATTTCAGTTTATTTGAATGTAAAAGTCTATAAACGAAATTACGAATAAATAATAAAACACAGTAATATCGATCAGTTTACCGATTAGCTTGTTTATATGTTATTTAAAACAAAACCAGTAATAAAAAATAATTACTAAAAGCTAGCTTTGTAATTCACACTGACGTAGGTGAACTAAATTCCATTAAATACCGATGAACTTACAAATCGACAAGTTTACGCTGGCTATTAAAAGTATTTTTTGAGATTTCTTCGATTTGATTAAATGACAAAACCCTAAAACGAAAAAAAAAAATGCTCGTTTGTATATATGGAAATGTTGATGGAGATATTGATACAGATATTTAGACATTGTCATAGACATAGATGGGGATGTATGAGTAGATGTAGATCTCCAAATTGGTTTGAACTCAGATAAGAGAGAATTGATATACTGCGATTGACGGCCTTTATTCTGGGAAGAAATGTCTTGAACTTCGCATAATCTGGATCAAGAAAGTTCTAGACATCCCCACAGGGAATTGAGTCGCAAGATCCTTGGTTGTATTTTTCTGAAAGTACGAAAAATGACAGCCCACAGTACCTGCCGGAAACAACATTTTTAGTTCATGATGTCGGCTTTCTTACGTTACTCGCGGCCACATGGTATCTATCATTTATTATTCAGGGGCGCAACCAGGAATTTCGAGCGACTGAGGTCGATAAGTGTGGATAAAAAGCTGTCACTAATAAGGTACATATTCTTTTTCCAACAAAAAGAGCAGGAGTTACAGCCCCCCAATCCTCTAGTTGTGAGGTTAAATAAAAAATTCCAAACACATCAATCAAATAATCAAACAATTATTGAACTTGATTATCAAAAAATTATCGTGATTTGTCATCTTCACGCAAATCAGTTATCTGACTCTGCCATCCAAATGAGCAAATTCTTGACCTGCTTGCTACTGACAATTCACGATAGTTTACTCAACTTCGTTCAACAAATGTTTAACATCAGTGTTATCATAATCAATTGAATGTCTTTCATTTCATCACTATCCTTACACTTTTCTCAGTTTGGGCATCTTTGACAACGCAGAGCTGGGAATCGCAGTAAAATTATTTTGCTCCAAATCCCTGAAATAGAGAGAAACAAAGTTGAAAAAAGTGATCTTGAAATTAACTAATCAACCCTATCAGGGATTCATGTATGAAATCAAAACAATAAGGATTCTTACGATTTTTAGGATTCTTATTATGAGATCTCTTCAAACTAAGAAAATTAACAACAAATTGCTGAACTCTTTGCCAGCGGGATGACTCTTCAATTATTATTGAGGTCTGGGAAAAGGTCAAGGTTTGATTACCACAATGCGGAATTTTCCGCGTCAAAAAAGTTTTCTTTTTGCTTCACGAGCTTTAAAGTGGATCTAATTAGAAAAAACATAGAGAAAATTTGGTTCGCGCGGAAAATACCAGATGGAAATCAGGCTTAATGAATGCAAATTATTGATTAGTGGTTTGCTATCCTAACTTCCACTTGCAAAAAGAATGGAGGAGAAACCGGCAGTGGACCCAGAGAGATGGTTTTGCATAAAATCTGAAATTAATATACCGTAAAGATTCGAATAAACGCCCTGGACACTTACATAATTTGGCATCCTTGCAGGTTGGCGCTTATTCGAAGGTGGGCGCTTTTTCGGAAGTGGGTGCTTCTTCGAATTTGCATCATTTTCCATTGATGAGGACACTTTGGGTTTGGAGGATCACAAAACAGAAAAGATGGGGAGTTTATTTCATTTTAACATAACAAAACAGAATGGCTGAGTCGTTGCCAAGCAGTTTAAAGAGGATCGAGATGCTGCAATTGAAAGAACTTTGTGCGTACATGGACGTATCAGGACAAACATCAATCTTCTTGTGGAACAGTAAGGAAAACTAAAGCAAGATTTGACAGAAGCTCAAATTCAGTCTTACCACAGGTGTGGGCAAGCTACATCTAGCTAAAAAGTACCAAAAAATATTGGGGTGGGCGTTTATTCGAAGGTGAGCGCTTATTCGAATTTTTACGGTAAATAGCTAGCTAATGTTTTTATCCGCAAGAGATGAACGAAACAATACATTGTACAGAAATAAATAATTAGTTTAAGTTTTAAAAAAGAAACATTGGGAGTCCAAATGAAGTAAAAGTGAAGGAAGTAGAAGTGAAGAGTTCAGTTGACCAGGAAGTGTTTACTGCGTTTGCTTATGTTGCTGGTGAAAACCATCCTTAATGTTTTCATCAGGAATTTTACCCAGAAAAAGGAGCTCGTTGAATAAGGTCGCCAATTAAATTTAATCATGATTATTGCTCAATTTTAGCCAATGGGGACTAGCGTCTAAGAATTCAACTATGCTTTTATCACTCGATGGGTGATTAAAAGTTGATTAAGTGTATTATATAAATCCGGGCTACGGACAGTAACTTGTAGGGGATTACACACTTACAATTCTCTCAGATTCTCCATAGTAACGTTAGGTTCTGGCAGGAATCCGAGTTGATTGTCGCTCAAATCCCTGTCAATTGAAAAATAGAATTGATACTATAAGTTACGGTAAAGCGATGCGCACAAAATTCAAACAGTACTTCTTAAAAGAATATGAAATCGAGCCTCGATCCGGAAGCTCGAGTACATGAACATATTTAAAAAGCCAAAAAGTCTGTTTCGAGAATCTCACTTAGGGAATAGTTTTTCAAACCTAAGACATAGTGACTAGGAATAGTGTCTCCACAGGTGTAGCCATGTATCCTTATTCCGGAATACGGATAAAATATTACAACGAATATGGAGTCCCAAGAAACAGGTGAGGTATTCTGAAACTGCATGGACTCGCTATTAAGCTTGTGAAATAAGCACTCAAGGCTTTTGCAAAGCTCCAGGAGAAGCATAATCTTTCTCTGGACAGGTGGACTATATTCTATGTCATTATAATTAGACTTTTTTGCTAAAGACTCTATCTTTCTTGTCGGATAAAAGTCTATAGAATTCAAGTTTAGTTATGTCGATCAGGCATTTTGAAATTGCTCCCTTTTTACGACTACAAGGAAGGCGCACTGCTTCAACTTTCAGTGAAGAAATCTAGTTCTTAAAGTCTTATGCTGGGAACTATATGGCATTAGCTAAAGTAATATGAAGATTAATTAACAAAATTTTCATTCGTGTTTTCTTACATTTAGACAACTGATTTCAATGGTTTACTATTGAAGTGAAAAGTATCAGGTCTTCTTCGTGTAGATAAACCTTGCCAAGGCACTTTCCTTAAATTATTCCATTCTTTAATGTAATTCCTAGAGATTCAAACACACCCCACAGCCTGATCCGGTGCATTTTGCCCAGGCTAAGTCATTGCACTTATTTTTATTGACTTTCTTAGTTTTTATTTTTCTTTTTTTTTTTTTTTAATATAATAGTGTTCGTGTTCCTTTCCCCCCAGGCAAAGCTAATCGGAAAAGAATAGCAGATTCAATATAAACCGATTAAATTTTTCGGTCCAGTCTCGTCCCCTCAGTTGCTGAAGGATAAGGGTATCAATCTGGACATGAGGGCAATTGGTAACAACGTCTGGAATCTTCTTTTCGTCTCATTTGAACACAAATATGTTGTCCAGGAACTGAGTACATCACTTATATCACCATGACCGATGAATCGACTGCAATGTTGACTAAATTACATGAGTAAACTTAAAACTCGCAAAACAACGGATGTTTGGTGTCGAATGGCTCTAATTAGTCAGCGATAGAGCTGTGAACACCGGGATTTGGATGTGCGACGTGAAATCTCCAGATTCGCACTAATATCGATAAACAATAGCAAGATGACAGCAGGGTCAACCCTTTAATAAGGTGTTAAGTTCGTAAAAGGGAGTTCTTCGGGATTAGAGTAGACTATTTGTTGACAACATGCAGACTGAGTTATCATTAAATCATGCAACTGAACAGTTTACTACAGAAAGGAATGACGTCTTTTGACAAGAATTTTGTTCTGGTAAACTATTTCATCGGTGGACAAATGAGCTCCAAACATGCGGTTACCGAAGTCAAAAATAAATTAAACTTCAAATACGCCACTCTTCTTTCGTCTTTATAACACTCCACGTTTTGTCAACAGTAGATACCTTCAGAGCGTTAACAGAATCCCTTTGCTTTTACCCGAAAAGGAAATCCTTTTCAATACTTCAGTGCTTGCTAATGAAAAGAAGTGACTTCAAGAGATTAAAAAAAAAGTCATGTTATCCATATATCAATACTGAGAAGACTTTCCCGAAGAGAAACCGATATCATTGACACAAGCAATTGTAAAGTACCTGGCAAGTGAACCTGAAACTTCAGAGGACAAAACACCGCGGCGCAGAAAATCTTTAAACTATTTCCTTTCGATCTGTTTTTTCTCAACAAGGATTAGATTTCCTTCAACACCTTCAAATTACTAAAAATACTTAATTGTATGACGTCTATAACCTCAAGGTCATCCTGCGGTGTAGACGCGTACCGCTTCCGCAACCGAAAGTTTTCCAATTCCTAAGAATAGTTTTGAATGAACGCTCCTAATCACTAGCGTAGGGCTGTGTACGTGCACAAAAGCATAATTATCGAAATAGGTGCTCACGGGTTAAAGTAACAAATGCATTAACCTTCATATTCCAAGCGAAATTTGAAGCTATCCAGAAACTATAATTACACTTCACCTTCGCTCAGGGTCACATTCCAGACTCAAAAAAATTATTCGTGACTACAGTTAAGAAAACAGTGGAAAGCTTAAAAGGATGTTTCCGCCTTCTAAAGCCATATTGCAAGTCATAAATACACCTCCAGATACCTTTATCGATGATTTCATTAACGACAGCTTAATGAACGTCCGACCATTTGTTATAATAATCCAACTCTTTAATAAAATTAAACTACTTTTGTGTAGATACCCGTCGAAAAGTCAAGATTTTAAACATGACTTGCTGAGTGGGTTCACGAAAACATGCTTACCCCTTCGAATTTCCTTAGCATCGTGTTGAAACGACAACGAGCTGAGATTATTCGCTCTCACGAGCGACATTTTGCCTTTGGTATTCTCGGCAGAAGCCTTCAGCATCGCCCCCGTTCCTTGCGCCGATGACATTTGAAGAATTATTTCTTAATATGTCGGTTTTAGACCAGCCCTTAGCAATCTCTCAACAACATTCCTTTGATATTCAAATATGTGCGTCAGTGGAATTCTACAGACTATTCCTGAGAGCTAAAGAACGCAATGTACCAAGGGAATGAATCCCAGCTGAAAACTAGACAGTGCCTCCCAAGTGCATGATTGAACGAGCGCTAGAAATGTCTTCTGATTACTTCGTCTGAACATACACGATAAGAGGCGCTGACACAAATGGAACAATTGTTCCCTAATAATGCCACACATGTAGCCTGAAATCTTGGTAGCCGATCCCAGCCGCCCAGATTCTCTCATTGAATTTCCCATTCGTTAACATGGGAAATAGGCATCGGCATATTCGGCTATGAAAATAAATGTCGACACATTTGCGGATAGGTTTGGAACATCACTTACTATGACGCATTGAAATGTTAAGCAAAACAGATGAAACTGGCGAATACACATTGCCTGCGTCCTTAAACATCTAAAATAAACACAATCCCATCACACCGTGATACGATGAATAGCGAGTCTTTGATTTTCACAGTATCTTGGCAGCGCGTTCTTGTCTAGTACAAATTTGCGCTCTGGTTACCCAGGTAATCTGTAGTTTTTAATCAAACTATTGTACATATCTTCAAAGAAATTGTACGTATCTCCAAAGAAATTATACGTTTCCTTATTTTCTGGTAAATAAAAGAAGATGGAGAGTCTTTGCACGTAGTCAACTTAACGACTTGTTTTTCTTAAAAGTCCCTTTGTCAAAATGTTTTCTGAACAACTGTGAATTTTTTTCATTAGTACACTACCTTGATGCATTTTCTCAGCCGAACAGCGTGTGCTATAAAACGCAGGATTCAGTAAATACACTCACCACCGAAAATTACTTCATCGATGATAAGTTCCTACTACATCTTCGACACAGCAACCTCCTTTTTAAGCACCAATGCGTTAAAGTTCAAAAAATTTTACATTCCTGACATTTGCATAACCAGTTCAATTCCTGTCACACCGTTCTTCAATTTCCACTGCTCTAGCGCATGTTCTCTTTTATCGTGGTTACTGTCAGTGTGAAGCTTGTTTTTCAATTCTAAACGATCCTATCGTAATATGATTGTTCTTTCTTTTATTTCGTAATGCTTCGTGATCTTGATTTGTTTTCTGAGACGACGAGTCAGAGAGCAACGCTTAAATTATCAGACACGACTGCCAGCCCCACCGAAAATATGTAGCCAAACAAACATTAGCCCAGGGCTTGAGCAGGAACCGGTTTCCATTTTGGTAAATCACAGGCTTTCGGTTTCCCAATAAAATATAAACATTTATTAGATCCTTGACATAAACATTTAAGTTTTATCGCTAAAGCCCTTTTTTGAGGCTTTACTTTACAACTGTCAAATCTTCATCGATGGTAATTTAACTACAAAGCTGAAGAATTGCATTCTTCCAGGAGACATAATGATCACCGAGCAATAATTGCAGTAAAAATTGCATGTCGGGTTGCTATCAAAACGATCAAACTGCCGATTATAAACTGCATTAGTTCAAAGCAGACTTGTCGGCGGCACGGTCAACACCAGACGAGAAGAGAACGGAATTGTTTCATACAAAGTTATTTGTTCATCGCCGCATGCACAGGGGGATCAAACTCAAATTCTAAATCCCATGACGCATCATTGAGTCAGTTTGTACACAGTTAGACGTGCGCCCGAAGCAATGTTTTCTTGATGAGAGTTAATGATTATTTTAGCTGCATGTTTTCTTGCAATCGATCCAGAAAAAGAAAACAAACCAGCAAAAAATATCACAAAAACCCTTATTCTCTGCTCAACAAAAGTGCAATGTGAACTGCGACCAAGTTTGTTTCTTCGCAGTCCCTTGTCTCGCTACGCCGGACAAGAGCCGTATCTACCAAAAAAACACAAGCCCGAGTTTGCTCCTGGCTAGTCCCTACCCTGATCACATTTTCAAATCCATCTCTTGTAATAAACTAGTTTAACACTGGTGGAACCCAAGTTAGAGGTGCTTACACTTTTGAAATGACTAACTTGAGTTACCGTGAACGTGACGCAAAACCAGGTTAGTTTCTTTATATGCAAACACTTCAAGGAACATATAATAGAGCATTCAATCTTAGATTTGAGATATCTAATTTTATGAAAAGGATAAACCTCTAACTGTTAAATGGCTGGGATGGTGTCCTAACTCTTGGCTAACTGATTCCAGTAATTTGAAGGAATCCACCGCGCCACGATTTCGATAGCTAAAGCCTCAACTGAAGAATCCCTTGTAAACAAGCGGACTTGTAAGTTTCTGCACGCCACAAGGATTGTCGAGGAGGAAGTAAAATCCTTAGTCATGTTATTAAGATAAGAAGGGAAAAAAAAGAAAAAAAAACCTGCTGCAAAGATTCACATAGCGCTGTTAAACGTTCAATAAGACAATTATCCTGCCATGTTTCATTTCACGAAGTAAAGCAAGCAAATGTTTAGAGCCCGGGAGAATCGGTTGATGTTGAAGGTACATAGTCAAGGTTAGGATCTTCTAGAGGAAGACTGTTGGTGACTCACTTGTTGACACTCTGAAGATGACTGCTGCTGAGGCCATCGAAACGCCAGTCTTTTTCAAGACTACCCTAACCTGGACGATCTACCTTCAACATGCACTTACCAAACCAATAAAGCAACCACTCATTGATTCGTCAAAAGAAACGAAGAAGAAACTGAAAAGCTAATTCATATATCGATTGATAAACTTGATGTAAGATTTTAGTATAATTTTAAAAAGGCAGATCTAGCTCATATGAATTGATTGACATAATGAAAGATTAAAACCGATTACCTATGAGAAAGGTTTCATTGAATTTTGCGGTGTCATCATATTTATACCACAAAAACAATTCACTTTTGATTCAGTTTGATAATGCTAGAACCAAGACGTTGTTGGAGACGAATATGCTGCTTCAGTACATTCATCTTTCTTTATCTATTTGGATCGCATCTATTGCCAGAACTACTAATCAAATTCTTCTTAACAACATTACGGTTAGAGCGGGCGAAGAGTCGACCAGTCAAACAATATATTTTACAATCCATTTTGTTTCTTAGAGAAGGTCAATGTGTTGACCACAATTACATTAACCAAAGTTGAATGCTTGCTAGGTTGGCGTAATAAGCCCACGATGTTTCCCACATACTTTCGGAAGAAATCTCAGAAATTTTAGAAATTTGGAGTGGTTGTTATCTTTACAAAGTTTAAAACTTCCGATGAAGCGGTATTAAGGCTAGTAAAGTTTTTATGTTCAATCCTTATCTACGACTATCAAGCATAATCCGACCAATCAATTTGTTTGCCTGGAGGGCTTATCGTGCAAGGAAAACAACCCAATGTTTAATCAAGAATACTTCAGAAGTGATATCGATAACAGTACTCTCTTGCATAATCCAGTGCACTCATTACACAAAAACTGTGTTGTCGCCTGCAGCTGCGTATAAACAATTCGATTCCTTTCAAATTACTTGCGTACAACGCAGCATGGCACGATGGGACAAATGCACAAAAAATCCGAGAAAAAACGAGGAACTCTTGAAAGTTCAGGAAATCCAAGTAAATCGGAGAATATCACACCAGTTCTAAGAAAGCGAGTTTGCCATAACTTGTAACAAAGTTATTGCGATTACAAAATAATCTTAGCGTAAATTTTAGCTTGCCCTACCAACAAAATCTTGTGCCCGCACGCCCATGTCCACATCCGACTTTTCTTCCTCTGTTTTGAGAAAGATTACTGATTATTCACTGCTACAGTAGGTCATTTGCAAAATGCCTTGTTCACCTACTAAAAGACAAAGCCTGGTTAATAGTCTTTTGTACAAGGAAGGAGCTTTACTTGCATTTGGGCGGAAAATTATTATCACATGAATAGTTTTGAACATGGCATCGTTATCAAACACAGGAAACGGGCCATTCGGAAAGGGTTTTATTATTTTATTCTGGTTCTATTTACAGTTTGTGTCAGGGTTAGGAAACCTTGATAAACACTTCAAGCTTCATGTGACTGGTCAATTAACAGTTCGATTAATTTCCGCAGGAATAGATCGTTGTAAAGTTCCTTCCATGCAAACAAGAGGACGAGTTTTATTTATAGGTGCATGTGGCGACTTCGAACTGAATTGCCTTGGAACTAGGTTCTACGTTGAAACAATTCCGGCAAATATTCAATAATATTCAATTATTCACACCTTGAAATTCTGTTTACTTTGTCTAATTCCCTCACAAAGATCGATATAAACAATGTAAGTTTTGGAAATAGAATGTTTTCGAAATTTTGTGTGAATGAATAAAGGCGATAAGATAAATAATGCAGCTCACGTTGATGACTTGACGTTTGATTAAAAGTAAACCAAAAACGGCAAACAAAAGAAGTAAACAGTTCATTCGAAATAGATTACCTCGCCTTCTAGTGGTTTGACATTACGCTTTGACAAAAATAAACCATGGTACTTACACCACGGAAATCTTGAAAAACGAAAGTGTTGAGGTCGTAAAATACACAATAGAAATCATAAGGCAAATCTGAAAGTAATCGTATATTTGCTAATTAGTCACAACAGAAGCGAATTACGTACCTCGAAATTTCCCACAAAACATTTTACTGTTTGCCAGAAGTTATTTTAGTTCTACCCTAAATTATATTTAATTTTCGGAAATGTCATTTTCCTATTAACCTATTTTGAAAGATTGATTATAAATAGCTTCTCCTTCCTTTCGAGAATAGAGGAAAACGTAAGTGTCATCGCGATGGCGATTGATCAATTCCTGCCTCCTTTCTGGCACCGGTCAAATAATTAAGTTTGTTTTCAATCGAGAGTCACAGTTAGACAATAATTTCGCCTTAACTTTAATCGACCTTTTAGATCTTTTAAGAAAAATGTCATGATATTCATCCATTCAGGGGGGATCAAGAGTGGCCATGTTATATACATACATACATATATATGTAACATTTAAAAACCAAGCTGGAGTGCTTTAACGGGATTTAAAACAAGAGGCGATAGCCGAGTGTTTTGGATCCGATAAAGCACGAACTGTAGTTTTTTATATGTCTTCTAAAATGAATCTCCTAATACGTTATTTCGCGAAGGAAGTTTGGAAACTTATCTTTTGTAAGCCGAAAAAAATGAACTTCTTCTTCACATATAAAGGCACATGTGTTTAGGTTAATCTCTGGTGGTAAATTATAGTCCAAAAATGCCATGGAACGATATCTGAGAGTTTGCGGACGTCTCACTAAATTTCAATGCCCCTAAAATACCGTCACCAAATTATGATTAGCATCATTATATTCATTATTATTATCATTATTATCTTAACTATGCAATTATTTTTATTATTTTTATTACTATGCAATTATTATCATCATCATTATTATTATTATTATTATTATTAATCAGCAGTTAACCTGTATAAATGTTCATGTAAAGCTGTATAAAACATGGTGTTGAATTAATTAAAGGTCTTGTTACAATTATTTTTATAATTATTATAATTATTATAATCATCATTATTATTACAACTCGCACACTACCAAACTAAGGACAGTGAAAGGGGCCCCAACCTGCTACGGGTCTCCAGAATCCCTCCACGTAAGTCCGCAACAGACATAGCACATTTCAGGGAACTTGTGGAGAAATGCAATTTTACCTTAAAATGGATTTTAAAAAATTATTGTTATTATTATTTGATGTCTCAGAGGCTTTTTCTGGAATCGATTTCGATCGTTAGTCGGGTCTCATTCCAGGACCTTAGATATCAAGAACCTTTCTCAAAATTGTAGCCGTCCCAAGAAGTTGTGACTACTGTCACGTTCTAATTCTATTTGGAATTCCTATCTCCTTGTGTCTGTTCAAGTTCTTCATTACCACACCCAGGGCTTCCACGTCCACCGGTACCACTTTTGCCTTTAGTCTCCACAGTTTAGTTATTTCTCTTGCAAGATTATTATTATTATTGTTATTATTATTATTATTATTATCATTATTATTATTGCAATAAAGTAACCTGTCACATTGACTATAAGCAGGCCATTCCTTCACCCTTAGGCAGTTATTATTTTCTCAATTCTCACAGCTTGACGTTCCGCTGGTGATCCTCAATGTCAGCCATCTACAGCCAGTAGTCTAGGGTGACATTGGTCCATTCAACTTTATTATTATTATTATTATTATTATCACTATTATTATCATTATTATTATCATTATTATTATCATTATTATTATCATTATTATCCAATATAGCAGCACACTTTCCAAAGGAAGTGGCGAGGGGTCATTATCATTATTATTATTATTATTCAACGAGAACTCAGTTGCAAGATGTTTCCTTTGATTTCGATTGATGCTAGTATGCTAGGCTTCAGCGGTAAAGAGGATACTAAGACAGTTCAATCAAGCTCAACAAGCGCTGTATTCGAAGCCTCAGAACTCATGATTAAAAAATTCCGCTGTTCACCTTTAATAAAATCATTCAGACCTAGAGCACTCGACGGCTGTTAGAATCATAAACCCCGACACTGGGTGAATAGCAGAAGCAGGAAACTGAAAACTGGAGAAACGAGTGGCTCCGATGAGTCGATGAGCTCGTAATTTACTTCCCTTGATTTGTAAAATGGAGGTATTACCCCAGAGAACCCCCCACTGATGAGATTTTAGTGACGTTTGTGGATAATCATATTTAAAATATTTCAACCTACTATGTTGCAGGAAATTAGTATAGAATAACAATTAGAAGTAGAATTTGGCACTTTTGTGTGAAACATGCCAAGTATATACCAGCTAATTTTGCTGTGCTTGAGTTTATCAGCCTTCCTAGTCTATTGAATGAATCTAAATGTAAGCAACTACTTCGGAGCTTTTTAAAACTTATGTTTTCTGAGATTAGATTGTGTCTTTTCAAGGAAGTAATACTGCTTCAACTACAATTGTTGTATTGGTTCCTCGAGAATTGTTATTCTTGATTGAGAAAGATGACAGAAACGTAACTAAACCGTTGGTAACACACCTACTTCTAGTAGACAAGCTTAAGTCGTTTCAATGCAGCAGCGTTTGAAAAGATTACTGGAGTTTTAATATCTGTTAACCATAATGCTTCTACAGTCAAAAAAGTTTTAGCATATACTCTAATTGTACACGATTCGTGACAACAGATATGTGAAACTACGAAATAAGTACAGAACTGTCTAAAAATAGTATTCAAACGACGCTTTGGCCATTGAGCTACAGGAAATCCGTGACTTAAAGGATTCTTAAGATCAAAAATCGTTTATCAAATGTATGTTAAATTAAACAAACACCTTTTGTGCAAATCCTGTGCAGCATTATCAGTTTTCGACAAGAAACTGATCTTGGCTTAGCTTTTGTAGATATCGTAGATGTTCCAGTGTAAAGCAAACTGTTTTATTTAATCATTTCATTTGTTTAATTTATCATTTCTACGACTTTCTTCTTTGATCGTGTCTTCGGTAGCAAAGAAGTTCCGAAACTGATGAACTTTCCATCAAAAATTTAAAGGTCCATATGAAAAGTTGTGAGATTACGGATGCGTTGCTTTAATCTCTTTTTGTTTAAGAAAAACCTGCAAAGGGTGTGGTTTAAAAAGAACTTATAGTCATGCAGAGAATGCGTCGAATATACTAGTAGAAATTATTGTTTCTAGAGGACAATTTCATATATGTCGCTGCTAATGGTCATTGAAAATTAAAAATGTTCGTGTAATTTTAACTTTGAACTGTTCAAGAAGCTGTTCGCAAGTAACGAGAAATAATCAGTACAGCTGAATTTGTTTGGTTATTCATCTTTAACGCATAAATATGCCATATTGGAAATTATATGTTTCGGATTTACTTACCTAGTTTTAAAACAAATTTGTACGTGATTTGTCCGATTAATACGTATTCGATTTAGTACATCAGAATCAGTTGATATGTTCTTTTTAACGTGGTGTTTCTTATTTCACCCTTTTCTCTTTCTCTGCAATCCTCACATGTACAGGGACGCTTTTATATCATGAATTTTGAAAATCAAGGACGACAAAAGATTGCTGAACAGAGACATCGACGGTTACATGAAGACTGAAGCATTTATTTTCATTCTCTATTGGAGTTTGTTTCTTTTAATTTAACCAGGATTACGCATTATTTCATGTTAGCTGCAAAATTTTAGGCACATTCTACTTCACTGTAAGTTGTTTCGTGTAATCGACACAAGAAGGCAACAGACGATTAACTAGATCCTTATCGGTAAACTAACATTAATGCAAGGTGAACCAGTGAAGTATGAGATGTAAAGTCGCTCTGGCACCAACATATGTCGATCCAACACGTACAGTTTCGATTATAAAGGCGGAAAATTAAATGGAAATCAATTAAATCGCTTTCGGTTTTTTCGAAGATGACTACAATTACCTGTGTGCGTGGGTTCTAAGTAACTGCAAAGAGTGATCTTAAATCGAGATTCTCTGTTGCATAAAGCTTTAATTGGAGGAAAGTGAGAATTTCAAACTGATTTCACAGGCAAAGATACATAATCAGAGACGGCGAGTACTACCATTAACTGTCTCACATGCTTTAATTACGCCATGTTGAAGTACTACAGGTTTACGTTTTAGACCAGAAGCTGAGGAAATCCAAATATTAAGCTAAAGGAGGTAGTCGGAAGAAAGTGGGTCCTTGACGATGAACTGACATTAACTGAGGATTATTCCTCTCCGTTTGTTTACGTATGTATTTTATTCTATATTTGTACTGATTCGCTCAGTTATATACAAATTCTACGGTCGTTTATTGTCTACTGGTTAGAAGGGTTAGCATGTCGAGCACCGATCTGTTTTCCAGCTTTATTCTCAATAAACAGAAACAGAAGGCTGCAGTGGATAAGCCTTATGTCTAAACGGCAACCAGTGACTTCAAAGATAAAACGGAATACTTACAGTTTACGTAGGTTCCTTAACCTGTAGAGAGTGTCCTTTGAAATATTCCGGATTTTGTTTCCACTAAGCTTTCTGGTAATAAATAAAAAGATGCAAGTCAGAAGTCTTATCATTTCAAAAGATCACTAAAATCAACAATCATCGTTTTTTTTTCTTTTCTTCTTTTTCGATGTTCTTCATTTGAAATCAGTAACAGATTGTACGAAAGAAAAACTAATTCTTAAAGAGGTAAAAACAAACGTCGACATAGTAAATGGAAGTGTTAACACCCATTAGGTTCTTATCATTGCATGGGTGACTGAATGACCGAAGGAAAGAAGAAAATGGCCCAAGTGGCAAACTACGTTATTGATACCGATATTCAAATATGTTGTTTGACAACTCATGCGGTCACGTCAGAAACACGGTGCTTAGACTCGCGCTAACTCATAAAGAATCCACTCAGAGTCGAGACACAAAGATCAGTCCACCAAGATAAAACAACTTCATAAGGACACTTAAATTTTTCATTTGCAACAATGAAAGAGCTGACATACAGCGCTCTTTAATCAATCCGCATATTGGCTCGTCTACAGATTTCCTGTTGACGATATAGAGATGACGGTACTCAACTTTACACAGTCGAGGCATTGTTTGACAAAGCCGAAGAATTGCCTTTGATCTTTGTCTCTGGTTCCCCGAAGAAATACATCACCTCGCTATAGAACAAAATCTGTGTACAAGGTATTTTAGTGGCGGCCGGGGGTTGGAGGCGGTTTAGCTGATACGTTCAGTCAAGCTTGCGACAGCTGATACTGGGGTAATAAACAGACGAAGTGATTCAATGACTAAACTATGCTCATCCGTGGAATTCTCTATTTCCATAATATTTCGCAATGTTTCGTTAGAATTTTTATTTGCGCAATGCTACTTCGACAGAACGTGAATACAAAATGATAATTGAACAAGTAGCTGACAGCTGACCCTGCTTTGAGTATTTCAGCCAAACAATCGTTTCCAATGAATTGAAACAGATGTCACAGAGATAAAGACAGTAACTAACAGGCGACAATGTACAACATTCATAGTAAGAAATAAGTTCAAATTAAGTATGAAGTACTTACAATTCTTTCACGTGAGACCATGGGCAACTCGGCACTTCGGTTAAGTTTTGATTCGCGCAATCTATAGTGAAGTTGCGTCGCCTTACGCCAGAACATTGACAAGATATGCAGCAGTCCTTGTAGTGTTTGTCGTCCTTGAAACCTTTGCAACACTTTGTCACCAAGAGAAGCAAAAGGACAACATGGTACAATGAATCCATACTCATGCAAAAGCCTTATCGTCTTTAAGTGATCACGCTCTAAAATCTGAGGCTTGAAGGGATGTCCATTCCTCACTCTCTTCTATCCCCACAAGCATTGACTGGGCTAATGGCCAAGCGTGAAATTCGAGAGGAAATATCGTCGTCTAGAATTTCTTTACAAATACCTCTTAAGACTTAAAAATGACCCTACCAGTCCAAGTCTAGGGTCAACCAATCGCGTTGCTAATTTAGGATCTATAATTAGATACTGTCAAAACCGCTTAAATATTAACGTAAACTAATCCGAGCGCACTTAAAACCATTTTCGACACCTTTCCAACGCGTGGTCAAAGTATAAGCTACATTGTCAAGGTTTGCAATAAAGCCTCTTACAAGTTCGAGTGGATTCAAACCGGACGATTGGGAAGTTAGAAACGGAGTGCGCATCGAAAACAGTCAGTCAAAAGCTTTCGGAATTTCGCTTGCCACCCGTGACAAACTTAAGTTTGATTAATGACAACACGGCTGGCCGTAAAACGAATTTTCTTGACACAACAAAACAAAATACTTGGTTATAAATAGAATCCAAAATTACCCGCCAAAACTAAATAGCTTCATTGAAGAAAATTTGAAAGAAATAAATTATTCTCAAGCTGGTAACAGGTCGTGCGACACATAAACATTGTTTCAAACACAATCATTAGTCTCCTTACATAAGTTGTTCTTTTTGTCCAAGAATAAACCGTAGACAAATACACAGCTTATGCATCTTTTACCCATGGGTGAACCATTAAATTGTCTGCGGAATCTCCTAAGATTAAGCAACCTCGACGTGGGTTAATGAGCTTTCGCAATTTTATTTTAAAAGCAAAAGGTGTCGTGTGTAAAAAAACCTAAAGGGTTAGGGAACTGCCGAAACTTGAAAGAGGAAGTACTGACGTTTTAAGTTAAGTCCTTTCCGTTTGTTACGTTTCACTTGGATGAAAGGAGTTCGCTCGAAGCATCAGTATTTCCTCATATAAGTTTTGGCTGTTCCTTGAACTTTTTGGCTTTTTACCGAACTTAAACGCTGCTTATGCAGCATTGTACTTCAATAAAAAGGTATAGTGAGATGTTTTCATAACCGGAAAACAAGGGGCTTGTAGCGTAATATGATTTTAATCTACAACAAACAGATGGCTTTTAATGCTTTATGAACTGCACGCCAATGACTTTGCATAGTTTAGAAAGTGAGCTTGCCACTTAACAAACACGCGCTATGGACCTTGTGTGCATTATTCTCAAAATTCCTTCAGCTAATGTGTAACACATCTTCGTCGATATGCTTAGGAGTGGTGTTTTGGACGTTACTCGGTCTCTTGCCGTTCGTCCATTTAAGGGAGAACGGAGAATCGAAAATAACAACCCCCTGTAGTCAGTCAATCATCTTTCAGGTCTTAGCAGTTCGACTGCCTAGTGGAATTTGGTTTCGATGTACTGACGTGGCGATGATTGAGTCTTGGCCTTGACTAGTGGAGCCAATTCAATGCCGCTCTTCGGCAACAACAAGATGGGAACGCAAGACATCACACGCCAATATGAAAAAAATTCATTAAAAGTCCGCAGGGCAAAGTGTGTGTACAGTGCTACTTCCGCAGTCAACAATTGCGCCTTGATCCCCTTCGACTATTGCAACAAGCCCTTGATACTTTATTGTATCGTTTACGCGGCTTAATTATTGAATCCAATGAGCCCTTTTACGAAAAGCTCGAACGCAGGTGTAGAGAATCTATGCATAAATGAACAGCAAGCGGCAGAGATCAGTATTTTGGAAAGAATGATTAAACTGGAACTCATCAGACATATTTCGAACAGTTCGGAAACCATTTGCTATTTTCATTATGACTTTAGCTGTTTGTTTAAAAAGAACATACATTACAATGCATTGTCTCATTCTCATTTTAATCTGCTGTTCCAGAGGTTTCTCTTTAATTGAGGTATTCATTTTTAATTATACAATTCGAACACTTTATTCACTAGCATTGTTGACAAAGTTGATATTCTCACGAGAAAACACACTTTAATACCAAGTTTTTTCAGGACTCCAGTTCCGTGTATTAAACTTGATCAAGTCATGGACAGTAGAATATGGGTGCTGATAATATATACTAGATGAATAATTAGTCAGAAGCAATCCATTATTGTATATAAGAGTCAAATCATAGTGTAAATGATATCCACGCTAGCCTGCAGGATCAACTGTGGTTTAAAGGTGACTGAACTTTATTGCATATTTTGTATATAACATCAAGGTAGTATGTAATATAAACTATCATCCTGAAGTGCAAATGCAGACTAAAGAGAAAAGTAATAAAGTTTATAATCCTCACACATCGTAAAGCGCGTTCTGTGGGGACAATGATTTTGGATTAGGAGCACACTTAATAGTATTCTGACTGATCTGAACAGAGAGGCTAAAAAGCCAGAATATGGAAGAACAGTGAACAGGTCTTCTTGGATTCGACATTCTCATGCAAGCATTTGGCATGCAAGCAAAAATTCAACATTCAGGGACAAAAAGTGCAAAAAGGAAAAAAAGAGAAAAAGAAAAAGGGAAAAGATCAAAGAAAAGGAAAGGGAAGAAGTACAGAAAAAAGAAAAGAAAAGAAAACAGGGAAAGAGTTATTTAACTTTTTCATTGTATGTTGGTTTGACAGTCGTCAATATTTCGTCTTCTGAAACTAAAAATAGATGGAACAGGCCTACAAGAATGCGCCCGTAGTGTAGACATTTCAGAAGTTATGAAACGGTTTTGTTTAGTTGTACGGGAAAAAAACCGATAAAATGTCTACAGTATTTGTGTTAAAAGCTTTACGAAAACCTTTCAGCACAAATAAGTTCGTCTTAAGTTTGAAATTTATTCCAGCACAGGTTTTTCTGCTAAGCTGTTAAAACATTTCGCATCATTTATCATACTATATCACTCAGGTTTTAATAGCAAATGATCTTATTTTGCATCGTTTCTACGGCAAATGTTTATGCTCCAATCAAATTAATCGTTCTTTCGTATTTATATTGATATGTTTGTATGCCAGTGTGTCCATATGCCCATATCCTGTATGTCTATATAAATGTATATCGAGGAGTCTATATGTCTCTACATCTGTTCTTCTGATGGTCTCTACGTTCCTCTTTAGATCTATGTGGCTGTATGATAGGATTCCTTGCGCCTGAACGTTGGTATGTTTTCTGTTTCTGTGTTTCTATGTATGCACCTATACATGTATGTATGTATGAATGTATGTGTGTATATGTATATGTATGTATGTATTTATGTTTTTATGTATGTATGCATACATGCATGCATGCCAGTATTCATGCGTACGTGCATACATGCATGCATGTATATGTATGCATTTATCAATGCATGCATATACATTATGTATTTATGTATAAATGTATGCATGCCATTAAACTTTATTCAAAAACCATGTTGTTACAACTGGTAACTTTAAAATCTTGTAGCGTTAAAAACAACATCATAGCTAATAGTCATTGAACTTTAACTCCCAGCGATTGGCAGTGAATCTACTGAAATGTACTGACCCATCAATAAACCATTTAACGCCTGAATTTTCTTCTTTCGTATTTTGCTTTCTCTTTGTTTTTACTTAGTTCTTACATCAATTCCTTGACTCTGAGGCATCCGATATATTGGATACTTTACGTTTATGAGTTAAATATTGACTGCTCAACAAGATATGTTCTTTCAACAAAGTTGTATATTTGAAATTTCCATGATAAAAACAAGGAAAGAAACACAAAAAGAAAATGTTGGTGGATTGGAAATATATCCCATCGAATGTTTGTTGTTTATTTATAAATTACATTCGTTGTATTAGTTTAAGAAACAAATGATATAGCTCAGGTGTTTATCACTTCTCGATCAATTGCCAGCATAATGTGCTTCCAGCAAAGATCTTAAAATTTGCGTCAGCTCTAAATTTAAGCGGAACTCATTTGCATGCTTAAATTAAGAACTGAGGTATCACATTTGTCGATACGTTGGTGTCATGTCTAGTTGATCTCTTCTATGAAAAATGTTTAAAATCGTCACACAATATTGCAAATGAAAATTTACAAAAAATGAAATAAAATCAAAAGGATAAAGTGAACGTAAAGTAAATGGGTTTCCCTTTTAGTTTGTCTTATCTTTTCAACAGGAAGATACTAACGGAAGCTAATTCGATGGAAAGCTAATTAACACTACCAATCCTGAAAGAAGCGCAGAAAGAAACATTTGTAATTGAACGGGATATCCTGCATTTGTGAGCGGTACGAATTCCTAAAGGCTTAATGTTATTGAAACTTTTTTTAATTCTAGTGGTTTATTGACCCTTACTTTTCTAAAGCTTATTATCTAATCAATAAGATGCCAATGATGATTAAAATAAAGTTGAGCAACAACACGTATATGGATGGAGTCGACGTAATGGGATTGTCCCATTTTTCCTTTTTAAATCATTTAGAGTATAACTAGGTCATTTTATTTTATTCAAGTTTCACCTTATTGATATGTTGTTTAAATTACTTTTCTTTTTGAATGTTTTAAATTTTGAATTGAAACATATTCTTATTGTCTGTCGTTTTAGAATTGGCTCATGTGGAATTTTGAATTAACTGAAACTGGTTAAAATTCTTTTCTTGGTTTAAGCTTCAGGAGGCTTGTCAACAGATTATTTTTTAGGGGTTAATTTTTTGTCAGATATTGGTTTTGGATTAGGAAAGGGTGAGGTAAGTAAGCGGGTTCAGGTTTAGGTTGGGTAGGAGGTTTTCTGATTCTTTTTCTCTTGGCTGATAAAGCAGACTTTATTTTCAAGTGGCTTATTTTCCTTTCAATGGTTAATCTTTGTAACTCCAGTAAGGAATACAAGTTATTCAGTATAGATGTTCATAAATCGTTGAGAATTGTTGGATCACAGATCATACATTGATTACACTTTCAGTTTGTAAGTGATTCCAAAATTAGAACTTTGAAATCGAATATATCAGTGGCTTTATTCAACATTGTATTAGGGCATTAAAAGGTTTTTAGATTGGGTAACTTAAAAAGTAATGGAGGAGTGATAAAATAAAAACACATGACGTTGACTTTGCGGAAGATCGGGAAGTCTTAGCATCCCCTAAAATTAAAAAGAACAATAACAGTAATAGTACCAATACCGATAGCAATCACAGCGGCAACAGCAATGGCAACAGCAACAACAATAGAAATAACAGAAGAAAAAGCAAAATCAAAAGCAATGGCAACAGCAATAGAAATAACAGAAGAAAAAGCAAAATCAAAAGCAATGGCAACAGCAACAGCAATAGCAATAATAATATTAATAGTTCAAAAGACGCTACTCCTTGGAGTTGCGAGGAACCCCGAAGAGTCTTTGGTGTATAAGGCAAACTTTAGTTTTCGGACGGAGGATAGGTCATATACAAGCAATATCGCTCAGAGGTAGTGGTATAATAGTTATAATAAAAATAATAACAATAATAGTAATTATTATTTGTTTTGTTGCTATTATTATTATAACGATACAAATAGAGCTTTCAGGGTTCAATTTTAATCAGTGGTTTAATTTCTCAGAACCAGTTCAATAATTTGAAATCCTTTAATCATTAAGCAGTATGTTGCTGGATTAGGATTTTAGTTTGAATCATAACACTCATAACACTCAGTTCATAACACTCAGAGTTAGGATGTACGAGTTGACTTTTTGACCATAGAAGGTCTGGGTTTCACCTTAAGGTTCTTATAGTACACCTCACATGCTGTTAGTGAGCAAGTGTTGGTTTGCTGCAGTTGGCAAGTAATATTTGGCCAAGTCAGTAAGCCTAAGCAGATAAACGATTAGTCCATAGCAAACCAGCAAAGCTAAATGCCATGGTATAGTATTAAATCACGTCTACAAAATGAGGACAGGGGAAATTTTACTATTGGCAAAAATTAATCCATCCTTAAAATTTTGAAGATTGTACTACTTTAAAAATATTTTCACTGATTCACAAAAAAATTTAAGAAATAAAAAGAAAAAAAACTGACCAGTTCCAAAAAAAGTGTTGAACTTGTTTATTAAATTGGTTGACTAATGGTTAATTCTAATGCTAAAACTGAACCATTTGATATTTATACATCTATTTTTGTTGATAAAATCAAAAAATTGATTACCAATAAATGCACTAATTTTAACAGCAATGTTTTGTTTCAATGAATTAAATTCAGAATATTGTCCTGTGAAGAACGGTGTCTATGAGGAATTCTTAATGAGGTGATGCAATAGCCAGTCCTGAAAAAACCGGATCAAAGCTTGGAGAGTAAATGAAATACAGATCCACCATGGTTTAGGTTGGTGAGTTTGCACAAAAAATGTAATCAGATCAATAAATGGTTCCTGGAAGAAAATAAAAAGAATATTTTCTGTACCTTGAAAGTCTTTATTGATCATCAAATCTCAACCTATATATTTAAAGATATACGTCTGTTTTCACGGAAGCCAGTCCCGGGCAATATATGCTGGCAAAAGTGCTGGCAAAAGGAATGAACCAGCCGGGAGATCACCGCGCACGGCTGTATTGGGGCCAGTGTTAACTACTCAACAGCCCTGAATGTCTGTGCGTAGTGATAGAATGGAGACAATGTGCAGGCCCGTATACAACTCAGTGTTTACAGTGACATGTGCATTACTTTTAGAACTCAAGATTAGCGATGAACTCCCAAGAAAAGAACTGGAATTTTCCGTTGGACATTTTGGAACTCTTTGAAGAAACGATATGAATTATTGAACCTATCCGTGTAAGAACGGTAGAAGGCAAACTATGAAAATGAGGAGTTCGGCTAAACTCCTTACGAGAACCTTAATCATTGCACCCCCGCGAGTCGAGAAATTCCTATTATAGGGTACAATGCATGCTAAAATTCGAGAGAAATAGATCTCAAGGTTATATTCCAAAGCTGCAGAAAGTAATTTGGTTTAGTCTAAACTCCTCATCAATAAAAGAGGTAGATACGCCGAAGGTAAAATGCAATGGAAAAGCTTAGTTTAGACACTGATAGCAGTGTTGAGGACTCTTACTTTGGAATGACCTTTCTTTAAAAACATACTCCTAAGGCAATGTGGCAAAGCAAATTCATTTATCAATCTTGGTGAACGAATAAAATTCCTCCCAGGAGGTCGTATGACAGATAGCTAGAAAATATCCAACCATGAGTAACTTTAATGATATTCTTAAAGGGTTACTATTTTTGCTTCGAAAAGTTCAAAAACGAAACATGAAAAACCAAGTTAACCTTAAAAGCCGATGCTAAAGCTTTATCTCGATATAGTTATCGATTGAAGACAATTACGATGTCCTGAACCGTCTCCACCATATCTTGGTCATACAATACCCTTCATCATGCAGATTCAATCATTCCAACTTTCTAACATTCCCAGCCTCATAAACCATAGTTCATGAAAAGAGGAATAAATTACTCCCCGATAGATCAATTTCCCTCTTGACCACTGCAACCATCTCAATTCTTCGTCTACCACGTACAATAAGCCTCTTACTCTTCATTCCCCATTCAATAACTTCTCCGGTTAGATTTTCGTGACGTAGTTTGCGCCGTATTCAGGTTCACAGTCTTCTGTTGATCATTTTTATAGGCAAGGAGTTCATCGCTAACTAACAGTACCTATTATTACTGTTTCTCTCCGACCACAAGATGTTAATCATGTCATAATTGCTGATAAGATAACAAAAAGTTCTTTATAATAAGGCTCCTATTTTTTTAAAATAATGAGTGTATAAATATTATTATACATACATACATACATATATATCTTACCCCACTGATGTTAATGTTGCTACATTTGTTATTATTTATCATTATTTAAAAATAAGATCATATATATAATCTGCTGAAAAGGATTCAGAACAAAACGAATTCTTAGATACATACACATGCATGTGGTCAATTGTTAGGACACACCAACTTATCTATATCAATTTACTATAGCTGAAGTGCATTTAAAGTCCACCGTGTTAAATAACAAAGGTTTTTTCGAGCGAGGCTTTACAAATTATAATACAGATATCAAAGAATTAAATTGGTAAGATTATTAAAATATCCTACCATTCTAATGAGGCTGAAATAAATGACTTCGAGATTTATGTATTTAATTTGCTTGCTAAATTTTTGTTCCTATCCATTTTCTTTTGCAGCCTAAAGATATTTTTCCAACAATGTGGCCATGACAGTCAAGTAATGCCGTCGCTACGGAAACCTTACTACAAAGTATTGCAAATTACACAAACTTACTTCTGATCATGTCTTGAGGAGTCACATTTTTTAGAGATATTGAAAAAAAAACCTGTTTTTCAGTGTTTAAATACATGCTTTTAATGCTTAGAACAAGCTTTGCGTGCATTGACTACTAATATAAATATTTCACAAAAATAAGTTTTGTCCTAAATCATGAACACAACGATTAAGGCACGATGAAATAATAGTGAAAGGAAAAATTATGATACTTAAAACTAATAATATAATAAGAACAAATTATAAGTATTTGTTGTAATTAAATGTCTGTCGACTGATGTTTTTGCCTTTCTTGAAAACAATTTAACCATACTAAAAACCATGTTTTCAATCGCATGCATTCAATGAACTATCGAGAAACAATTCTACACTTTAGATTTTGGCTTACTCTGCAGTTTATGGATTTAATGTCTTTTCAACCATCATAGTTATTGATTCCATTCTTCAGTGAGTTAAGGACTCTTTTTTGGAAAGTTACCCAAGGGATACTACGTTTGATCGCGACTGGAGTTTGTCCTGCGCGTGAAATGAAAAGGTTCTAAGTGTAAACAGCCGATATTTTCAACTGCCAAGAACACATATTTGTATGATTGCTAGTTAAAGGGTAAAGAGGATGCATTTAGAACTTCTTCATCTTTTAAACTTGTTTTTGTTTAGATTTTTATGTTCATGTTTGATTCTTTTTTAATTCCTATATTTTAGGAGAAACTAACAATATTTTCAAGACTTGGTGTTAGTTTTTCCTTGGTCAACAATGCATGAATGGCCAATGTTCTGACACCTTGAACGTGTAGTCCACAATATAGCTGAAAGCTTGATTTAGAACTGACGTAAATAACTCAGTTGACGCAGTAGACACGAATGGAATTAAAGTGCATGTTTTTGCCCATTTATTTGTTTGCAAGAACAAACTGATGTGCCTTCCTCCGGGATGATTGGTTGATATGTTACACAAGAAATACAGTAAGTGTAAACAAGTAGTCTAGACATACCAGATCTTATTCTAATCAGATTTCCATACTCATGATTATGCGATTGTACGATTATGCATACTGATGCTCGCGCAGAGGAGGCTGGTCATACACAAGAATGCGTCGATTGCCCCATTCTCACTTTGTCAATGGTCCTGTTGACAACTTGATATATTTACAGTTCAACGACAAAACATATTTATGCGAAGCAAAATATCCCTAGTTTCAGCTTTGTATCTCGTTACTTGCCTCACCAAATCTCAAATTCTTGAACTTATTTGGGTTTTGTTCATCTCTGTCGAATGGCCTTTAGATTAGATCTGTTAACGTTGCTTACGAAGACGACTGTTTTATGTGCCTCCTATTGAGGTGAATGTGTTTTGGATCATTTCACATGTCGTCACTTTGCCCCATGCGTGACGTCTTCATTCGAGACGAATTACTTTGGAAAAATCTCGCAGCAGAGCGGGCTTCGTTTATTTTTACTTAAAATGGCAACACTCGTTTTTTCCAGAATAATACATGCCGCAACATATGGTAGAAAAATTTAATTGGGTTGGACACCAAGCTGATTGTAGAAATACAAATCAGATGTTCAACCGAGCTGATATGCTTTTTCACTCTTAACGCAAGGGGATTTTTCACAAAATCTGGCAATTCTAATTCTCGAGAAAATGCGAGTCCATGCCCTGTACCTCAATAACAACTGGTATTGCAAGGCTAACTATAGCCCCAATACCGCCAAGGTAGATGACTGATCTTACCCGTCCTAGTGAATATTCCAAGCGCATTCTTTAATACATTCATTTTTTGACATTGCACTTTTTAAAATCCAACCTTACAATTGCCTTGCAATGTCTCACCCCGTCAATTAATTAGAATATGCATTCATCGGGGGGGTCAAATGGTGCCAATGATGAATTGGAAAATAATAAAAGGAAACTTGAAAGGTAAAACCCAGAGCTGGGTCAATTCTGTCTGTTCAAGGAATACGCCTGTTTGAAAGCAGATAAATTCTGGTGGGTTGATCGGCTTGAGCCTGTCTGAACCATAATACTTTACCATCCCTTAAGCTAGCATCTTACAACTCTTAAGAGACGACTTGATCCTCGTCTAGCCACGCGTCCTAGGCAACTTCAGCTGTCCGGCTGGGAAAGATGTGTAATACAACATTTTGCAGCGAGCATTGAGACTTTAGTTAGTAAAATTCTTAATGGATTAGCAACTAATGTTTTCGTTTTGTTTAATCTGCTTAAGTGGGAGAACGCTTGATAGTTACACTGAATGTGCATTGCTTTAGTCAAACTAAAATGAAGTCAAAATTTACTAGGCGAGTAGTCTTTAGATTAAGCGTTTGCAAAAATATTTTGATGGTTATTATTCTAAGGCGTTTTTAATAATTTCAAAGAGACTCATGCTGCAACCAGTAGCTTTGCATTGTCCAACAAATGACCGAAATAGAAATGTACAGTTTGACTACAGTTAAAAATAGTTTAACTTTATTGAAAGATTGAGTGTTTAATGGACAATCATTGATGGGTCGACGGATGGATGATTGGATGGTGATTGGATTGACTACACTCTCTCTCCCTTTCCCTGTACATACATACATATATATCATCAGTTGCCTGATGATCGCCTGAGCGCGTGAAACTCAGAGTAGCGACAGCAAAAAATTCTGTCTATTTTACTTATTTATTCGCTCTACTGGTATGGTATTGAGCGCTCTTCATTCTCAAACCAACACTGCAACCTTCCTGGTCCTCACCTTTGGTTTATATATATATGTATATATATAGTCGAATGATTTATCAACGATTCTAAAAGTGCTCAATATCCTGGAAGATAGACTAAAACAGATGAAATGTTACTAAAGGATGTTCGTAAAGGATGTTCGTAAAGGATGTTAGTAACAACGAACATCCTTTAGTAACATTTCTATATATATATATATATATATATATATATATATATATATATATATAGATAGATAGATAGATAGATAGATAGATAGATAGATAGATAGATAGATAGATAGATAGATAGATCATGTATTGCCATTTATGTTTATAGCATATTTCATTTTACAACATCCACTAGCTAATTTGTTGGCACGTGGCTACTTGCAAGTCTTTGTCCGTTTGTACATTACCTGTTATATTCCCAAAAATGAGAATTCTTTAAGAACGTATCTTGAAAATACAAAATTTGTACGAACGTAAGGTATTTTAGATGAGGACGGGCGTTAAAATGTTTATCTTTAAGACTTTTCTAATTTGGAAAATTTAAAATGGAGAATCTGTGGTAAATTTGTCAATTCTAGGCAATTATAATCGCTTGAATGGAAAATTCCACCCCAAATCGTGCGTTTGTAACGAATAGAACCGCTACATCAGTAATTATGCATGTACACAAGCACGGAAAATATGTCAGTCATCTCGCATATTCACTTTTTATCTGTTCTTGGATTTGTATGACGCATCGAATAATTTTCTCAAAATGATGTTTTCTATACCTCCTCTAAGGTAGTCAGTGACAGTTTACCATATTGTGCAATATTAAAACCGTTCTCAAATTGAAAAAACAGAATTTCTCGGTTCTACTAACGGTGACCAAACTTTTCAGCACTAAAAATTTGCATGTCGTTACAAACTGATGCTTGATATAGGTGTGAATTTAAGAAAAACTGTTCATTCGGAGATAAAAAAAAAAAAGAGACTATTTACGAGCTGAGGAACGTCAGTATAGTGAACAATGTTAGCAGATCAAATGCGGAACAAAAAAATATCGGTTCCAGGGTATATCAAATAAATCTACTCAAATAACAGTTAAAGAATATTCACGAAGTCGTTTTGAATTAAGCAAGCAATCTACTTATAACAACTTTAATATTTTGCGGCAAGCTGCATCGTTTACTGTACACAAAAGATTATAGTTAAATGAACAAGCTGCCGCCTTTTTCGGTGCTGTTAATTGTGTGCACGTTGCTGTCGTTTAATTTACGAAGTTTTCCTACCTAGGAACAGTCCATCAATAAATCAAGTCTGTTGTACCCCGAAGAGATATTAATCTTCCCATCAAAATCCCACTATAAATACTGTATTTCTAAAACGGGCTAATCACGTGTACAGGGCAAAAAATAAAATTCTTATTTTAAGAAGAAAAAAACTTGTTTTAAGAAAATATTTCTTAAATTAAGAAATGTTATCTTGTCCCGTAGACAGGATAATTTTTCTTAACAAACTATCTTGATAAAAAAATTTCTTAAAACGAGACATTTTCTTGAATTAAGAAAGTATATTTAGACTAGACGGGAAAAATATTCTTGAATCAAGGCACATTTTCTTAAATTTCTTGAAAGAAGTAAAAAATCTACGTAGCTTTTCTTATCAAGAATTTACTTCTTAAAACCAGGAAATTAATCTCAAAACTAGAAAAAATATCTGCACAAGATTTTAATTTTTTGAAGTATATGTATATACATATATATATATATATATATATATATATATATGAGTTTATGTGTGTGTGTGTTTAGACTTTAGATTTTAGGACGGAGAGGTACAAGAAACATGACACGTGTGACCTCTGCGAATCAGATTTTGATCTTATGGCCACGAGAACATACCATGTCTCATTTTCGAGTTTGCCATGCAGTCCTATATTTATTTCATGGTGTATGTTTCAAAAGATGGGGATCATGATCTTGTTTGTGGATACAGCATTCGCAAGGTTGATATATTAAAAATACATGACACGGTTCCCGGATGTACTATTTTATGGATCCGAGAGTCTTTTTGTTCGCAGTGAACTTCTCACATCAGTGTAATGAGAGATTATGAATACCGTATGTGGCATATTTCTTGTCGCTCGGAATAAAGACTTTACTAAAAGGTGTCCATACCATGCGTAATGCCACTTTCACACTTCGGGATATAGTAAGTTGGGTGAAATGTGAAATTTTAAAAGGCGTAAATCTGCCAAAAATGAACTTAAGAACTTAACCCTCTTTAAGATGAGTTGGACGCTGTTAATTTCTCACAAGTTGTTCTTGTTCTTTAAGACATATTGGTTTCTACGTACAAAAATGAAGTCTGTTTTGAAAATAAATGACCAGATTCAAGGAAAGCAACCATGGGATGAATGTTTGATAGTCTAAAACATATTTGGTTGCGATCCATCATGTTTCTACCACCCTTGGTTTTATCCTCAGATACATAGGTCGTAATAACTTAATTAAAAATTCGAAATAAAACCGATGACTGCGGGCAAGAATTTATGGTCGTGACTTACCAATCTGCTCTTAATTCGGAGCTTCTCAACCCAAATCGCGACACCAGCCTCGCAATTTCATTATTTCAAACCTATATTCATGTCTGCGCAGTGTTCTCCCGCTTGAGCCAGTTAATTAGGCTAAAGAATTTTGACATTGTTGTCCAGCCCTGCAGAAAATATTTCACCCACTTTTTTTTTCTATCGCCAGAATATATATATATATATATATATATATATATATCGGATAAAAACGCAATTGGATGAAATTTGTCCAGTTGGTTAAAATTCTCTCGAACAATATTATCTTCCCTTCACTGCCTTTTTTCTCGATAACCGCGTCAACATTTGAAAAAGACTTGCATGATTAATTCACAAAATCTGCCATATCGTCACATGGAACAGTTCCCTTCCTGCATTCCCACTTAGTTCCTTTTTACTAGCCATTAAGGATATGTTAGGCTTCCAGGACAATTTATGGCATATATCAGGTTTCCAACGTAATTGTTAAGGCTGGTTTCCACATAATCGCTACTATCGCTACTATCGCTGTGGTCGTTGTGGTCGCTCAAAAAAATTAACTCAGCGTAGCGATCGCTACGATCGCTAAGTTCACGGTTTCCATATGATCGCTGCAATCGTTGAGTTAATTTTTTAGCGATCACAATGATCACAGCGATCGTAGTGATTATATGGAAACCAGGCTTTAATCCTTGATAGGAAGAATTTTCAGGAGGTCTCCCCTTGACGAGTAAAAATAATCTTGCGTTAGCTAGCTTAAAATTAATAAGTCGCCAAAAAGCAGTAGTACCCATTAAAGGGTTAGTCTAATATTAGAAATAAAAACATGGCTTCTTGCGTTTGTTCGATTTCACGGAAGTTGATAAAAAATTTGATATGGGCTCTTTCGGCCAAGTAAAGGGCCATAATTTTTTTCCTATTTTTAGATTGAAAAGATCATATTTGCTTAATTGATTTTCCATCATATTTAATTCAAAATTCTCAACATTAACATTAATATTAATATTGTGTCTTTAGAATAAAATAGAATGGAAAATTGTCTGAAAGAAATTGAATTAGACCACTTAAATCTATAAATATTTATGTTTTACAATATCTGAAAATGAAAGTAATTAACCGCCATATTTATGTATAGAATCTAATAAAATTTTGTCATACATGTCAGTATGTGTTAACGAAGTTAATTATTTTTTTCCAAGACCATACTGAGTTGTTCCTTAATTTTATTATTTTACTGTTTAACGCCACACAATTTTACTCGTCAAGGAGAGAGAATTTCCGCAGTGAAAGAATTGATGTACTTTTGTAACCGATTATGAACAATGGGGACGAACAGAAACTGGTTTGTATTAATTGACCTCTTTAGTTTCGTATGTAAATTGCCCATTTCAAACCATGTGATGTTTTGATTGTTTATCATTTTAATCATTTTGTGATGATGCGTATCTGAATATCATTAAAATTTAGAGAAACAATTCACTTGACCAAAATCACGTGATCTGAAATGGGTATACAAACGTCGAAGCTAAATAGCTCTATTGAGCAATTCTTGATTACCAGAATTAAATAGTGATATTACATGAGCAATCTTCATTTCATCTGGATAGAAAATTTAAATAAGGAAATTTTTTAAGGAAAGTAGCGTGGTTATTTTCGATGTTATATTTTTCTGCATTTTAAGTATTTAAGGATTTTGCACAGGCTTATTTAGAGGATGGATTAACACGTTCCATGCGCTAATGCAGTGACATGGACAAACTGGTATTAAGCGTGACAATCAGCCTAGCTCACATGCTGTGCACAACAGAATAGAAAAAGCAAAGGGGGATATAATTTGCCATGAGAGATGACAGAGATGTAGGCATAATGCCGTAATGTTCAGTACTTGATTGTCGTCTTCCAAATAAGATGTTCAACCTGAATTTTTTTAATCCGTTTATTCCGAGTTCTTGAAATGAACGTCTGAATATGGTCCTGACCAAGTATTTTAGCCGATTTAATTGGACTGTTCGAAACACTATTTAGCAAAAGGCTCTTTCTCAGCAACAATTAAATGTCAACAAACTGGACTGAATTCAAAATATAACAAAGAAGAAATGGCAACATCGTATAATTTGTAATTAAGCTATCTGGATTATACTAGCTTTATATAACATGACTCAAACAATGGGTTGCTATGTCCTGTTTAGGTTCTATTAGAATCACGAAAAATTTCGTGCTTATGAACAATTTTGATCAGAGCAAGTCATGTGAAATTCCTCAGGAAAAATTGAAATCCTCTTTTCACTGAGGATTACAAGGTACAAGAAATCTGACTTAGCCAATTGGACAAGGTTGTGTTTCTATGGGAATAGGAACAAACAGAACATTTTTATTACTAAACAACTAGGAAAATTGAAAAAAAACTGCTAAGGCAACTCGAATGCAAATTGCATATTTCAGATACAAATAAAACAGGAATGCAGTATTAATTGTAAATGACATTGACATAAGAAAATGACCCACAGACAGAATTCTAAAGACAATGTTTTGTACAAGTTTTTTTCTGATGTTTATTTGCTACAAAAGTTTTCGAAAAAAAGAAATATCGTTTCTCTTTCGTCAGTTCGCAAAGAATAAGCCCTATGTGCAAGTTTTCGAAGAGTTCGATCTTGAAATGCTGTGAAAATTCAATTGTTCCTCAATGAATCCCGAATTGTACTTGAGAGGATGTCATTTCCTCCTCAAATTATTCGAGTTGGTCAATTAAGACAGGTTTCAAAACAAAAATCACACCTATGGAAATTAATCCCTGGTGGTTGCCATATAGTGACAGGTAAAGAAGCTGGAGGCAATAGCCCGCAGTTTGCCAAAGGTTTTGCATTTGATTGTAACCAGTCACAGTATCAACTGTCGTACATGCTAGTCTTTTCTACAATGTTTCTGGGATACAACCGAACTTTATTCACAGACATTATCCTGAACCAGTTGGCGTAAACAAAGTAATGCAAGGCCCTCTCACTTCAATCTTTATAGACAGGATCAGCTTTATCTAATCCGATACGACTTATTTCCCGAGGCGTTTATCCGTTATTAAAACACGAAAAGGAATTCACGCTATTTTAACTGGTTTCAGGATTTTTTTAAATGTAATTTACATTAAGCTTCAGCTGAGCAATGTATCCTCCTATGATGGGCTTTCCGATAGAAATCATTTGTCAACGACACACTTCAACAGAAGGAGTAAGAGGCCGAATATGGCAAGTACGTCAACTTTGCATCAACAAATTCTAATGAGGAATAGTGCGAAACAAAAAATTCGCCAAATAATCCCCTTACTGATATCCTACTTGTCTGGCGTAAAATTTAACGCATATCCTTAAGACCCTTGCCTGGTCTTAAAATACCGTGAGAAAGACTCGAAAATGGCCAAAATAAAAGAAACACTAGGATCAAATAGAAACGACTCCTTCCTTATCAAGACTGGCAAAACATCGGGGGACTGTGAGAACCACGGCCCCCACATGGCGGCAGGCCCAAAACTAGCGTTGTATCTCCGAGTCAATTGGAATACTCCTGTGACTTCGTAACTAGAAGTGTGCCTATCGAATCAATAGGAAATAGCGTCGCACTTCCAGTGACTTCTGAGGGTTGAAATAGCACGTTACTAAAGCCTCAAAAGTCAGAAGCTATTTCTAACTCACTTTGACCCTGTTCATACACTAGGTGCCTTGGCACAATGCCACCGGCACGGAAACAAGACCATTGGACCTCCCGAGTGTTCTAGATCTTCGTCAGACCACATAGCCCTTTAAAAACTCGAGCCCGAGAATCTTAGCTTTGAGACTTGTGTCTTTCATCAAAACAAGGATTGCCTATATTCCAGGGCTAGTGCCTTTGGGGAGTGAAGAGGGATAAAGCCCCCGTCTGGGAACATTAGCCGCCCTGGGAAAATTGACGATTCGTCGGGGAATTCTCAATGATGATAACACATTTATATATCGTACAAACTATGAGTACTTGTTATTGATTTAGCAAAGAAAGATCACAGACCTTTCTCTCCATGTCGAATCTAGAAGTAAACTGTTTCTAGTCAGTTGTTGCTAATTATTCTTGCGAAAAATAACATGTTTTTGACCTTCAAATAAGGAAATTATAAAGGCCGCGTGGTTCTGGCCCTTCTGATTAAGTCTCCCTGTCGGTTACGTTAGCCCCGGTGTCGGAGAATTCTTTGCGCCACCCCTGCTATATTATAGAATCATATCTATATTCTAGTAATAATCTATATTCTTATGTATATTCTAAAGTCCGAGAGAATCTATATTCTCTTCATAGCAAGCAGCAATAATGTAATTAGATTCACTACTATAATGCGATTTTAAGTCGCAGTACAGGTTTGAGCCTCGAATCCAACCTCAGGTGAAAATCACTAGCCTAGATAATAACTGGACTTTAGATCTCTTGCAGCTTTGTGTTTTAAAAAGTGTAGCAAATTAATGGCGTCAGAACGAAAATAAATTGGAGTCCTAGGTTGATGCCCGTTAGAGACCGAAGTTCTAAGAACAGTGAACCTTATGGCCTTCATCGCCGGAAGTAAAATTCTCTTTTAACAGTTTCCAACATATTGTTATTGTACAACAATAAATTAAAACAATAGAACTAATGAAGGAGTAAAGCAAAAAGTCAAGAATGCATGATAGAGTAAAATTGCAGTATCTTTATTACTTTTGTTTGCTCATGATTAACAAGATTTTCAATTTTACATATACATGACGTAAAGTCGATAACGTAAAGGAAATTTCAGTATTTTGAGAATATTATATTTAACCCTTAATATCCCTGATTTTTGTAAAGAAATTCTAAACTTGTCAATTAATTTAAAATTCTCGATAAAATCTACTGAAATTTGCTTATGAATCTAATTTGCACACATTATATCGTACCGATTTGTACGACTAGGAGCTAAATGAGTGATGAGATGTCCAATAAAACTTGACAGTTTGCACAGACGTCAAAGCAATGGTAAACAATTAATATAGTCTTCATTACTTTACTTATGTTTTCTATACTGCCTCACAAAGTGAATAACTGGGCTGATTGACTCTTAGGTGACCGTTAGAGTATTAAACTATCGTATGTTTGTCTTTCGGGATTTCACCCCTAACAAATAGACAAATTAAGTGACCAAACGCAATCTCAAACTTTTTAGTTATAACATTGTTAAAAATGACCAAACCAGTGAGGAAAAAGAGTCCTCATCTCTGTTCCTCCCTACACCCCTCAACTCTGTTCTTCACTACAGTCCCTCAAGAAGACAGTGAGTTTACCAGGGCAGAATTCCTGCAGAGTCCTACCAGGGCTGATTTACCTGCACGTATCTATTATATTTTATTTATTTATTTATTTATTTATTTATTTATTTATTTATTTATTTTTTCATCCATTCATTCATTCATTTATTCCTCCATTTATTTATTCATTTACTTGTTGTTTTTATTTATCTACTTATTTTTCTATTTAGTGATTGATTTACTTTATTTTATTTATTTGTTGATTTTTTTATTTGCTGATTGATTGATTGATTGACTGATTGATTGACTGACTGATTCATTGATTGACCGACTGACTGATTTATGCATGTACTGTATGTATAAATTTATTATGTCTGAATTTGCAAATGGATTGTGCCTTTAGTCTAAGTCCAAGTCCCAGTGCTAGCCCATAAAATTTACGTCCAAGTCCGTTTGGTCATTCCCTTCTCCGGCTCCCAGTTCAATTGGTTTGACCTACTATTATAAACATTAAAACGTCTGACTACTGCCCCTGAAAGGGGTCCAGACGCTTACACGTTCTTGTTCACGGACAGTAGAAAAGTTAACGGGTGTTTTTTTGAATTTGAATAATGAATCACTTAGCTGTCAAAATAGATCGAAGTTTGTATAATCAGCTAGTCAGCGGAAAATGGCGGATGTTTCTATGAATCGATGTCATCTTTAATCTTTAGTCTATAGAGCATCAATGACGTATGTGTGGAATGAACAAGGGTATTTTCGATGTTCGACGATACGGTTAATAGCATTTTATATTGTTGATTTAGTTTGTTCCGAACGAAAAAATTCTATTCAAAGAAAGAGCCAATCCGTGAATCAAGAACACTTTTGCTTAAGATCGCTAATGTCTCATCTCGTGCCAAAGATATGAAGCTTTTTTACAGGTTTAAAAATTAACCGTCGCGAAAATACTTTTGCATGCTGCATGGAAGTAGTGAATTCACGTCAAACAAACCAGTTAAAGAAGGCATGACGTACCTTACAAGAAATGTCAAAAGTACTGCAGTTGAATCGAGGAATATTTTGCATTTAAAACTCTAGCTTGAGATGGAGAGCCATCATGAATACTCCAGACTTGGATACTTTAGATCCAGGTTCTCAGTAGTCGGATTTGCCAACTGCATTATTCAACCATTCGCCTCCAAGTAGGCATTCGGCTACCTTATGTTTTGTTTTCAGCATTCTATAAACTTCCAGCACATTTTAGAAGCTGTTCAACATGCTTGACACTTAGTAACTGCTCATAGTTTATCCTTTACCTTTTCATAGTGATGCAGATCATTGACATCCTCATAAAATCCCGCTGGAAAACCTCCTTTGCTGCGTAAAGCGAAAGTTATTGAGCCGTAGTTCGGTCTTTTACTGCTTATAGGTTTCGTGCAACGCAATTGGGTGATGGATCTCACTGAGTCGAAATACATGTAAATAACAAACAACTGAGATGATTATTCAACATATTTCTTTAATTTTCTTTGTTAGTTACAAGAGGAAAAGGTTAAAGATTTAGGTATAATTAATTAACTTATTGCGACTAAATTCGACATTAAGTGATCCTTTGTCCTAAAATCATTTAAATGATGCAACTCATTGTAAATATAGTGAAAAAGATAAAAAGTTTTAGGCCAACAAGTTTGACGATTAAAAAAGTTTGGTTAGAAAATATTTGCATCGGCTTAGTGATCCTGATGGTATATTTTAATTCCCTATATTCTATAGTATTTGAATTGATGTGTTGCTTTGAAGTATAGGGATGCGAGGTAAAAAAAATTGTGGTGATGATTTTGAAACCATCACTTTTCCTTGCATTTCATTGGTATTGTCTACTTTAGGAAAACTATTAAGGCCTGATCGTTTCCTTATTGGTTCTTGACCTTAGTAGTACTGTGATAACAGGAAATACCAATGAAATATAAGGAATACTAAATAAATCCAACGGTCAACATTAATACCAATTATTATATCACCATTGGTTCAGTTTCTTTTGTTCTCTAGTAGTCGATAAATAAACTCTGGTTCATTCGTGAACATAAGCATAAGTATAAGGACAAAACAAAAGGCAAATCAAAGAAATGAAGTCGCGCCTGCGACATAAGGATTGTCATTAACACCAGTACAAGATCATAGTCCAAGCATAAGTGAAGATCCGAATAAAGGACAAAAAAAAAAGGAAAAAAATATTCTTGCTGTTTTGTCTTCGAAATTCCCAGAGGAGATATCATGCATTGGTTTTGTCCTTATGCTTATCTTCGTCATGTAAACCAGGTTTAAGTTATCAATCTCATAAATTTACTCGTGATGTTGATATCTACTTATCAATCTCATTAAATTATTCATGAGGTTGATATCTAGTTATCAACCTGTCAATCTAGTAGATCGCTCAACCTGACACTTCCTTGCAAATATTTAAAACGACTTAAAACGTAAACACCTCTGATCCATCAACGCATGCAAACAACCTAGCAACATCTATTTCACTAGTAAACATTATAGCCAACACTATTTCTTGTTGAAACTTTCAATATTCTCCACAACCATATGCACAAATTAATCGGTCTTATCCTAGAAAATGGAAATATCTGGAAAGAAAGTGAACTGAAATGTGCAGTTTGCAGCTATGACGTAACATGACGTCGTATACGATGCGATAGTATTCCCAGAAATACCCACACACGAATTTGCAGTGAGCACTTTGAAGGGGGAGCTAAAATGACAAAAACGATGTACCTTGCACTTTTGCTAGCACAAAAAAGGCAAAACCAAGATCGACTGAAAGAATGAGAAAGAACGAAATACAACTGCAAGCAGAGACTGCATCAGATTCACAAGTTCGATCTACAACGTGCATGTCAGAGCTACCAACTTGCAGTTCAACTACTGATGAATTGCCTACTTCTGGTGTTGAAAATCTTTATCTTTGTTGAAAATCTTTATCTAGCACGAGTAGCCGAGACCAATTCAGACGGTAACATAACGAATCCCGAAGCTTGCTCTGCTCTTAAAATCTTAGTTGAGGTTTGCCATCAAGTCATATCATCTTGCGACAAGGAATGTCAAGTTAACTTTTGTGAAAAACAGTTAAAAGAAAAAGACAATGTTATAGAGGAACTCGGAAGACGTGTTGAATTGTCTACAGAGCGAGAACTGAATGCTACAAATGTGAAGAGAAATGAGTCAAAATTAAAGTTTTGCACAGGTTTCACAAATACTGAACTTTTTGATTGTTGTTTTGATTTTGTCGCCAAAGGGCAGTTCACACAGCACAGTCAAGCCGCCTTGTGCCTTGAAGATCAATTTCTGCTAGTGTTAATTCGACTAAGATTGGGCTTTTCTGAAAAACTTTCATCGTTTCTGTTCAATGTGAATATTTCAACTGTTTCAAGGATTTTCCTTCGCAGGATACAAGCAATGTATAGAAGATTTAAACTAAATCAGCTTTAGAAAACCTCACTAATGATGATGTAAGGCGGTTGTATACCTTAGACCACGGTATATAACTTTTGCTTATCACCCAGCATTTTACCTTGACGGCAACGCCAACACCCTTCAACCAATTTGAATAAATGGTAAGGAATGCAGAACGTTATCACAACTTGACAAGTAAAATCCTTGTCGGCTGAAGAGTTCAATAGTGACAAAACAGTATCATCCAGGAAACTCAAGCCAACGTTAATAGCATATATTAAAAAAAAAAAAAAAACCGAAAAAAAAAACCCTGTTTTCTGTATGCATCATTTTAAAACGTAAACTGCACGTGTAAAGTGTGATACTAATCGTAGAATAAAATTCAAGTCCCAACAAAAATGCGGAACATAGGCGTCGAAAGATAGAATTTTAATACAGTTCTAACGTTTCATTGCTTCTCGCAACATCATCGGAGAATGAATGTGTCATAAGACCAGGTGACATATTACAGCGGTCATATTACAGGCTGTTTAAACATCATACGCTGGAGAAAATCATTGAGGTAAGAAAGGTGATAATGAGCACGAAAAGCAGACTATAAGCGATGAAAAAATAGGTTAAAGACGGACACATACAAAAATAAAACAGAGAAAGTGGCACAGAGCTCATATTGCTGTTGAGTGAAGGGTTAAGTTTTGGCGATTAGAAGGTTTTCCATGACAAGAAGTTCAGAAATGGAAGAGCACGATGAAAGGATTGCGAAATCGTCATGTCGGAGTAAAATTGTTAATTTTACTCTGGCTAATACCAGGCGATTTTACTCGTCAACGGGATATTTACAACCTCTAAAAGGTTAAAAACTTTAATCTCCTTTAACGGGCCATTTCGCAACTTGTTAATTTTCTAGTAAAAAATTTTAACACGTTCTCTGATCAAAGAATTTATTGTTACAAGCTTTCAGTCCCCAGATTGCAACCTTCAAAGGGTAAACATAAAATAAAGTAATGCACAACAACAGGTCTATATTATAAAAGATAAAAGTCATGATAGTAGACCTGACATATAGACCTGTTATTATATGCTTTACTTAACTTTATGACTTTAGGTTTACCCGTTCTATAATTTTTTACTTGTGATGTATAATCCTGGTCACGCTTCCTACATTTTTTCGTTTGTTAATTTTACTGTGGCTAACGCCAGACAATTTTACTCGTCAAGGGGAGACCTCCTGAAAACTCGTCCACTGAAGGGTTGATTATCTAATTCGAGTTTGATGTAAGAAGTCTTCACCCGAGCAGTGCATAAGAAAGCAAATAATTGTACTTCACCTCCATTCGTTTTAATACCATTGTTAAGAGGTAGATTGAGTCATTTGATGTGACGCACTTCTTTGCATAAAAGGACGTTCTACTTATTTGCAGAATGAATGACTTTCGTATGTTTTAGATACAACGGTTCATGGCAATTTAATAATTTGCCTGATGATATTAAAAAGTTACATTCTTTAAATTCTTTTAAAGATAAACTTTTGGAATACTTTTTATTTGTGACTTTTTAATTGCATATGTGATTTGATGTTTTTTAGATTTGATTCATATTTTGTATATTTTTTGTAGGTTATTGTAATGTATACAGATCCCCTAAGAATACCAGCTTGTTGCTGATTGGGTAAACCTGTTTAAATAAAGTTTATCTACCTATCTATCTATCTATCTATCTATCTATCTATCTATCTATCTATCTATCTATCTATCTATCTATCTATCTATCTATCTATCTATCTATCTATCTATCTATCTTTAATCTCCAAATGTTTTTGTTGTTTGGTTGAATTATGCTGTCTTCCAATCCCAAGCACCAGACAATGAGGTGGTAGATAACAATTTCTTTATCATAGAAGACTTGTTCATTGACTCGCTGTTGGAAATTGTGACGTAAACGGAAAGGAAGATTATAGATTATAGACAAGAGACCTTTGATAACATGTACTGTAAGGGGTGGTCTTAGACGTTGGGGGATATCCATTAAACAAGTTTCAAAAACCAAATCCCGGTGAGTGTGGATTGGTCAAATTAATTTTCCACATTGCCGCTATACCGTTCAGTTTGCTTTATCTATCTAAGTCAACTGCTTTCACAACTTAGACAACTAACCTCATACACAACATCCGATATGTTCCTGATAGTTATTGGATATTTGAAGTTAGCAAAAATATTAAATTTTGTCGTTTGCAAATTTGGTTTAGATTTTGAGGTTGGGATCCACCAAAACGTTTCAGCTTTCTCTTCAATGATCGTAGGAGTTGTTCCCCTTTTGTAGCAATTTAGGGCAATTCCAGTACACCAACAGCTTGGCAAGATTATCATTGAGATAGATCATTATTGTCATTGTTATAATTATGATTATGACTGTGATTATAGTACAAGTTACACTTATTTTCATTTGTACAAAGGTGTCAAAATATATACAATAACCGGAGGATCTTGCTAACACTTATTCTAATTCAAATTTCTATTACCTTGTAAAATCACCTGAGAATTAAGATGATTTTCTTCACAAAGGGTGAACTCAAGGCACTCTGCCAAGTGTAATGATAACGATTATTGCGCATAGTCCCTACTCGAGCACAATCTCAGTTTTTGGCATCCTTTGTAACCTTTGACGTCAACATTGATAACATAATAACATAGATTATCACAGGAGATTAACACTGCATGAATTTAACGTGAATTTGAAAAATTCGTGTTAATTACAGCTATGTTAATTTTTGTCAGCTTTAATTCCCGTGACATTAATTAAGTGGAGCGTTAAACTTCGCGACTTTAATTTCTATAAACATTCCCCCAAATTCTGGATCCAGTCTAGAGATAGTTGACACTTAGGCAACAACTGCCTTTCTTTTTCTTGTTTTGTTTTTTGTTGTTGTCTTCTTTTTTCAATTTGTTACAAGTTTGCAACACTTCTAGTTCATTACATCCTTGCTTTCTGAAGAGTTACCGTCACCCGCTTGCTTTTCACCCTAAATATCTTACTCAGTATAACCTTCTTCCGCAGAATAAGACACCTCCTTGGCTCTTTCTCTTTAATCCTCTAAGCTTTTGCACTTTGACCTCAAACAACCACCACCTTTGGTATCATTACAACGTCTCCTTGAATGATAGCGGATCTTTTTGGCTTCACAGAGGTACCTTCTCCGGTAAATTTAGCATCATGTCCTAAAACATAGCAAACATAATCGGTCATTTCCTTTGGCACTTGCTCGACAACTACAGGATACTATGTTTCCGGTATGGTTAGCAATCCTAGTACAGCAAAGCCATCACGTACATTGTGTTCTCTTTTGAATGACACTTTCTGCTGAAAGTATGGCTTCCAGTTATTTGTCGTTTATTACACACGATTCCTCGTAATCCAGTTGCAGACCGAAATGAGTCCAATATGTACACCATAACTATAATTTTATTTTCAACGACCGAGCCTTTTCTGCCCTTTTCTGACCGCGAATGAGCCCTCCCACTTGGAAATTAAACACAGCGGTGGGCTGAGGTTATTTTTTAATCAGTTCCTTCACAGGTTCGACCTATCGTAATACCTGTTAAGGTGTCCCATACTTCTGTAATAATTCTCGTCGCGAGTAAAGAAATGTCAGGATATCCAGATTACAGAACTTCAGGAAAGCACAAGTTTCTGACCCAAGTTCTGTTATAACTTTGTATTTTCCACCAACTCAAGCAGCCGGGCTCTCCAGTGAAGAGAAATCTGCTGTTTTAGTGGACGTCAATAACGATTTTAAGCATTAAGCCTAAACGAATGACCTACCACCAGAAAGATAAATGTGAGATTGCCAATAATGCCAGCCAGTGTGCAATAACAGTTAAAAGTGTCGTTTCTCGATAGAAGAAAAAATTCCCCAAGCTGACCAAAAGCACTGCGCGTGGATGGCTTGCCAATTACAAATCTCAGTTGAAAATCACGCCGCAAATTTTATCAAAACATAGAAATCGCAGATAAGCGAGACAGACTTCTCTTATTATCAGATGAGCTCAATTTCAAAGTGCGTTAATGTCTCGTCAACTTAAGAACTGTCAGTGGAACTATCAACATTACAGGCATGTTTTCCATGGCGTTCTTATGAGAATGATCAAGAGGGATCTTGCAAGATATGATCAGTACTTAGAGTTTTCGCATTATGAATGGCTTGGTGCAATCCTTGTACCCCAGAAGCCGCTTCAACACATAGTATTCCAGACCAATTGATAATCAATGTCGGCCAGACGCCCTCAAAAATTTGTCACAATGGAGTAAGTGAGTTCGGCAGAAACAACTCAAAACACTTGGAAAAGATAAGAGGAAACGATGAACTTGGAATGACACTCGGTTTAACCCAAACTGTAACAGGAACGTAAAGATGCAATCATCTCTTTTCTAGATATTTGTACTAGAAAAAGTCAGCATTATCTTTCCTTCATTTCAATTTTCTTGAAGTAAAGCGCACAAATATTAATGAAACTCGACAGAGAAAACATCGACCAGCTATATACCTCATTCGTAATGGCAGCTGAGATTAGAGGCCTGTAAGATGTGGTTCTGGAGACAGATGTTAAAAATCAGCTGGAAAGAAAGGATACGGAATGAAGAAGTGCCCACACAAGTTCGAGACAACGTTCCTTACTTGACTGGTACCATTTAAAGCAAATAGAGAATATAGCTGGCACATACCATCAGACACGGGAGCTAGTTGGCAACAGTGATCGAGGGGAGAAAAGAGGGTAAAAGATGTAGAGGCAGAAGAAGGAAGACCATGATATCATTAGTCCTCGGACACAGAGAGACATTTGCAACATTTAAGAAAAGGGCAATGATGAGAGAAGTTGTATGAGTTTTAGACCTGCCAACAGGCCGAACACCAGAGAGGGAATGGCAGCTGCTAAAATATTCTTTTATTAGCATGTAAATTAATTTGACTGGCTTCCTACGCGTGTTCGTAATTCAAACGAATCTCTAAGATACACATAAAAGGATATTTAAACTGGCGGCCGTTATGATGAATACCGTCTAGTCACCTCCAAGTGCGCAAGAAGTAATGTTTTGTCATTTCAGCTTGAATTAGTTGTGTTGTTCTCACAAAGGCTTGTATGTTAGTCGTGCGTTCTCGTATTTATTAAATCATCGTGATTAATATATGCACTTGTTCTGTCAATGCTACTCCATTACACTCCTTGGGGTTACGGTTGGCATGAGGAATCTGCGGTTGGATAATACAGAGCTCGCTGTTCTTGTTCTTTGTTCGTCTTTAAGTTTTGAGTGTGTCACAAGTTCGAAGATGGAAGAAGACTCAAGACACGAAGCTTAAGTACAAATCGGCAGTCTTGGTGCACTTAGGCCGTTAGTTTTCATTCTCGTTGAGCCGCATATTGACTTTTAATTTATTTTTGGACAGGCGGCGTGTTGTAATGTCGTTATATGAAACTATGAGTAAATTTGTAAATCATGGTTTGATTTACTAAAGACACCGTCCTTTATAATATGAGATCATGAATGAAATAAAATATTATGATTAGATATGCACTGCAAAAAATTAAAATCTTGTGTAGATATTTTTTCTAGTTTTAAGATTAATTTCCTGGCTTAAAGAAGTTAATTCTTGATAAGAAAAGCCATGTAGATTTTTTTTCTTCTTTCGAGAATTTTAAGAAAATGTGCGTTGATTCAAGAATATTTTTCCTCTCTCGTGTAGATGTATTTTCTTAATTAAATAAAATATGTCTTAATGTTTTAAGAAACCTTTTCTTATCAAGATAGCTTGTTGAGCAAAATTATCCTGTCTACGGGACAAGAAAACATTCCTTAATGAAGAAAACATACAATACAATACAATACAATACAATACAATACAATAATTTATTGGACACTTCCCAAATGGGGCTTTTCAGTGAACAATTACAAGAAATAGAAGTTATAATGTGTTACTAAACTATATAACAAGTAAATAATTAAAATTATTAACTATGTAGAATTAAATTGGTTAAAAAGTTGCCTTCTCAAGTTATGTTTAAATGTTTGTACAGATTCACAAAGTTTCAAAAAAGCATCTAAATTGTTCCATAAAGTTACAATATGATAATAAAAGGACCTCTGTCCGGCCGTTGTCTTGAACAGCGGAATATTCAAAAGTTGAGAGCTTCTGAGAACTTACGTAATTTGGTGATTGATTATTTATACATTTAAAAACGAGGACAGCATCACGAAAATAAAGTTGTGTTTTAACAGGTAGCCGTTGTAACTCTTTTAAACCAGGGGTGATATGACCGTATTTTCTAATGCCCGTTACGACACGTGCTGCAAAGTTCTGCAAAATCTGTAACTTATGTAAATTTTTCCGAGAAGTACTAGACCATACAGATGAATAGTAAAATATTTTAGTAAAAACTAATGTATTAATTATTATGATAAGAGTATTCCTATCGAATGCATGTTTAACACGATTTATTATTTTTTATTACGAAAAAAATGTGTTTTAAAACACGGCAGTACTGGACGCATGAAAGCCTTGATCGGGAACCTTTATTTAGCTGCAAAACATTTTTTTCTTTCTCTGGAACGCGAAAGTCAATGTGTTAACAAAGCGCTGTGAACTAAAATGCATGTCAATAAGCAATTTTGTTCCAGCAATAAACTGGACAACTGTCTTTAGTTACATAATTCAATACTGTGAGTTAAGACAGTTCTGAAGGGGCTCAGCAGAGCAGAACGTGATATGTAGAGCATTTTACATAAACAAACCGGTGAACGTGGGCTTGCGATAAACAGAGATCGAAAGCCGTGTGTGCGATCAATTAAGACGCTCAAGAAAGGCAGAATAGAACTATTCTCTATCTCACTACAAAAAATATTTTACTGTTGTGAGTTAAGATAGTCTTCAAAGGTGACAAAACACTCATGGACATATTGGCGAAATAGAAGAGGTTCGAACGGTCTAACCGAAATCAGTTTATGGACGAATTATGATAGTTTTATTTCATTATCTTTTATACATTTCGGGATTCCATATAACTTTAATTCGACCCTCCAACAGACAGGAGAAATATCTTGCCTAACTGAGAAGTATAGTAGAATGGTGTTAATGGTCGTCTGTTGCGACTATGGAATGACCCTTGATACAAATGGTTGCGTATCTACGCTAATGAATGTCGCTTTCTATGCAAAAATAGAAATAGAATGCGACAAAAGCATTAATGAATGTAGATTGAATAAAATGAATGTCGTTTTGCGTTAACGAGCTTGAGGTTGGCGTTAATGATACTATATTTTCTGGTAATGAACAGCAAAAGGTGTAAATAGGATGGGACCAAAGATACTACCTTGGGGGACGCGACTCACGACCAGCAAGGGGTCTGACAGGGTTGAATTTATGCGCACCACTTGGCATCAGTCAGACAAGTAACTGCTAAACCAGGAATGGCTAGAACATGACAAACTAATGTCCCGCAGTTTGTTTAATAATGTTTCATGATTTATACTATCAAATGCTTTACTTAGGTCCAATAACACAACTGCGGTTATTTCTTTCTTGTCAATAGCCTTAAATATAGTGTCCGTAACCTTTATCAACGATGTTTCAGTAGAGTGAAACTTTTTGTTTCCACTTTGTTTAGTAGAGAGTTTTTTTGTTTAACACTAGGTACGGTGTTAGCTGACTTATGCGGCTCGTTCACATACCTTTGATAATACTGGTAACAGTGAAATGGGACGGTTGTTTTCCACTTATTCATGATGGCGATCCTTTGGGACTGTTACAACTTCGGCCTTCTTCCAAGCACATGGAAACTGGCCAGTCAGTAAGGCAGCATTAACAATTGAGGTGATAGATGGAAGAATTACGGATAGGCTGTCTTTTATTACGCGAGCAGGAATCTTGTCATGGCTGGGAACTTTGTTCATTGGCATTGAGTTAATGATATTCTGGATATCATTCGAATCAACTGATTTAAATGTAAATTCTTCGGACACTGGGTATTCCCTTGGGATAAAAGGTGCTTGTGATAAATCATAATTACATTGGTTTGACAACAACTTAGTTTTTTCCAGGCCAACTTGGCCAAGTGAAGTAAAATAACCATTAAACTCGTTTGCAATAGTTTTATCATCTTTACTGTAAGATTTCTGAGGTACGGTTCGCCTAGGGATACACGATCGTATCGTTTTCCAAATGCATCTCTTATTATTAGAGTTTCCCATTATCTGCTCAGTAACATATTCTTGTTCAGCTAATCTTATTTCTTGCTTCACTTCTCTTTTAAAGTTCCTATTGGTAGCCCAGACTAAGATATAAGGCTAAAACATAGCTGTACGTATACGTACGTATTTGTATGTTTGTCTTTTGTACTTGGATGTTAGTCGTATGTTGTTGTATGTACTCGTATGTTGTCGTATGCACTCGTATTTTACTCGTGTGTAGTTTTAGTCTCGATCAAATGAATAACCCAAAACAGTCTACCTGAATCCGCAGTATTGAGAGACAAAATAAAGTCTGTTCCTTTTGTCACCACAAAAAGTGTTCACGTTAATTTCTTTCATTTTGAAATTTTTACGCCTTCTTTCACATTAATTTCCTCGACTTGGAAGTAATTTTCCCTTAATTTGATCCGCTTTAATTTAAGTCGCGTTAGTTTGAAAAATCTTGATTAACACGAGCGTTAATTTCCTATAACAAGGTAGATCCCGAAGGAAACACTTCATTACCATTTTGCTTAAAAACGAGACCCAATTCCATAAAAGAGCGTAGACACTTTCAAGCTTTTGTATCGACGAGAAACAAGCAAGCTTTCTTCCTAGATTTAATGACATGTGGTCTTTTTATGCTCATTGGCAAGTATGCTAAACGTGATAAATTTATAATTTATGTTCTGCATGGACGTTTGGTTAGTCTGTCTCACTGGGCGTCGGAAATTCTGGTTCTCAGTTTGATTTAAAGTAAATTAAATATTCTGAATTATATTTTGACATCGTTCCACTTTATTGACAAATGTGCTTGGAGTTATCGAGGGGATAATTATAAAGAAAATAACCTAAAGGGAAAACAATTTCACTTCGAGTAAGCGGGATGTTCGCGTTGTCGATGGTTTGAGTAATCGAGGGTGAAACCACAGCAAAAGTATAAAGCAAATTTCGGAGAAATTGATGTTGGTTCGAGTAAGTGCGAGGTTCGAGTTATCAAGGGTTCGAGTTATCAGGAGTCAACTGTAATTTGGATTTCCCAAGTTCATGATCTAATAATCGATAATTTTAAATCTATCACCAAAGCTCGCGTACTTACTTAATCGCCATCCGTGATGAAAGTGGACAAATTGCGGATTTCTAAAGGAGCTGAGCCCCATTCACTCGAACCCTTGTTCATGTCCCCAACATGAACCATGAGCACCGGTAAATCGCATTTACCACACAGTGTGATTTCAGTTCGTCCGTGCTGGCGTTCATCTGTTTTATTTAATTCACTGAGATGCTGAAGAGAAGTGCTTCACTGTTTGACGTAACGTGTCAAGTAATTTCCTTAGTCCACTTCGTAGTTTTAAGTGCCTATGATAATCGTTTACCACTGGACAAACAATCACAAGTTTCCGACCATTCTTTTTATTGTGAAGGAATCTTGGTACGTTTCTTTGGTTTTATCATATGTTATTAGTTATCATAATGACGCTCGAGAGCACTGGAAGAGAAGAGATCTAGTCAACGTGTAATCCATCACCTTTCACACTTTCACAAATGTAGGGGTTTGCATTTGGCAACATTTTTCATGTTCAATCAACAATATACCTCCCAAAGAATTTTCCAAACATTTTCTGCTGTCGTTCCCTTTCCGGAAATTCAAAGTCATCGACCCATTTCGGCCTGTCCTGGTTCCTTCCAAACATCGATAAACTTCGCACTGATCTTTCTGTATACCATTTTTGATGATCCCACTAATTCCCTATCTTGGATTGGTCAGAATTCCTGCAAATGAGAGTCAGAAACCAAAAAATAATGAGAAGGCTTCTATTGAAGAGAATAAATCGAGCTCTAAAGCGTACAAAAAGCGTCAAAATTGTTGAAAACAACTCCAAAAAAGTGCAACAGAAATTTTGCAATATACACTGGTAAAAACTGAAATTTGCTGGTCACTATTGGAGAATGAAGAAAGCTTTCGTTGGTTGAATTCAGCATGGTTGCCTTAGCTCCCCGGATCAAATATTAAACAGTGAAGATGTTAGATTATTTCTAGAGCCAAGTCTAATAGGAATAATCCAGGTTAAAGAGTTTAATTGTTAGACACAAGTGTTATCTATGAGTATCTATTAGATCATCCTGAAGTGAACAACAGAGCATTCGTTTTAAGCTGTTAAATTTTATAGCCTTACTTGCTACATAATAATCCACAAAGATCCGACAAAATTATCGGAATTACAACATTTCTACAAAATGGCCTGGTGCATCACAGTTCACCGTACCGAACCAAACGTTTACGCTACATATAACCATGGTCCTTTGCGCGCTGTTGCATTGGGTTTGAAAAATATTGAATTTGGGAAGAATAAACCCTTAAATAACCTGTTTATTTAAGAGCAACATTCTTCGGCGATCATTCGAGGTAATTTACATTTGCAAAGCATCGCGCTCAAATGTACACCCGCAATCTTTCTCGTTGCCGCCAATTGTTGTAAAAAATGAACCGCAGACTAGTGGCGACAATTATGGAAGCGGCTCTTGTAACCGCAGACATTAGTCAAGGAGGAAGATATCTGACTCCGGGAAGATTTACGTGTTGTCCCCAACGCATATGATTCAGACTCCACAGTCTTCAGGACGTACTGAAACGCTCTCGAATGAATCTTTAGCAGGAATTGTGCCCTTAAGTCACGATCGGATTCGTGAGGGCGACGAATCATAAGCAATAATTGTTATTGGGTCTTAACAATTCCGAATATTTTGTATGCGTTTATGGTATCCGCGAGGTCTTGGGGTTCGTAATTTAAGTCATTATTTACACGTTATTTGGTCTTATGATATGGCGTTTACGACTTATCCCTTCAAGTGTTTTCTGGTTAGATATCAATAGTAATATCGACGGCTCTAACTAGCTGATATCTTATGCACATGTCTTAGTCTAGCGAACGGCGAGACCGGAAAAAAAATAAATGTCCTTTTAACAGTTCGTATTGAGATAGATGCTCGTCTAGCTCAAATCCTAAAAACGATTTCTGAGCCCAAGAAGGGGATAGACTTTTCCGGCGAGATCTCTGCGCTTTGAGCCACCGAGACTTAGATGGCGATCGCTAAGGCGCAGGTTAAACATATGTACTGCCCATACAGCAGCAACGATATGCTAATTATGTGATCAAATTTCGATCATGATTTCTGAAATTATGGCTCGAAGCGGTCTACATGGTCTACGATTGGAACCGGAATGATTACGGTATTCCAGCTCCGGTGGCAAGCTATAGAGGAGGTTCAAAATATGGACTGTCTAAGCTGCAGCCACGATGTGCAAACAATGTGATAAAACTTCACTCATGATTCATGAATTTATGGCTGGGAGCCGTCTATATGCTCTACGGCTGGAATGCCGTAAACGACGACTAAGCTTCTAATAAGTTCGTTCATGGTCAGCCAATATAGGTTACCAAAGCTAATCCGCCGCGTTTCCCTCTCTTAAATTATTTTCTTTTGAGGAACAACAAACCACTCGCTCCACTCTTCTACATATGACGTTGAGTAATTTCCCTCTTGGAATCTTACAATCTAAAACCTCTCAAGGGAGTGGCTTTAGAGCTATATTGATAATAGTTTCCGATCGTTGTGACGGTAAGCAAGGAATCTTGGCATGGCCATCTTCTGATCGTCTGTTCAGGAGCAATGATCCACTATCGCACTGCACAAGAAGTACTCAAGTCTCCACGTACAATTAATGTAAGAGTAGATAATTGTTCGGCATGGTTGTAATTAATGCACGGGGTAATATGATAGAATATATAGTTTCGATCTTTCAATAGCAACACTTAGAGTGGATGCCGATGAGAAACATCCGACACTGTGTCAAGCCAAATAATCATCTAATGTAATGCTTAATCAACAGACAACCTTTCAGGAAATCGACGCTTTTTGGAACCTAAAAAGTCGCAGGACATACAGCAATGATAAAACTGTATAGATAGGAAGACTTAATAAAACTTCATTTTTATCCTTGTCGTGGCTTTATTCTGCGTTTTGTGCTGGGCACTGATTTTTATCCTTAAATAGGAAGATGATAATAGACAATAATAGCTTAAGGTTGCCTTATGCTGAGCTCTTTTAAATGACGAAACTTGGAAGTACATTTCTAAGAGTATTAACGAGACAAGAACGCTCTCCATTTAAAGTTTCAAAGTGTATGGATTTTCCATACTTACTTAGAGCATAACATGCTCAATAAAACTTCTGGCTTGCCACTAGCGGGTGTTAGTGATGGTTCCAGCTAGACGAGACATACGCTTTCCGGACTTAATTCAGTGAGGAAGCAGGAAGGCAGCCAAGTGTCAATAGGGTATTCGAAAAAGAGTTCTTTCTTAACAAGATAGAGGAAACGAGATAAAGTGATAGATATCGATTATGACTGTAAGTTACAGTATCGTTGAAAAGAGGAAGAGTAGCCTGGTTTCGAGTTGAATTACGTTTGCTTTTGTGATTTCCTTATTCTAACTTTTCAGAAGCATTTCAAATAATTAACGACGTTTTATGTTGCCATACATCCGAACATGATCTCTGGCAACCGCAAGTACTGCCATCGTGACAGGTGTTAAATAGCTTGATTTCTTTGTGTTGCCGCATAAAAGAATGAAAAAGTATTTCAAGCTTTTTCCTGTTTCTATCAATAAAACCGTCTTTCAGGTTGTGAACATATTTTCTAATTATTCACTTTCACGCTTTCCAGAAAGGGCTCATTCCCGACTGACTATTAGTTGTCGGTCATTGGCGGCACTGAGAGGGCTGACGAGGAGTTGTCTCGACAACCAATTATTCACACGGCAACGAAGTTCTGAGATTTGTATTTCATGGCTACGAACCATACATGGGAAAAGCATTTTGATGTAAAATGTTAAACGTTTTTACTGCCAGTATAGTCAAATGAAATGAACGAAGGCGGCTACTGAGTATTCCACGATTCGAATAACTTTTATTTTTACCCAGCGACGTGGACCTGTTTCCTGGAGATAGCATTTCCCCTTAGAAAATTTGATCTGACCGAATTTGCTCCCAGGACCTGGAACCCTTCCACCAGAGTTGTTCTGCATTGTAATATGCTTCTAGACAAAGTTAGAGTGAATTTGCATGGCGAACCAAAGGTATTGAAATAAAAATATAAGAACCGATAGAAAATTTTCTTTCACATAGAGAAAGAAAAGAAACTGAAAGGCATATGTCAACGTGAATTTTGCATAGAAATTGTACTAATATATAATGACTTAATTTGGTAATTAAAGTTAAGAGCCTAGGAAATAAAACAGTGAAACCCATGAACACAAAAGTAGATTAATTAAATTTCATTTCATTGATTATTAGGGACAATTCTGTTGCGTTATTAACTTACTGGTGTTGTACGGTACAAACAAACAGAGAATAAAAGAGAATTATCTTAGTCCTAGAAAGCGTTTATAGGAGTTTAATTTGTACATCTTTCCTTGTTTATTTGCCTTAATAATCAAATATATGTCAGGGACAGCGAAATTTTAAGTGGGGGGGATAAAAATAGTGCTGAAGACACTCCCCCGGAAAATTTTTCCAAATCAACACGGCTGAAGACGCTTCTAAATTTTTTTAATTGTTCGGAATTCACGAACTCAGATTACATTAATAGAATGAAATATCACTCAAAATATTTCAGAAATTATTCACTCAAATATTCGGCTAAAAAGTATTGGCAAAATTCCTTGCGATTAATGAACTAGTTCGTCGCCTGAGTTACGTCTAGTTTGTCAGTGCCCAGCTTGTGTGCGAATCATTTTTGTTCGATACCGTGCTTTGAGTCTTCTTCCAGTATAAAATGACCTATCCCAGCCTCACTAGTAGCAGGATCTATATCGAGTTTTCAGATCGTAGTCACTTAGTTTATCATATTTTTCTCCGGCTCAGAAAACGTTTAAATCTTTTCCAATGAAACAGAGCTTGCATGTTTCATTAAAACACCAAAAATGGCCACTTTTGTATTGAAGTGATGAACATCGACATATTTGCTGTAATTACTTCGCAGGTACTGTGTTTCAGTTGAGTAATCCTTTGAGTTAAGAGACTTTGTCAAATGATTCACCGTATATTAAAATACAACATTTTGAATGTTTGTCATAAAATAGCGTTCAAACCTTTGGGAAAAATTCCTTTCCTTGTAAAAAAGGTAGCTAAAGCCCCCCGGCCCCCCGTTTCGCGGTCTATGTATTTTTTTCCGGTCTTGTTCCGCAATTAACCAAAGCCTAGTAGCAACTATAACCTAAATCAAACAAGGTAGAAGTTTGTAAAGGCGGACACAGATTTAAATGTAAGAATTTGAAATAAGAGAGACGTGTAGAAAAGCAAACGAAGGTTATTTTCCCGAATGTTTGCTCTTGAACTTGTTTCATCTGCTTCATTCATGTCACATATGCACGACTGAAATTCTGACCCAAAATGAAGATAAAATATCTTAAAAAAACATAAAACCTTTTACTGCGAAATTTCAAGTCACCAAATATTTATCCTTTTCGAAGCCATTAACCTATTTCTATAACTATCAAAGACAAGTTTCAAGTATGGTTCTTGGCTTCATAAAAAAAAAGCAGTTGCTTTAAAGTTGCGGCAAAAATTAAAGATAGGAAATTTCCTAATGACAAAATTTAGGCCAATAAACTACAGTTCAGGCTCATTAATTTCTTAAACAGGCTATAAGAGAAAAACTAAACAAAGAAGCATAAAGAGAGGCTTTAGTTAGAGGAAAATGGTCTCCAGAGAGCGATTTCTTAGCTCATATCTCCTAAAATCGCGAGGGCGTCAGAAAGCATGGACCCTTCTGAAAAGTGGCACGTGCCACAGTACCTGTCTTAATCCGCTCCTAATTATCTGTGGTAGAGGAAAATACTTGGCACCAGGTTAATGTAGCCCACCCAAGTTTCCCGGATCGTGTGACCAGCCAAATCCGTGAACCTTTAGGGTTATTCTCAAAGTCGTCAATTTACCAAAACATAAAATTCTAACCTGAAGCGAAAGGATGGGAGACAGTTGGCGCATTCCTCAACTCGATGGTGAGAAATATGCTTTGTCCCAACCGTATGTTGAATGTTCAAAACTTCACAAAAGTTCAGCGTGATTTTTTTGTTCTAAAATAAAAGGTATTGGATGAAACACTTTTTCTCGTATTTGATTTACTGTTTCTAAGTGTTCGATTTAAGGGTGAAACAATTTCATAAGTGTTTGACTTGTCTTCTCAAACAAACCATTCAGTGGTCGCGCCAGGAATTCCTCGACTCAGGGGCTGACGTCCCCGACAGGGGGGTAAAGTCAGAGGGACAGGGACCACCCCCCATTTGTAATATCCTTATTTGAAAGTCAAAACGTCATGTTATTTTTCGCAATAATAATCGTAACAACTGACTAGAAACAGTTTATTTTTAGACTTGGCATAAAGAGAAGAGTCTTTTATCTTTCTTGGCTTAATCACAAATACTAATAGTTTGCACAACATATAAATGCGTTATCATCAGTGAAAATGCACCGGCGAATTGTTAATTTTTCCCCGACGGGAAGGCTAAGGTTCACCGACAGGGGGATGCAGCTCCCTCTGCCCCCTTCTAGCGCCACCCCTGAAACCATTATTTTGAATAAATCGAGGTAAAAGTTTGTTTAAATTCTGCAAATGTGTTTCATGATGGCATGCACCAAAACATGATTTCCCTTTGTGCTCCCCTAATCAATTATTAATAAGCTTAAGAATAAACATTAACAAGTAGAAACAAACGGGTCATTTTGGAGAACTGTTGTGCTAAGAAAAGACACTGAAATTTGAATGATCGGACGATGAGAGCAAGTACTTATGTTCGATGATGACTTTGAAATAAAGTCGAAATATTACTGTTGAAAGTTGCGTGGCTTGATTTACGCCGCAACGAAACGCCAGTGAACATCTTTTAAATCTTTTCGACTTGCCGCTTTTACTATGGCGATACATTTAAGAATTCTGAGCTGGGCTCTGATCTTTATATTGCGATTGCGCTTTCCGCCCGGAAAATTCAATAGCAAAGATCACAACTCGAATCTTGAGTTTTCAATATGATTCTCTTTTTCGGAATTTGTTTTGTTTTATAGTTTGTAAAGTTGTCGGTTGGTCATGGTTTAAACCAAATGTGCTTCTCGCTTTAGACATTTCTAAATATCCGTCCTCACATTATTTCAGGCAAGAATGCTAAGGATAGGCGTGAAATTTCACACAGGAAAGTCAGATTTACATAGGAGGAATTATTTTGAAATTGTTTCAAAGCATTACATTTTAATTTACTTGAATGACGCACTTTCCATATTCAAAATTCCACACCATTTTGTTGAAGGATTACCTTCGTGAATAACATTTATCTTTCGAGAAGTGCTTCACATGAAAACAAATTGTTCTGTTAGAAGTTCAAAGGTTAGTAACTGCCGGGACTGAGCGCAAAGAATTGTAACGTTTCGACGTTAGAACTCTTTGCGATCAATCACGGCAGTTACCTAATTTTGAACTTTTTACGTTATTCAACACTGTCTACGCAGTATTATCTTGAGTTTTATATCATTGATCTGTTACACTTTTATGTCAATAATCACAAGAATTAAAAGCCTATTAAAATAGTGCAAGTTCTTTAATTTATCCATACATATAAGCGTCTATGAAATGATTCGTATCGGATTAGATATGGCTTATCCAATCTATATTTCATTATGATGGAATTGAGGGACCTTTTATTACTTCGTAAACTAATTCTGAATCATATCTGAGCATAAAATTCAGAGGTATAATATTTTTCCAGAAACAAAGTAGCAAACTTGTCCATGCACGACAGTTGAAACCTCTGACTTCGATCAATTACAAAACGTCCGGCCAATTGCTAATCTTTTTAAGCGCGTACTTGTGATTAGTATAGTAAACAAACAGGGTAAATAAATAGAGGTGTGATTTTTGTTCCAAAACCTGTCGTAACAGATCAGCTTGACTAATTTAAGTAATTAGTTTAGTGAATGACGATGTTCCAAGTGCAAATTCACAAGTAAATAAATCACAGTTGAGTTTTCGTAGTGTTGATCAAGGTCGAGGTCCCGGAAAACTGGCAATGTTCTCCTTATTAAACATAATTTCTGTTTTTATTTAACGTTTTAGCCATAAATATGAACAAACACGCCGATGAACCTCCGCTTCAAACATCTCAATATGTAATCGTTTTTATTCTTCAATGTAATTTGTAAATGGTACTACACAACTGTTCTGCTCGGACTTCCACTGCGTTTTACCGTTCTGTAACCTCAGTTTGTGTTTCTTTTTAAACTGTTTTAGTTCCTTAATAGAAGTTTAAGAAATTCTGTGGGTATCTATTTCCATTCGTTTAAAATTGGCTTTGCAAGATTAATTTTATCTTGTAAGCCACACTAAGAAGAAGATTTCAACGATTTACAAAGGAATCTCATATGATCTTCACTGATCTACATTATTTACAAGCATGACATTTTTCTTACTTTCATAATTGATACAGAAACAGGATAACAACTCATTGAGTCGCGCCATTAAAGCCTTAAGGGAAACCGAACAGCTTAATATAAATATCGAATAGAAATCATTATCATACCCGAGGAGTGTCTTAACATCAAAACTCCAAGTGATTAGTTGAAAAACGATGGCCGACTTTTTTGTGAGTTTATATATATATATATATATATATACTGAAGTGTTTTGATATCAGACCAAACACTCCATTCAAGTGTTTGTTGATGTCTTCTCCAACGAATCCCTATTCAAAGAAAAATTCTGGATGAAAGTTTCCAAATCTTTTTTCGGTATTTGTATCTTTCATACTTCCCTCATAATTATTAATAAGTTTGGCATTAATATATCTAAACGCCCCTAGTCATCTCAAACATTTGACCGAGAACCTCATCAGACCACAATGAAATAAATGGATTAAAAAAATATCAGAGGAAACATCTATTTGATACTTGTCCTTCCCTGTCCATGATTTCGTGTCGAATTATTCATGTCTCAAGATGGTATCCACTACATGCTGTAAGCAATTGCACCTCGAATAATTCAAATGACGTCCGTAAATTATAGTTGGTTATAAAAATAGTGGATTGTCTTAAAGAATCTGAGTAATTTGACACCAATTAGTGCATTAGAGTTGATAAGATTTCGCAAGAGTTTGACACTCGGTTGTATCGATGAAATAAGATGTCCCCTCTGACGTTTCTTAATCCGTATTTCCTTGCTAATCCTGCAGCACACTGCACCTGAGCCAAACGCTGAAACAAGTTGCCAATACCAGTTAGTTCAATCTCCACATCTATGGCAGGGACGCTGTTAATCTTCTCTCTACGTAATCGTATGCAAAATACTTAATTCTCATAATACGATCTATTAATATCGAAAACAACCACTTAACATTCCTAAGTAACTTCCTTACTTTACCTGTCCGGTGCATCAGGTCTTGAATTTCATACAAGACAAAGTCATTCCAGGTCTCAACTTAAATACACTTTGAATTCTAAATTCGTTCTGCAGCCAAACATCTTTGCTTTTCTTCACTGCCTTCACTGAAACGAGTTAAACCAGTTAAAACTTAAAGTTGTTAACACTTTATCAGTTATGCCTCTTTTTCAGTTTAGCACCGATATATTTTAATTTTATTCTTTTTTCGGCGATGACCTTTACTTAACCTGTGGAAATTTCCTTTAAAACATGTGGAGTCTCCATGGAATCAGGACGAAAATGAGAAAGGCATCTTATATCCTTCCTTTTCACTTCCATTGTTAGATAGCAGTAGCCAATGACCTAATCTCGTTAAGTGATAGAGAATGTACATGTTTCAGAGACAGATTTATACTAAGACCAAAATCTGATTTCGGAGACCAAATTGGAAGAAAAGAAATTCAAATTGAGGTTGCGAGGAGATTTAGTCGCCTTGCTAAAAATTCTCTTAGAGTGGTCTTAGCCCAATTGGTAAACGAAGACTTATCGCAAAAAATTATCTGTACTACGAGAGCTATGACCCTCCTGTAAAAATTTTGATACACTACAGCTTTGTTTTCACGCTTTCAGGAACTCTATAGGAACTGAATTCCAAAAAATACTTTTGTTTGAGAAGTATTGATTGGAATTAATACTTCTCACCCACAAAACTCCCCCATTGGGTGCGCCTTTGAACAAAAAACAAACGATAACCATCAACTGCCACAACAATATTGATCAAATTTGCCGAGAGGGACAGTACAGTTAATTTTTCAACTATGCAAAAAAAATATTTGAAGAAAATAAACAAACAAGCAAAAGAACCAACGAACGGACGAATGAATGAATGAACAAATGAATGAATAAAAAATTAACTACATAAGTAAGTAAGGAAGGAAGGAAGGAAGGAAATATGTAAGTAAATAAATGAGTAACTAATTAGTAAGTAAATAAGTAAGTAACTAAGTAAATAAGTAAGTAAGAAAGTTGGTAAGTATGTAAGCAATTTTTTACGCTTTTCTCAAGTCTCGTAACATCCAGCGTGGTTGGATGATACAATCCAAACACGAGAATCCATCTGGTATTTCTTAATTTCTTCGCGAAACAGCGTTGCCAGCTATATGCGAAGGGCTACGCTGTAAACCTGTATACACTGCGCAAGGGCATCATCATTCAAAGTTTCAAAACCTAAAATGACAGATGCCTGTTTGCCCGGCAAGTCAATGTTCCTCTCAAAATGTTTCCTTGTTAAGTCATATTCAGAAAACATTGCAAGGAAAGAATGTTTCTGCAAGAATGCTTTCTCGCTTGTCCAGGGCCTTTTACTTCAAAAAGTCGTGGCCAAACTGCCAACAACGGCCTTCGTAGATCGGTTGGCGGACTGCTACAGCAGATTCGCAGGGTCGTCGGTTCGGTTCAAAGTCGTAGGCCCAAGATTGAGTCCTATTTTTCGCAACTGCTCTCGGTTGGGTCTTGAAATATATGAATCTGACATTCGAAATTTTCCTTCATCATATCTAAATTCCATTTGATGCTTTTAACGAGGCCGTGTAGCCAAAGTCGTATTTCTATTTCTTACATAAAATCAGTACAGATAAATATACCTAAAAAGCTACAAATTTTTGCAGAAATAATTAATACTATATTAAAAATGACTCACTACAGGTTTACTAACGAGATAGTAAGTCTTGAATAGTTTAATACTTGTATCTTTGTTTTTTAAAGACACAGTTGATTGAATAGCGCAGAAGAAAAGTCGTTAAAATAACAACGGCCTATGCTAATAAGAATGACAATTTGATGTAAAATTCAATATCCGCTGATATTCCTTACATATAACGTTCGGTTCAGTAGGTTTTCTCCGGTATTAAGCCCTAGCATGTGATCAAATATACGTGCACTAAATTGGAGAATACACCTAATGAATGTTAATGTGTTTTTGAAATAAATATTAACCCTAATTTGAGCAAACGTACGGTTTAAAATAAACAATTGTACGTCATAAATTATCAAGAAGTTTTCAGAAAGACCTATACATGGTTCAAATTGTCTGAGCGTAATGATTATCGTGCCTCAGAGTCGACGCTTTCAATTTGTTGTTTTTAACACAAACTCTGTCCACGTTTGATTTCTTAGCTTTCAGGAGACGTTTCTCTTTTAATTTCTTCGACTTTGATTAATACTTTTGTGCCCGGATTGGATGTGATTTTTGATAACCGTCGGTGAAATATAATTATTAATTATAGGTTCATGTCATCCTCAATCATACATGAGGTGTAATTTTAAGCATCTTGGTAAGTCATTTCTTTACAATAAAAAGAGAGATGGACCAAGGGACATCGCAGAGAATCGGTTTCAATGTAGATATATTGTTTCGCTAACCTGCGTTCTTTCACTTAACTACTCAATGAGCCAAGCAAGAAAAGAACCTTTGATATGGTGATAGTCTATCACCATCTGTTCCACTCTGACAAAATGAAGTGGTGACCTTTTTAAGAAGACGCAAAAATTGCAAAAAGTTGTCTCGTTTTTAAAGCACTGAAAGGAGAATCATCCCCTGATACAAGAGATATGCCTGTAGTAGTGGCATACGTACTCTTAAGACTAGATATTCAAATTTTAACTTATTATGTCCCAGATATAAACGTGAAGCTGAAGGCGGTAGGACTTTTAGACTATCTGCCTGTAAACAATGGAACGGCTTAGCACGTTCCATCCGGAACAAAGACACTTTATGTTCTTTTAAAAATCATTATGGAATAATGTTTTCAGGGAACAACAACTTATTAACTATTTTATTATATAATTTTTATATTTATTTTTATTTCTGATGTTTGGGAAACGTGAGAGCTTGGATATATTAAGGTAGATGAATGATCTTCAAGCTCGATACTCAGAAAATGATTTCTATGCCCCAGACGGGGATCGAACCCGCAACCTTCTGATGACCGGTTAGACGCTCTAACCATTGAGCTACCGAGACTCAGATGGTGAGCTAAGGTGCAAATTCGATATCATTTATCTACCTTAATATATCCAAGCTCTCACGTTTCCTAAACATCAAACTTCTTCAATCATTATTAATATATAGTGGCTTCAGCTTAGGTCGCACATATATATCGAATTTGCACCTTAGCTCACCATCTGAGTCTCGGTAGCTCAATGGTTAGAGCGTCTAACCGGTCATCAGAAGGTTGCGGGTTCGATCCCCGTCTGGGGCTCAGATATCATTTTCTGAGTATCGAGCTTGAAGATCGTTCATCTACTTCAATATATCCAAGCTCTCATGTTTCCTAAACATCAAACTGCTTCAATCATTATCAATATATAGTGGCTTCTGCTTAGGTCGCACATATATATATCGAATTTGCAACTTAGCTCGCCATCTGAGTCTCGGTAGCTCAATGGTTAGAGCGTCTAACCGGTCATCAGAAGGTTGCGGGTTCGATCCCCGTCTGGGGCTCAGATATCATTTTCTGAGTATCGAGCTTGAAGATCGTTCATCTACTTCAATATATCCAAGCTCTCATGTTTCCTAAACATCAAACTGCTTCAATCATTATCAATATATAGTGGCTTCCGCTTAGGTCGCACATATATATATCGAATTTGCAACTTAGCTCGCCATCTGAGTCTCGGTAGCTCAATGGTTAGAGCGTCTAACCGGTCATCAGAAGGTTGCGGGTTCGATCCCCGTCCGGGGATCAGAAATCATTTTCTGAGTATCGAGCTTGAAGATCATTCATCTACCTTATTTTTATTTCTATTTCTCTCATATTCTTAAATTATTTTATCTATGTATATACTTACTATGATCACTTTACTTTTGCATGTAACTTCTATAATTTGATGTTCGTCTTGAGAGGGCCTCAAGTTTATTAGCTTGCTATTTAGTGTTACCCTCATGAAATAAAGCAGGATTAGCCTTCTTTTCGACGATTTTCCTCGTCAAGGAAAGACATCCCGCTGGGAAGGAGGTAACTGGGAGGATCAGCCTTCTGTTATTTTACTCTTCCCATTAGGAGACGATCTTAGTGACTAAGGGTACACCTAGTGAACACGATTTCCATATTTGGAATGCTGACTCCCAGTTATTTGCCCGGGCAAAACGAGAAGCCAAGATGACTGCCCATGGATGGAAATTTTGTACGTCAGTTTCAATCCTCTTCGCGGTCTTATACGTCAGTTCCAGTCCTTTGCAAGACTTTAATCTTCAGTTTTTGTTTGGTTCAGTTTCAAAAACATTCCCAACCGTCGAAAGTGTTCAAACGAAATATTACTGGACCAGTTTTACATATTCGAATATTTAAAAGGAGTCATCATTGCCATGTGGCCTAAGAAGTGTGCTAAATCGTTTAAAGATGGTAAATTTACGAAAAAGAGGACGTCCACTTAGTAGTTTGCTAAAGTAATATTTCGAGACCGTTTTATCAGGTCTCTCGTCAGTTTGGGAATTTATATTCGTAAAAATATATAACCTGCAACTCGGGTTGACTTTGTCGAAATATATTTGAAATCCTTAAGCTCATTTTGTCTTTTGAGGAAATGTTTTATATGCGTTTTCAAAGAAAACTCTTCAGAAAATGTAAAATATCGCGTGGGAGATTAAAACTGACATACAGCCCACTTAGGCGACGGAAACTGACATGCAAAATTGCCCTCCATGGATGGCCACCTTGGCTTCACATCTCATTGGCCAGTTAGCATTCCAGATATGTAAATCGATTTCACTGGATATCCAGACCAGATGTTTTAGAAGAATTTAGCAATGAGCTAGTTAGTCAGCTGAGACATATTTAAACTTACATGAAACGAGCTTATCAAATCAATGAGCTTGTCAATATCAGTAATATCTATCGGTAGGTTTCGCTGAATAGACAGATTCCAACGGAAAATGAGCTTTTAAATGCTACAGCAAAATCTTTATTATATGATAAAATTTTGTCACTTCTTTCAATACATAGAATCTGCGTTTGAAATCCTTTACTGGTAAGGTGATTGAAATAATTCCACTTACCTTTCGGATTATTCCTATTCCTATCTTATTCCTACACAATGACTATCTATACTACTGTAGTTTAGTCTTCTCAATTAATTAATTTAAATTGTTTCTTATTTAAATGTCAGATGAAAGTTGGTAAATTCGTTTGTTTCATTCCATTGTTTCATATATGATAGCCACGATTGTTCATAGATATTCTTATTTTCTCATTTTAACCAATTTTACACTAAACCATAAAGATAAATACCTCACATTTGTCGTTGACCTGTTAGGGAAGGGGTTCCCCGCCTCCTTGAGAATTGTCACCAGTAAACACCGTTCAAAATTTAATCAAAGCAAGTTTTGTTCTTTCTCCCCAACGATGGTCATTTCGCTCTTTCACAGCAATATCTGACAATAGTTCCCAGGACTCTATCAAAAAGTTTACTTGCAAAGTTAATATCATTCACTTGTTTTGACTGGTTAACTATAGTAATAGGAAAAGTTGGTTGACAATGTCAGTCAAAAACGTTTTTCGAAAATGGGCGTGCTGCTTCAAGCAGAATAAAAATAAAAGAATAAAGAAAAAGAATAAGAAAATAAAAGAAAAAATATTTGACGACATTGACCAGAATCTGTGCAATGAGGCCAACATTTTCTCTTTTCGAAGAAAGCCTCTGAACAGGGTACCCTTGGAGCCCGTTGGTGTTTGAACTACCTGGGAGTTAGTGGTCGCTACCTGCTTTTATAATAAAAGTTTTCACACTATCCTGCTAACTTATTACCAATTAACAACTAATATCGGGACAGAAAATTGGGTCTACACTGAGTTTGTGGAAGATGCAAGGGGTAGGTGGCGAGATAAAAGTTAGGAACCCCTGGATGAGGTCATGAATGTCGGCAATCCTTATGTATATTGCTTGCAACTTATTCCAGAGTACATTTGGATGATCGGAACCCTAATCGCACAACGCAAGAGTCCTATTAAAATTATTTCTTAAATGAAAAGTACTCTAATTTATGAAATTTCTCGATTGAAGCAATGAACCTAGGAGAACTTTTTCGTGAACTCAATTATCGTCCATTATAAACAAGACTGTGATTGGCTTATGAATTGGTTTTTGCAGAATTTTCTCGAATAAATCCTGCAAAGTTGTGGAATTTTTGATCATGCGAATGGGTTATGTTATTAACTGCTCGAATTGAAATTAATTAAAAAATTTTAAAAATCGATTGATAAATTGATATCTTTCATCTTGATTGCTCTTATCTTCAAGTAGGAAATAATAATTGAGATTTCCAACGAAGATCAATTCCTCATTTTTGCATGCGATCAATGCTTTCAACAAAACGATTTTATTTGCTCAAGCAATTCAACGTTGCCATTTTAGTGATCCATACACCTTAAGATATTTAATAGCAAAAATATACACCAATCAAAAAAGAAAAGGATACATAAATCTGACATACATAGTGGTCAGCAAAAGAGCTGGAACATAAATGCACGATTAACCTGGTTAATTGTGAAGTTTCGTTTCATAATAAATGTACGAAATACGAAGAGCCACGGAAACTCGTAAAAAGCGCATACACAGCCGAAATAACTCCATTGGTTCTCCATTCCACGAAGACGTTTTATGTTTTTATCTCAAAGGAACCATTTCGAAGTATTGAACCGTCAACGGACGTGATCGTCTTCACCATAATTCTTCGTGTGTTTAACTTGCATTCACACTCTGTATCCGGATTAAGGTAGAAACACAACGTGTAAAGAGCAAGCTCAAATTCAGGCGAAGTACCAACAAATATGTTGTCCGACACGGCAGTGCCACGTCTCCAAGAAAACATTGGAGAGATAATCATTGGCTAAAAGAAGAAATACAAAACAATTTCGTGGGTGGAAAGTGCACGGGCACTTGGACGACAGAATTTTTATCAAAAATCAGACATTAAAGCAGGTGGGATGCTAAAAAGACAAACAGAATTTACAGACTAGAAGCAAACAAGCAAACAAACAGGCACACAGACAGCCGAGAGTAAAAATTAAAAGTAAAAAGACGGAGTTTAAATAATGAATGAAAGACAGAGTCAGAGACACAAAGAAAGATGGACAATTAGGTTGACAGACAGACAGCAAAGTGTCCTTCATAAGATCTACCTTCAAAGGTACACACGCACACATACACACACATACACACACATGATAAGCCTACGACGTAGAAAATAATCGCCGGTACCTTCTGTTAGCTTCTTATCCATACTGGAAAACATTTACAACAAGCATTATCCAAATTAATGGATATCGTTTCGGAATATCGTTATGCAAATTTTTGTTCAAATTTCTACAGATATGGAAATCAGGTGAGGAATACTTACAAGAATCTTATTCGAAGAAGAGGGAAAAGGTTAAGATGATATTCTACTGATGCGGAAGAAATAACCTTTATTAGATTGAATAAATCGATCGTTAAAAAATTAACTCTTCCCAAGACAAGAAAAAATTCCTAAAATTATTCCCGTCTACAATTTTTAAAAGATTAGACTATTTCATAATGGATTATTACAAACCAATTTTTGCCCTGCTGGTCTCATCGAAGGTATTTGAGCGAGCGATTCATCAACAACTGTAAGCTTTTGTTGAATGCAATTTGGCTTTCGAAAATCATCAATCACGTAGTTTCTGATTTTATAAAGCCAAACATGGATAAAAGATTAACGACAGACGCAATCTTGGTTGAAAATAGGATACTACCTAAACAGTGTTAAGTAAGTAAAAACTTTAAAGGTTGGTATAACTGCCGTAACTGACCTCAAAGAATTCCAACTTTTGCAATCCTTGGTTGATCTACGTGAAGCATTTGATACCGTTCACCTCGCTTGACTACCATGCAAAGCTACTTATTTATGCACTGCAAAAATGTGAATCTTGGGTAGATTTTTCTTTCTAGTTTTTAGATTAATTTTCTGGTTTTAAGGAGTTAATTCTTGATAAGAAAAGTCATGTAGATTTTTTCTTGTTTCCAGAATTTTAGGAAAATATGTCTTAACTTCAGAACTTTTTTGTTTCTAGTCCCAATATATTTTCTTAATTGAAGAAACTCTGCCTTGTTTTAAAACAAGTTTGTTTCCCTTAAAACAGGAATTTTCGTTTTTGCAGTGTTGTATTAAAGGAAATCAACTGAGTTGGTTCGTGGGTTATTCTTTTGATAGAAACCAATTTGTACGATTTGATGTCGTAAAGTAAGTAACCTTCAAGTTGTTCACTTCATGATGACTTTCCCAAGGCTTGATCTTATCTACTCTTCTCACTCCGAGAAGACCGAAGAACCGAAGAGGAGCAAAGTCGTCTGGCGTTACCAAAAGTAAAAAAGATTTAAACAACATAGGTCGGATTCCGACTGAAAAGACTGCGTTCGTGAACATTTGTTTTATTCATCACTGACTCCTAACTTAATTTAAAATGACACAAGATTCATATAATATATGCAACATCCGCGACTGAAATTTATGGATTTACAAGGCCGGCCATGGTAGATCTCATACAGTCGGAAAAGTACATTGCCGGTCACTGTAAAAGTGCTTAATGTGTATACACTTTTTAATAATATAATAAGAAAGCCAGGAAGCCAGACAGACCGACAATAACACAAAAAACGAGACCAGAAGTAACACAGAGAGTCATGCAAACACGAAAATACTCGATCACCATTGAAACGAGATTTTGCTTGGAAACCTGGTCACTGTTAAACAGGTTTGTCATACTAACTCATCAAATCACCCAAGTATGGTACTTACATCGTTTTTCCAGAATCGCACGTAGCCGTAATAATTAAGACTTATTTTCAACTCCAAGGAATAGAATTGAATCCAGTTGCGGAAAGATATCTTTCTTGGGTTAAAAACCGTCTCACCAACGAAAACTTTCTGGAATGCAGAGAGGGACCGTTGGGAAGTGTTCTTGCCGTTAAACCAAATGTCGAAAATACCTTGTCCAAATTTGGCCTAAATGAAAGAAAATGTGTAATGCTTACGACAAACTCCCGACCACGATACCATTGGGTTTTCAAAATAATCTAGCGAAGGAAGTTTGGTTCTAATACAAATATTCGACTGAGCAACGTTAGTCTTTACTCCAAGTTTTACTCCGGAAAGTGAAAAAGGAGGGAGGCAATCAGGCCCGCCAAGAGTTTTGGCGGGCCATGGCCGCCTATGGACGATAATTTTGTACGCCAGTTTCAGTACTCTTCGCGCACTTTTACGTCAGTTTCAGTCCTTTGCAAGACTTTAATCTTCAGTTTTTGTTTAGTTCGGCTTTGAAAACATTCCCAACCATGGAAAAAGTGCTCAGAAAAAACATTACTGGTGCTATTTTACATTATCTAGTATTTAAAAGGATTTATTATTGTTGTGTGGCCTAACAAGAGCACTGAATTGTCTAAAGATGGTAAACTAATTATAAAAATAGGACGAGTACTTAGTAGTTTCTTAAAGTAATTTTTCGAGGCCGTTTTGTCAGGTTTCTCGTTTGTATGGTAATTTATTTTCGTGAAAGTACAGTATATAACCTGCAACTTGGTTTGACTTTGTAGACACACATTTGAAATCCTTAAACTCGTTTCTGCCTTTGAAAGAAACATTTTTGTGCGTATTGTGAAAGAAAACTGTTGAGAAAAGTGTAAAAAGTCGCGTGGAGAATAAAACAGACGTACAAGACCGCACAGGGAAGTGAAACTGACGTACAAAATTGCCCTCCATAGGTGGCCATCTTGGCTTCGTATTTCATTGGTCAGTTAGCATTCCAGATATGGAAATGGAGTTCACTCGTTCTGCCCTGGCTTAGTGTAAGAGCCCAGCTTTCTAGGAATAAATAAATTGCGTCGGTTAAACCGAAGTAGCGGATCTCATTCAGTTATTTGATCTTCAAGTGAAACATAAACGAAATAAATTTATAAATATGCTGAGGGAGCCTCTCTTGAACAGTGAACTCGATTTCCATATCTGGAATGCTAACTGGTCAGTGAAAACTGAAGCCAAGATGGCCGCCCACGGAGGCCAATTTTGGACGTCAGTTTCAGTCTCCAACGCGGGCTTGTACATCAGTTTTAGTCTCCCACGCAACTTTTTAGGTTTTCTGAAGAGTTTTCTTTGGAAATACACACAAAACATGTCTTACAAAGATAGAAATAAGTTTAAGAATTTCAAATATATTTCGACAAAGTCAAACCGAGTTATAGGTTATATATTTTCACGAAAAAAAATTATTAAACTCACGAGAAACCTGACAAAACGGTCTCGAAAAATTACTTGAAGAAACTACTAATTGCACGTCCTTTTTTTACCGTCACTTTACCATCTTCAGACAATTTAGTACACTTCTTAGGCCACACGGCAATAATGAATCCTTTTAAATACTCGATTATGTAAAATTGGTCCACTTGTATTTCGTCTGAACATTTTTTCCATAGTTGAGAATGTTGTCGAAGCCGAACCAAACAAAGTCGTGCTAAGGACTGGAACTGACATACAAGACCTCGAAGAGGATTGAAACTGACGTCCAAAATTTGCCTCCATGGGCGGCCATCTTGGCTTCACTTTTTGTTCGAGCAAATGACTGGGAGTTAGCATACCAGATATGGAAATTGAGTTCACTGCTCTTGAGCTGGTGCCCAGGCTCCCTCTCACACTTGGGGCCGGAGCCCGGAGCACACTGCCCCAGTAACCCCTTTCTGGGCGGGCCTGGGCAAATTAAGAGTCTACCAACGTTTCGAGATGGCTATTATGGTACCACTAGCGAAACGTCACGTTTTCTGGAGGGTAGATATCCCTTTCGGGAAGTTCCTTCTATGCCTAATCAAGTATTTTCTGTATTTGAAAACTTCCCTCAGCTGACGAATGGTTCTAATTTACGTGATCTTATACTGTAACCTGGAATATGAATGATGAGTACGTGAAATTCACAGCTGGTTTTGTCACCTTCAACGGCACCGGCGATGTAGTGTTTGTACCCTTTTCGAAGGCATCTAAATGTGATTTCAACGGTACGAAAGTATGTTTTTCACTTTCCTGCTGTTAATAACTAGAAAATATATCATCATTAATGCCAATCTCAAACTCATTAACGCAAAAAATACATTCATTTTATTCAATCGACATTTACTAGCGTAGATACGCAACCATTTGCATCAAAAGGCATTTCATAGCGCCAACAGACGACCATTAACACCATTCTACTATACATTAGGGATAATAAAATTTCAATTAGACAAGATATTCGTCTGGTGTAATTGAAGTCTTATTATCCCTAATGCATAGTAGAATGGTGTTAATGGTCGTCCGTTGACGCTATAGAACTCCCCCTGATGGAAGCAAAAAGCAAAAAGCAAAAATTTTAAGCAAAAATTAATGTATTTTTGCTTTAATGAGTTTGTGGTTGGCGTTAATGATAGCATATTTTCTGGTAATGAACAGCAAAAGGTGTACATAGAACAACGAAAGTTCTCTACTGACTTATCAATTCATTTTTATCAAATTAATTTTGAAGAGAGATGGCATTTTTAACAGTTTAAAAGGGAGGCCCCCGCCACTGGGTAAAGCATATTACATACTACATTATTATTTACTAATGTACATAAAGCAAACATAAGAGGATTGTATATGTCTGAATTAGTGGCGTGGGGTAGGTAGTGGGTTCAACCTTCATCCCTCTTATAAGCTGATTTAATTCACAAACCGCAAGCCACATGTAAAGACGTTAAAATACATGATTTGCATTAGGCCTGAAATCAGGTCAGGTCTGAATATTGTGGCGACTGCTAGCCTTAATTATTAAAGATTTTATTATTGCTGATATGATTAACTACTTAGGTATGACAACGTTAGATTTCGTTAAAATATGGTATCGACTGCAGCATGATACCTGCACAGTCGAGGTCAACAAGCTCGGAGGAATGAATATTTACTTCCAGTGTTAACTATGAACACATGCGCAAAATGTTTCTCGCAATTCGAACAGGTACAAACAACATCTGTTAACAGAAGTCGTTTAAGTCCCTCAATACCTTATGTTTAAGTTTGGACCCAGCCCTCCATCTCGCTCCCCTTTTATCAGTCGTTTTTAGGGAGTCAAACTGCTCGTACCACATCCCGGGGCGTACTTAACCCATTTTGATTGGAGGTGTGTGTCCAGCTTAATTTGCCCGAACATTGCATACTTTCAAAGATTGCCCGAATTTAATTTGACGCACATTCAGACCATGTGTGGTTTACCCTCGCTTCTTCAGTCCCAATACGTAAATTGAATAAAACTAGTAACCAAAGCGATTTTGACCTACTTTACCGTACCAAATTTTACCTGAGTTACTATCTATTTTTCCCCCAAATTTTCTTTTTTTTCCGCAAACTTTGGGGGGTGTCATACCCCCCCCCCTCCCAATCCCATAAACTACGCCGCTGGCCATATCATCGTTTTTTTGTTTTTTTTTCAGTAAGACATGTGGACAATACGTCAAACCAACAGTGACCCTTTTAGTTTTAGTTGATGTACTGCAGTTGTCAACTAGGAGTTTCAAGTCAGCCCCATGTGTAGCTTAAATATGAAGTGCGCATGCACAAGAACCAGTAGCTTTAGAATCGCAGGGTAGATCAGGCGTTCATAACTTTTGTGAAGACAGTGCAACTTGACCGGCCAACAGCTCAGGTAAAGTTATGCATGGTATAAATTCACAAATCTGACAAAGATAAACACAACTTATCTTCTTTGATGCTGAGGAACAGTGTCTCTCGAAGAGACAGAAATCAGGAAAGTATTAAACTGGACAACAGGTTTTGCAGATGTTGCTAAGTTAACTTTAATCGGACAACTGTCCGGATTCGGAATGGAACTCTTGTCACACTGAAGTGAAAGACAATTACGTTACCACTGTGCTATCCGTTCGGCCCAAAATGAAGTTAAATCAAAACTATCCACTCATTCTGTGGCTTAATACAAGTACGTGAATCAATAACACTCGTATCCCTTACGAAAATGTAAAATGTCATCTGGCACGTGGAAATGGAACATTCTCACAGATGTGAAATTCGTATTGCACATGTGAATTCGCAGCGTCCATTCACGTGTGAAATGACTAGGTTCTAAATTTCACAAATGAAATGTTGGCAAACCAAACATGTACTGAACAAATGAAATGAGAGATTCACATATGAAAATTTATTTTAGATGTCTTTATTTCACATACGAAATTGAAACATGCGAACTTTTTAAGGGATACCCGCATATAGAACTACACTGACGCATACATACTACGAGAACTTCTACTTGTAACTACCTTGTTGGGCGGGATGTATTTGTTACGCACCAGAAACCAGAACAATTCGTTAAACACTCTTGTCTTCAACACTTCAGTCAAAAAATTTTGAATGTTATCTCTAGCTTGCATTAAGTCCCTAACTTGTGAAGACGATCCTTCTGGAGATGGTTTAAAACTGGAGAGAAGATCTGTAAAAGACATGATATTAAATGAGACTTTGTTGTGTAAGCCATGTCCACTCTGATTCAGCATAGGTCTTGGTCGCTCTATCAGTCTATCAGTCTATCAGTCTATCAATCTACCAATCTACCAATCTATCTATCAATCTATCTATCAATCTGTCTATCAATCCATCCATCAATCTATCAATCAATCGATCAATCAATCGATCAATCTATCGATCAATCTATTTATCAACTTATCTGTCAATCTATCTATCAACCGATCAATCTATCTATCAATCTATCAATCTATCTATCAATCAATCAATCGATCAATTAATCGATCAATCTATCTGTCAATCTATCGATCAATCTATTTATCAATTTATCAATCAATCTATCTGTCAATCTATCGATCAATCTATTTATCAATCTATCTATCAATCTATCTATTAATCTATCAATCTATCAATCTATCTATCAATCTATCTATCAATCTATCTATCAATCTATCTATCAATCTATCTATTAATCTATCAATCAATCAATCAATCAATCAATCAATCTATCTTTCTATCTACCTACCTACCTACCTACCTACCTACCTACCTACCTATCTATCTATCTATCTATCTATCTATCTATCTATCTATCTATCTATCTATCTATCTATCTATCTATCTATCTATCTATCTATCTATCTATCTATCTATCTATCTATCTACCTACCTATCTATCTTATAATACCCCCCGACAATAATACAAAGCATATTTTGGATTTGTTGACCAATTATCAACTGGCTCAAGTAATCGATGATCCCACGAGAGTCAACAAGTCTGAATCGCTAATTGATTTGTTTATTACAAATAGTTGTGAATCTATTGTACATTTTGGACTTTACCCTCTTTCAATTAGCGATCACAATTTAATATATGCAGTCAGAAAAATTGGATTGCCGAAAGGTCAAATATGGTACATTAAATGTCGAAGTTTTAAAAATTTTAATGAAGCTCAGTTTAAATCAGATTTGAATACCACTAAATGGCCTTCAATAAACGAGTTTCCAGATGTCAACCATGCATGCGAGGCATGCACCTCAGTAATTCTTGGTGTGATTGATAAGCATGCACCTCAACGTAGTTTTAGAGTCCGAAATAAACCATGCCCCTAGGTAAATTCTGAGCTAAAAAAAAATGTTCGGTAGAGACAGATTAAAGAAAAAAGCCATGGTGTTAAACAATTCGGAAGCCTGGCAGGCGTATCGTAGGCAGTGCAATTTAGTAAACAATAAAATCAAGAAAGTCCGGAAGGATTGTTATCATAGTGAAATAAACAAAAGTTCTGGTAGTGCAAAGGATACGTGAAGAATACTAAATGAGGCAATGGGTAAAAGATCAGGAAATGTTGAAGTAAACAAATTGTTATCTCATTCTGGTAAAGATCTAACTAAGCCATATGATACAGCTAATTATCGCAATAAGCATTTTGTCGAATTGGTCATAATTTAGCATCTGAAGTCCACTTTTTGAACAATTGAAAATCAGCTGGTGATTTTATGTCGAAATTCAAGTCATCGTTTGACTCTCAGAATATTGATACTAAAAATGTATTAAAATTAATAGAGAAGTTAAATTTATCTAAAGCATCTGGCTATGATGAAATTTCATCAAACTATTAAAAATAGCCGGCCCTTACATTCACAAATCTCTGACTGACATATTTAACCTTTCGATCAGAAGCAAGGTTTTCCATGAAAAATGGAAGGTCGCAAAGGTTTGTCCAATACATAAATCTGGGGAGAGAGATGATGTTAATAATTATAGACCAAGTTCAGTGCTATCTACGATTGCCCGTCCATTTGAGAGATTAATGCATAATCGAGTATATGAATATTTACAGAAGCATGAGCTTATTAATACTCGTCAATCTGGTTTTCGCTATTTTCACTCAACATTGACAGCTCTGCTTGACATGACAAATCAGTGGTGCTTTAATATCAATAGAGGTATCGTAAATGGTGTAATACTGTTAGATTTAGAAAAAGCCTTCGATATTATCGACCACGAAATTTTACTGATGAAATTGGCTTGCTATGGATTAAGCGATGAATGTATCAAGTGGTTCAAAACCCTAAAAATTAGAGTAGCTCGTATTATTTCAGGAGCTTCAACAATAAAACCATCCTCACAAGTATTAAAATAAGTAGGGTGATGAATATAAAAGATACGAGGGTTCAACAAAAAGCTATTATGATGTATAAGATTGTTAATGGCATCGCACCATGCTACCTATTAGAAATCTTTAAGTGTTCTGATGGCAAGTATGATTACTCTTTTAGAAGGTCTGATCTAAATTTAGAGTTACCAAAGAATAAATCAGATCATTATAACTCAATCTTTGCCTTTACGGGAGCAAAATTGTAGAACTATCTGCCAGCCAATGTCAAACAGGCACCATCACTGAAAAAGGTCTTAAAAAGATTTGAAGAATTTGTCATCTGCGCCAATTAGCTTGTAAATATTTGAAATTTAATTTTCCATAATTTACACCTTTTGCTGTTCATTACCAGAAAATATACTATTATTATCGTCAACCTCAAATTCATTAACGCAAAAATGCACTCATTTTATTCAATCCATATTCACTAGCGTAGATTCGCAACCATTTGCATCGAAGAGCATTCTATAGCGCCAACAGACCGACCATTAACACCATTCTACGATATATTAGAGATAATAAAATTTCAATTACGCAAGAGAAATATCTTGTAAGATATCCATTGTCCGCGGCATCGATCATTTAAACTGCTTCATCTCCCAATCCAGAATGTCCTTTCTGGAAGAAGGGCATACAAATGCTTTCCACAAATACCTCTGTTCCCTTCCTTCCTATCAATCGAGCTTTTAGGATTGTTCAACCGACGATTGTTAAATGGAACGATTTCTTCTCGACAGATTTATTAAAGGTAGAGCTGGTTTTAACAAATTTACGTGCAACGCATTCCACCACCACTGAGATCGAATATCAATCTTGGACATACATATATGCATTCGAAATTAAATATTTGCAGAAATACTGTAGTGATAATCCCCTCAATTGGAATAAAAAAATTATTGATATGAAACGACAGCCCTATATATATGCATATAAAGTGTATGTTGTAATACTTTTGTCATGGCAACAAATTATGAGGTTACTATTACGTATATCTGTTGTAAAAACCTCGAAATTTTAGATCTTCAAAATATTTTTTTTTAATAAACAAAAAAGACATCTCCATAACCAAAAGTATTCAACATCCCATGGGTGCCGCCATGTTGGACTACCAACAATACACCGTTACAATTAACTTATAAGCTCTGGTTAGAATTGTAAATAATTGCCTTATAACTACGAATTTGTAAAAATAAGAATGTGTTTGGCAAGTGTAATTTTGGCAAGAAGTTTGTTTGGCAAGTGTGATCCGAAGGCAAAACCCCGCGTCCGGAGGATCTGGAAAGAGTGTACAGGAAATTCGCTTTACAACTTCCATTCGTAGGGTTTGTTTGCCTGGCGCGTTTTCTTCATGTGCCGTGAGAAGTTTTTAAGGAGTGAGAGGTTCTAAGTCTCTTCCATGGGATATTCCATATTCTCATGTCAATGAGGTTAGTTTTATTGCCACTACTTTCCTGAAAAAAATCCCAAAGTTCCGTTTAATATATAAAGGTTATGACATTACAGAGCTTCCAGATTACTACTGGACATTAGGAAAATTATTGGTACGACCAAGGTCGCACTAGTCGCACCTATTCCGCCGCCCTTGTGTTGAGGTTTTGTAAAATTTCAAAGGCAGACACAAAATATAATGGAAAGAAAACCTTAAGAAAATGTTCTGTCGAAGTTCAATGTTAGAACGTGTTTCAAAATACTCCGTAACTTTTTTAGGCTGAGTGTTTTTTTCAAGACTTTCCCCACTTATAAAGCCACAATATTTTTCAGAAAAACTCGTACAATTTTAAGAACTTTAATTTTTGTCGAGATGTAAATATTTAAATTCTGCGCTGGCGCTTTCGACACACGTGACCTCCCCCCCCTACTCTAGATAGGGTTAACAAAGGTGACGAGTACATGTACATATTTAACAAGTTATAAAACCATTTAATATTTCTTTTATAAAAATAAGCAAACGTTAAAACGCGATTTTTATACACACATAAAAAACCAGGTTCGGGGCCAATCAAAGCTCACCAAGCAGCAAATTGAATCTTTCTCCCAGCCGGACTTTGCCGCGACGAATGAAATCGTCTGGTGTTAGACATTGAGTAAAATAACAGAAGACCAGTTCTGTCCTGGAGAGAGTTAATTTATAAAGATTTTTATAACATCAGTGAAAACCTCTACGAAAGTAATTCAACTGACCGATGAATACTTCAATAATGATTGTTTATTTGTGCCCAAATTTCATACAAAAGACAAAGAAATCCCTACAGAAAACAAGCTAATGTAGCTAAATAGCACAAACTAAGTATATACTAAATAAGAATAATCAGATAGGGGCGTTTTATTACGATATAACTACAAAATAGTTAGCACAAGGAGTGATATTCTGCCTGCGTAGAGCTTCCTAACGAGGGTAGAGTCATTTCAGACTTAGATCAATCCGGGATCATTCTGGGATCGATTTAACGCTTTAACGGTCAGTGTCCTGTATACAGGACATCTAGAATAAATAAAATTAAATATAAACTTTAAATTCCACCCACCCAAGGGTAAACGGGCCCTCAGACCCAGTTACAAGAGCCAAAGTTTTGTTACCTGTAAACGTTCGAAATGTTGGCCTGCGTCTCATCAACTCCCATTTGAGATAGTAAATCAAGCGGTTGCCAGCTTTGTCTTCATTAGAACGTTGCGATACGTTTATCTGGGGCAGGATGTCGAACTCGACCCCTCGATGAAGTCTGTTTACATCAACATTCCACAGTTGTTGGCATATTGTATCTTTGTCGCTGGCCAATGCTCTCATGCCATGTCTCCAGTACCAGTAATAACTATTACAAGAAAGTTTAATGGATATTTTGGGGCTGACTTCACAAATCAACTTTTTTGCTCTGTATATATGTGTCTATGTATATATGTTATCCGTGTCTATGTATGTATTTCTACGCATCTATGTCTAACTATGAACGTCAATGCATGTACGTCTATAAGATAAAACATATTCCGAATAATAACGTCATCATGAAAACTCATGATATGAGTCAATGACAAGACAAAATTTTTGTTTGAAAATAAAACCAAAATTTCGTCTTGTTATTGACTCATACCTTCAGTTTTTAAGATGTTTGTTTGCTTTTGTACGTGGCAACTGAACGAAACCAAAATATTTATTACCATTTTGCCAAGTGAAAAATCAAAACTACGGATGGGAAAATAAAGAGTACTTTAGAATGCTGTCAATAAAGTAATGTACACAGATGACTACCTATCACATTTTCATAGTTTTCAAGTACTTCGGGGAAATGTAATCAGCTATCGTGTTTAAGAAAACACATTCGAGTGCTCCTACGCTTTCCAAGTTAGGAATCTAAAACCAACTTTTCCGTATGGCATTTAGTTTTGATTCACTCTAATATGCCCGAGATTACAGAGGTTGAAAATATTTGATCTCTGTGCGTTTTCGTCCCCAAATCCCGCCACTTTTTGTATTGTGGTCCCACGAATAGTTTTGGGGGTTTGGAGACAGACATTGGATGTGGTAAATATTAGGACAACCTATTTTTGGTATACAAAGACTGTCCATATACTTCTTGATTTATTGTATTGAATCAGCCTATAAAATATCAATCTGTTATCTGTGTCCCCAGAACCTCGCGGCTCACATGAAAGTAGATCTGTGAACAAGAATGATTTCTTTTTTAGAAAAAAAATTATCAAATGTCGTATCGAGTTAATGTGAAATCCTACCCGTATTTTCATTAATCGTTATCACCACCGACTCCTCTTAAATATTTTTATTTTATTTATTGTGTAAAACAAATAGATTTTACTTCTTTCCGTTGACAATTCCGTTATAGATACAGCCGAATCCCTATTAACGGACACCCCTCTTAAGCGGACACCCATCCTAGGTCCTGGCCATTTCTTTAATAAAACGATATAGCTACAGCCCCTTTTAAGCAGACACCTCTCTTAAGTGGAAGCCGACACCTATCTTGGGTCCAAGCGAGCAAAATAATCTCCCTTAAGCGGACGCTTCAAGATCGTTTTTCCCCGAGGTCTTCAAAATGGCCGAACGTCTAACAGAGGCTCGCCGAATAACGTGGCCTTGAACAACTTTCCAGTACTCTTCGGTATTACACTTACATACTTGTTTTACGGTGAAACCAAACTACGTATTTAAAAAGCTTGTCGTCACATGCATAGCTCCTATTGTTCCAGCGAGGCGTGAATGATGATCTGTCAGTCCTGTCCCTTATTTTTCAATTATGTAAAGGTTTTTAGTTTTAATTTCTAAAACTACGTTTTGCGCAAATGTTCTCCACGCATTTTGGCACAGCCATGCACACCGCTTTAGCGTACAGGCAAATTGTAACTAAAAGACTCTAATGACAGAAAATTTATCACATTGTGAAGAATGTCTGTTAGAACGCATGTAAATAGACATTTATTTACTTCGTATCACTTACTACCAGTTTCCCCAGCTCCATCCTTTGTTTAATCCCCAGTTTCTTTTCCGTCTTGGTCCACATTCAGCTGTGACCAAGGCAAAGAATAAGAGGAGAAACGATTTCAACATGCTAGCCATATTTGTGCTCCCCTGCGTTGTTGTGTTTTAATGGCATTCTAAGGTTATTAGTTAAGATTTTATCGAAAACACATGGCTTTCGTCAATCAACAAGTATGAGTTTTGATTCGAATAAGGATTCCAACTAAACAACTCAAAGAGAAATTGCACTGCTTACAAGTTACAACACGCGATACATGATTAATGCTGTGCAATTTTACTACTGCAGTTCTGATATAATAATGAGCCTTATGCTGTGGCGATATATCACTCACAGCGACACCAAAAACAGGTATTTTGTGAAACCAGCAGGGGTATAAATAATAATGACATTGTAGCTATAGATTTTCCGGGCAGAAAACGTAGTCGTAGTAAGAAAATAAGAACCCAGCTCAATATCTTAATGTGGAAATCTATGAAAAACTTACCGTTTGTCTTATTTATTCATGGGTTTCCACCTTAAGATATTGAGCTGAGCTCTTATTTTCTTGCTACGAATAATGACATCGATCTGGCAAATTGCAATTTCCTGCCTGATGATGTGTGTCATGGGGGTAAAATATCAACTGGACTATTTTTATGATATTTTTGGAATAGTTCTGGACTCATTATTTTTCTCCGTTGATCTTATTCGAATTTCTATCGTATAACAAATTTATAGGCTATGGAAATGTTCAAATTTATTCATTCAAAGCCCAAAACTGCATTTTTGTAATTTTACCTGAAAGTGGAATTCATATCATATGAAAACAACCCTGAACACCTTATTTTGACTGACGTGTATATAATAAAAAGTCTTCTTTTAAAACATTTAATAATAAAAATTAGCGATATAAAAGCTACTCGACGTTTTGATGTCATCTTGACATCATTTTCAAGAGAGATTAAAATAATTTACAATATTAGAATTTAAATAGAATCCTAAAGAATATATTACAATAAAATTATATACTAAGTAAAATAAATAACTAAAAAAGTTTTGACTTAATCGAGTCTGATTGTCCGTTTAAACTAGGTCTATATTGTTTTATTAACAGCATCTCATAAATTAAACAATCAAATTTACTCATGCATTTGCGAAGAACTAAAAATTGTTCACTAAGATTATCCACGCTTTGCCCATGTATTTCCTTCACATGCTTCCCCACAGCAGTCGTTTTGTGCTCTTCAACTTTTTTAGTTATTTATTTTACTTAGTATATAATTTTATTGTAATATATTCTTTAGGATTCTATTTAAATTCTAATATTGTAAATTATTTTAATCTCTCTTGAAAATGATGTCAAGATGACATCGAAACGTCGAGTAGCTTTTATATCGCTAATTTTATTATTAGACGTGTATATATATATATAGATAGATAGATAGATAGATAGATAGATAGATAGATAGATAGATAGATAGATAGATAGATAGATAGATAGATAGATAGATAGATAGATAATAGGTTGGGAACTTCATCAAACAGCAAGAGTGCTCAATGGATATACCACAGCTATATACAAATCGGATCACAAAGATAGATAACTTCTTTAAAACATTGAATCTTTACTCAGAAGCATGAAACTCTGAGTAGCGATTAAGTTTTTTAAACAAGTTATCTATCTTTGTGATCCGATTTGTATATATATATATATATATATATATATATATATATATACACACATATACACACACATATACACACACACACACATATATATATACATATATACATATATACATAGAATTATATCGCTTACCTCAAGTCACTACAGCCTGTTTCATCTTGTTTCAAGTCACCTGAAGATTCTTTCTCAAGATGAAACAGGCTGTAGTGACTTTTTGAGGTAAGCGATATAATTCTATTTGCTCTTTCTGTGCGTTATTGAGCCCTCTTTTCGTAGGTATTTCGTAAACTTAAACGTTCACGTATATATATACATATATACATATGTGCCTTCAGTGATTTCGATGTAGGTTTTTTCTTCTCGGTTGTCTTCTCTCGTGACTGTAGCTTGGTAGACAATTCCTTCTTGTTGGCATTTCCCAGAGAGTGGGCATGTTTCCTTGCGCGGCAATTGCATTTCTTAGTTGTTGCTGGGTTGTTTTGGTTTTCTTTGATTAGCAAAGACTCGTTGTGCTATGAGATGATGTTTTGTATGTGGGGCATGCAGCTATAGCTTAACTTTAGGGTGTCCATGTTGAATATATTGCAGCTCTGTGGGAAGCATTCATCGATCATTCGGAGGAATCTATGACCGATGTTAGTGGTAACGTTGGCGCTGTAAGGTGGGTTAAACCATATGATGTTTCTGCTTCTCGGGTGCTTTGGCTTTGGTGGCTGTGGGTTAAAACTAAGTCTGTAGTGGTATCCGCTTCTTTTGAGGGCTTCCTGGTACGGGAGAATGACTGTGTCAAACGATTGCTTATCTGAAGAGATGTTAGAAAGTTTTTGGTTGATGGCCTCTGGTACTCTGCGGAGTATTGATGGTGGGTGGTTGCTATGGCAGTTGACATATTGTGGGTGTTTCCGGGTTTGGTGAATGGTCTGTAGGTTCCGGTTCCTAAATCAAGTGTGATATCTACGTAGTTGACACATTTCTTGTTGGCTTCTATGGTGATGTTCTAATTGTGGTCGTTGAAAATTCGACAAATGTGTTTTTTGATGTTTTCTATTTCCCTGGGTGATTTGTCGAATGCGGTTAGGCTGTCATCTCTGTATAGACCAATGCTGTTTCCGTATTCTGGGGTTAGTTTCGATAATAGGTAGGAGCCTACCAACTCGCGTGTTTCCGCGCCGTCATAACTTCCCATTGATACGTCGAAGAGCGAGTTCGATGTTTTCTTGCACCATGGCATGTTTTCGTTAAAGAGCAGGGACTTCTTTGCTAGTGTGATGGTCATTTTCTCCTCTTCAGTTATTTCATTATGTTGCAAAGCGAACGTTAGGGCTTGCATCAGCCGTTCTTCTGATACCGACGGATAAAAGTCGACAATGTCGAATGTGATGAATGAATAGGTGGTTTTATTTGGTATGTCCTTGTACCATCTGATGACTGAGTCGGTATTTTTCCATTGGTTTAGGTTATTGGAAGCCACAACTTTAGAGTTGATTCTTTGCAGGATTTTCTTGCTAACGATACCGATTTCTGATTTGAATGGATTAATTAGTCTACACGTGGGGTTGTTCTTGAAGTTTGGTTTGTGGTCTTTCAATGTAATGAACGAGTCTTTTGCTGCTATTGCGTCGATTCTGTTGTCGAAGCCGAGATTCTTAGCAATTTTTTTCTCATCTGATATTATCGTGTTTGAAGAATTATTTGGCGCTTTCTTGTAGGATTTTGTCATGGCGGTGTTGAGTAGTTGCTTGTATGAAAGAGTGTCTAGGCGGTAGAAGTTTGTCGTCTTGTCAGCAGCGATGAGTAGTTTGTTGTAAGATCTGATTTTCTTTGAGTCTCGTGATAGCTCCTTCTGGAAGTTGCAGTCGTGGTTCTTGAATTCATTGTTTTGGGTGAGTGTGAGCATTTTTTGTTCGAATTCGTTTAGGTCTTTTATCGGTGGTGGTGATTTTGTACTTTGGAATCCGAAGGTTTCTTTTGATGGTGTTTCAGCTGGGTTCAAAAAATGGTAGGCCTTCCATCGTACGCGTCGTAGAAAGCATTCGGTCTTCTCGACCAAACGTTTCAAGTATTCCTTGGGCTACGCGATGGGTATGATTTTAGTGGAGTATCCAAGGTTGACATGTTCCATATTGATTCGGAGAGTGCTCAACAAAAGGTCTGTGCTTCCCACAGAGCCAACCCCTAAGCAAAACATTCAACAAGGACACCCTAAAGTTAAGCTATAGCTGCATGCCCAACGTACAAAACATTATCTCAGAGTACAACAAGTCTTTGCTAATCAAAGAAAACCAAAACAACCCAGCTACAACTAAGGAGTGCAATTGCCGCCGCAAGGAAACATGCCCACCCTCTGGGAAATGCCAACAAGAAGGAATTGTCTACCAAGCTACAGTCACGAGAGAAGACAACAGAGAAGAAGAAACTACGTCGAAATCACTGAGGGCACATTCAAAACAAGATACCATAACCACACCAGCTCCTTAAGAAGTCCCGAACGTAAACACGCTACTGAACTTAGCAAATATATTTGGAACTTAAAAGAGTCAAACGTCTAACCCTCAATCAAATGGAAAATAATTAAACAGTGTAAGCCCTATTCCAACAAAACCAAGAGATGTAACCTATGCCTGTATGAAAAGTTTATTATAATTTGCCATCCAGAACTAAGCTCGCTGAACACTAGAAACGAACTTATATCGACATGTAGGCTTATGAAAAAATACTTGCTATGCAGCCAATAACCGGCTAACCTTTAACGCATCTAATCTATTCATAACACCGTAATCACATTCCATCCTCACAACGTCATACGCGCGGTAGATCAAATTCCATACATATATAGTTTCAAGTTAACTGAGGAACAACATCATACGCGACAATCACCTGACGAGTGTGGTAAGCTCCACTTACCATACGAAACAAGTTTGTAGTGATTAAAATTTTAAATGGGATAATTCAAGTTTGTCCATTCGTCGTACTATTACGCTCTACCCCGGTATCGAGCACTCTACTCATATGATTCTAAACTCGCTACTATATATACATATATACATATACCTACACATACACATACACACACATACACATACACACACATACACACGCACACACACAGACACAGACACAGACACACACACACACACACACACACACATATATATACGTACACATACATACACAATATTTAAGCCAAAGGTGAGGACCAAGAAGGTTGCAGTGTTGGTTTGAGAATGAAGAGCGCTCAATCCCATACCATATAATATATATATATATATATATATATATATATATATGTTATGATTTTGTTCTCCGGATTTGTGTTTTGGTGAGTCGAGCTTTCGACTTGGTCCTTCAAGTCTTCGTCAGGTTATGGTGAGGTGTTTGCACGTGGTTTGTTTCTATCAGCTTGGTCCATGAGTCTTTGCGCGTGTAGGCGTTCCGAGCGTCTGATGGGTGGATTGGGCTGTCTGCTGTTCTCATCGGTGGATTCTGATGAATTGAAGTGATTGGTTGGTTTATGGATAGTAGGCTGTGATGTGATGTTAGTAGGGCGTTCTGACGTATTTGTGTAGGTTTTGCGGTCTTCGTTTCGGATTTTGAATCGGAGCTGGTGGTATGCTGCGGGAATGTCGATGTGTCTGTTAATTGCGGATTTGTCGAGGCTGTGCCATGCTTCCTTAAATTCGCGTGCGTGTCTTGTGTTTGCTTGTCCTAGTACTTTTGTGTTGGCCCAATGGAATCTGTGGTCTGTATTTTGGACGTGTGCAGCTGGGAGAGATCGTGAGTCTTGTCGCTTGATTGCGTTTTTGTGTTCGGTTAGTCTTGAGTTAATTGTCTTCGAGGTTTCGCCAATGTAGACGTTATCATGATCCCTTGCCGTGATTGCAACAACGTTTACATTGGCGAAACCTCGAAGACAATTAACTCAAGACTAACCGAACACAAAAACGCAATCAAGCGACAAGACTCACGATCTCTCCCAGCTGCACACGTCCAAAATACAGACCACAGATTCCATTGGGCCAACACAAAAGTACTAGGACAAGCAAACACAAGACACGCACGCGAATTTAAGGAAGCATGGCACAGCCTCGACAAATCCGCAATTAACAGACACATCGACATTCCCGCAGCATACCACCAGCTCCGATTCAAAATCCGAAACGAAGACCGCAAAACCTACACAAATACGTCAGAACGCCCTACTAACATCACATCACAGCCTACTATCCATAAACCAACCAATCACTTCAATTCATCAGAATCCACCGATGAGAACAGCAGACAGCCCAATCCACCCATCAGACGCTCGGAACGCCTACACGCGCAAAGACTCATGGACCAAGCTGATAGAAACAAACCACGTGCAAACACCTCACCATAACCTGACGAAGACTTGAAGGACCAAGTCGAAAGCTCGACTCACCAAAACACAAATCCGGAGAACAAAATCATAACATATATATATATATATATATATATATATATATATATATATATATAAACTGAAATTTGATCATTCAACACAAGTGTCGATTATATAAAAAATGTTGTGACAATAAGAAGATGATAGTAAAATAACCACTGTTTCGTTTTTAACATTTATTCTACACACTAACGTTTTCGCTTTAACAAAGTCTTCAGGTGTGAGATTACTACAGTGGTTGTGGTCCTTTTATGCTTAAGAAGACGTCAATATACTGTTATGCTAATCAAATCGGCTATTTACAGAAAATTCTTATCGCATTAGGTCATCATGTTTACGTGGTTTAAGCGTCATTCTGTTCTTATCTTAATCACTTTGGCTATTTACAGAAAAAAATAAATTAATTATCCCATTACATCTTTTAAGTGTTCAGATCTGGTTTTAAAATTCCAATGATCTCCTTTTCTTTAGCTTCCCTAATTAGTCTGTTTGCACCATGGCAACTGTAAATTGGAAATATTTTAAATTTACCGTTACTGCATGATTTGAGATGTTTGCTAACGTTCAAATGTTTATATTCATCATGTTTTATCTGTTCTTTATGGACTGTGACTCTGTTTCTCAGATTCTCGGTTTGGCCGACATAAGAACTTTCGCATTTTGTGCACAGGATCGGGTAGATAACGTTTCGTGATTTGCAGGTCATTGATAATTTAACTTTCCATACTTTTCCGTTTTTAAATGTAATGGATTGCCCAGTGTATATATGTTCACATGTCCCGTATCTATGTTTGTTGCATTTTGTTACTGCTGGCGTTGTATTTTCTCCTGAGGAAAATTTTGCTCTGGTGAGAAACTGTTTTAAGTTTTTAGGCTGTCTGCGACTTATTATTAATCTTGTCCCACCCATAATGTTTTTCATTTTTCTTGAATTCATAAACTACAAATGATTTTTGAGCTGTGGAAATCGGGTCCTTGAAACTGAAAAAGGTTTTGATTTTGAAAGTAGAGAACACTAGTTTGATGCTAAGGTCCTTACAGAAACGTTTACACAATTGTCTTATTTTAATTTGGGTAAGTCTAGAATAATTACCAATGTAGGGGAGTTTGAGATAGTGGATATTGGTGTTTTCCGTGTTGTTGGCAACATTTTTGTTAGGGTTTTGTCTGGGTATCTTTAAATATTGTTTAGTGATTTTGTCAATAAAGTGAGAAGGAAAACACTTACGTTTGACAATTTCTGACAGTTTGTTGAGATCTTTGTTTTAGCCGGCGTTGGTGTTGTTAATTTTGAATGTCCTGTGAACGAGAGTGCGAATTAGGCCTGTTTTGTAGTTTAACGGCGTGAAACTGAAAAAATTTGTTAAAAGTCCAGTATAGTTTTTTTTGTGAAAGACAGAAGTGACACAGACGTTGGACGAATTACCTACTAAAACATCAAGGAAGGGGAGTTTACCATTTAACTGTTTTTCGTAAGTGAATTTTATGTTGGGATGTTGAGCGTTGATGTAATAGAAGAATAACATAACGTCCGTGTTCGTTGTCAAATTAACAGAAAATGTCATCAACATATCTACGGTAAATTGAAATTTTCGAATCTTTGTAGTTTTCAAGCCAGGATATTTCATGATGTACCATAAAAAGATTCGCTGAAATAGGAGCAAGAGGAGAACCCATAGCGACTCCATCAATTTGGTCATAAATAAAGTCATTAAACTGAGAAGTGGGATTGAGTAGTTGCAAACGAAAATAGTATTTTAAGGTCAGTTCTGTTAATAGGAAAGTTAGGATTATGTTTAAAAATGGTATTGATGGCAATGTTTATAGTTTCGTTGAGAGGAATATTCGTGAAAAGGTTTTGTACATCGAAAGATATGAGATATTTGTTGCGTGTGTCGATATTCTGAATTTCTTGAACGAAAGAGAAAGAATCTTGCGTAGTGTATTTGTCGGAAATATGGGGGCTTAAGAGAGAACCTAGACATTTGGTTAGTTTATAATTATCAGGGGCGAATTCAGAGGGGTGCAACTGTTGCTTAAGCACCGGTCAGTTTTTCGCAATTAATTTATGCCATATTCCATGCGCCCGCAATCCTCTGTGGTCACCTGCGCAATCTCATATTGAGGCCTTTAGCCTCCTAGTAGCATCCATCAAGCGTCGGTGAGAACTTGAGCGCAAAATGGCGGGAGCACCGGTGGAGCTAAGAATAGCTCAATTTGGAGCTAATTTTAGCATTTCGAGCACCGTTGAAGGGGTGCCAACCAATCAAAACACCATATTTTTATGGCGGGAGCACCGGTAAGCACCGGTGGAAGTCGTTAATTTTTAAAAAATTAAGCAAACCAATCGCGTAAGACTTCTGCTTCAGTTCCCCGATGATCTTATATAGCAGACATTTAGCGATATATTATAAAATTATTATTTTCCGCGTGAGGAACCTTTCGCGCAAATGGTGGCTCTTGAGAGGAAGAAAGTTGGTGATGGTTGTGTCCGTTTAACGCTGTGACAGCTGTTGCCAAGCTTCAGTGTCCGAAAAGTGAGGAATTGCCCTCCGCAAATCACCACCCAGTACGGTAAGTGTGTATGCTAATAGCTCATCAATATTATAATTTAAAGTTATTATCAATAATGTTTGAAACAAGTTAAGAAACTCATGAGTAAATTATTATATGAACGATAAAATCCTAATCAGCCATTTATCGTCCAGTCCCCATCTTATGGCATGTAATGTATTCTTTATTATGTTTTGCTTCGTTCGGTTCTCGGTTAACTCCAGTTTCCAGATCGAAGTAAGTTAGTCGTAAGTTACTCAATGCATTGAAGTCAACTGATCAACTTGAAGGACCTCAAGCAAACATGAAATCAATTAGCATATAGTAGCAAATACTCTTATATTAGTAGAAGAATAACTTGAGACTGAGAGAAAGTAGTTGACAGACTTGTTTAATTAGCTTCCATAACATAAGGTTGAGTCGTATGCCTAAAATTCTTTTGTTATCTCTGTGAATACAGTAAATTATTTACCTCTGCAAAACACTGTAAGATGTAAATGTAACAAAAACCAATAAACTTCAAGGGAAGAGGAGTAGTATGTACAATCCTCTTTTAATTTTCTAATACGGGTTTTAGGACTACTGGTAGTGGAAACTGCCTTTAAAATGCTTGTTCTCTGGCAGTTATTGGATATGAGACTCTGGCTGTTTATCTGCGTTGTCTCACAAGCATTGAGCTATGTCAAAATGCTTCTCACTACTCTTCTCATCATTTGGTTGAGCAGCAACATAGCAAAGGTGCATTTAAAAAAAACCAAATGTTTTTGCAATGTGCCTATCTGATGCAGCACTTGATGGTTTTAGGAAAGAAGATCCAAATTCAGCCATTCTTGCTGAAGCTGTTAACAATGCTCATAACCACCAGTTTTCTTCTTTTCTTTGCTTGCTCTCACTATCAACTTTTGTCAACCTTCCAGTTGAATCATATTATCCAGCTGGTCCAGATAACTCAAAGGATTCATTGGCATATATGTTTAACTGCACCATTGACCCCAGAGAGTGGTAAACCAGTCTTCAAACAGATAGGCTTCATATTTTCTGTTGTGCTGCTTTGCCATTGGACTCCCTTGAAACAAGAGTTGTCCCCCAAACCAAAAATCATTATGTTGCCCTTTGCAAATCAGAATCAACTTCATTGGTGGATGAAGCTTCTATTGCACCAGTACTACCAACCTTTTTACTTGATTCATCTACAGAGATTAGAAAAATGTCTAGTCTCCCTGAAAACCCATCATACACTTTCCAAGAAAAGTCAACAACCTGTATTTCCCAACCTTTTTTGTCTGAGGTAAATGCCACAATATCAACTAACTCAAATGGAAAAGGGAAATTAAAACAAACACTTCTTGATTGAATGCTAACAAGAAAGAGAAAGCTTACTGTTGAGGTTGATCAGCCAGCAGCACAGATGACAGAAGTTGAAAAACAACCAGAACCTCCCAGTCAACCTTCACCAGTTAAGAAACTAGCTACCTGTATAGCAACATCAATTGAACTCTCACCTAATTCTAGTAATTCTCGTTTTGCTAATAATATTGGAAATTTTGTTAACCTTGTGTCTCCACTAACTCTTCACTAACCACGTGAACAAAATGGTCAGTCTCTCTTTTGAGACTTTGCCGCCTTTGAGCTCATCAGCCTTGGAGGCGAGCGTTCTTACTGGTAGCGCTCAATAAAACACACCAGTTTCGTCCGCATTAAAGGTATTTTCAGGATCATAACTCTCACACATCTCTTGAATCCTTTCCTTAAAATCTTCTATGGTAAGTGGATCAACGTCGGCACTCTCTCCACTAACTTTAAAGGCTTTTACGGCATGACGGCTTTTCCAACTTTCAAGCCAGCCATTCAAGGCTTTGAAATCTTGAATATTCAGATTTCTGCCAAAGTGCTTTTTCTTGCAACATTGGACCAGATATCGGAATGTTTTTAGCTCTAGCTTGTTGAAACCATTTCCATACCAAACCATTAATTTCTTCAAATTTTGTCGACGTGTTGAAACGTTGACGAGAGCCACTAGCGTTTTCTTCGTTCTGACGGAAGTATTCTGCCTTCTTTCGGATGATGTCCGTGACTATCGTTTTCCCAACGCCAAATTTGTCACCTAGTTTCTACCTTGTGAGATTGGAAGTTTCTGCTTCTTTAATAAGTTTTATCTTGTCGGCAAGAGTAAGTTCTGTTCGACGACGTTTTGAAGGTGGATTGGTCATGTCGATGTTCAATAACCAAAGTGCAAAAACCAAATGATGAGTAACAGTACGTACAAAATTATATAAAATTTAATACAAACGAAGAGAAAGTGTGCATTCTTACTGCATGACATCACCATGACGCAATACAGTAAGAATTCGTGCTTTGTACTTCTACGCTCATTTGATCTGAAACTTGAATATAAATTTCTGAACTTATGATTTTTTTCTTAACTTCTTTTTCTTTAAACTACAGCATATATAAATTGCGAGAATGGTCGGTATGCTCGGTTTAATTTCCATAGTTGGGACAGACGGATGTGGTCGGTGTTCGAAGCAGACGGGGATCGGTTTGTCCAGGTAGTTTTCATATAGGTTTGGGTGGAAGATTTAATGGGATATTTAAATCGGTCGGTGTTGACAGAAAGTCGGTTTCTTCAGGGGTCGGTTTACGGAGGTTTTACTGTGTATACATACATATATATATATATATACATATAAATTGACAAATACTGATGAAGGAAATATCGAGTGCCCATATATTTCGACTTTTTAAGACCTAACCGGAACCTGTTGCGAAAATGCAACTTTGGTCTTCCGGCTGGGAATCGAACCCGCGACACCGCGAATCTAGTGCGATGCTCTGCCAACTGAGCTACGGAGGCCGTGGCAAACCTAAGCATATCGTAAAAAATGTGTGTATAGCTAAATCTGTTGCTATGGATACTTTAATCAACCTAAATGCATTAGACTGGCCAACGATTGTACCAAAAAACACATAGCATATCTTTACTGACCGCTGAAATAAGAATAAAATGAAGGTACAATGGTCTTGATATGTTCATATTTTGATATGTTTTGAGCCATAATTTTTGCAATTTGATATAGATATATATACATATATAGATAGATAGACAGACAGACAGACAGGCAGACAGATAGAGATAGATAGATAGGTAGATAGAAAGGTAGATAGATAGGTAGATAGATAGATAGATAGATAGATAGATAGATAGATAGATAGATAGATAGATAGATAGATAGATAGATAGATAGATAATGTAGAAATTAAATGAACTTTTTGTGTTAGGGTTAAGGTTAGGGTTAGGATTAGGGTTAGGACAACTTCAGGCATAGCAAAGTATATATATTAACGTATTACAAAATGGTAATGATAATTACAATTATGAACACGCGCGAGCAATTAGTGTAATTTCAGATCATTTAAAACGGGTTGATATTTCATAATAAAGAATTTTTCTTTGTTCTTTCTCATGTTTTTCGAGGAACTGAGAATCTTGTAAAACGGGAAGATAGTAAACTGCAGTGTTAAGAGCGCAGCGCATTCACCAATAGGTTTGTTAACTCCTAGCATTCGGGTGGACGGGTCTCTAATTTGTTGTTTGTAAACCATCACTCTATTTCTCAGGATATCACTCGTTTCTCCTATGTAATTATGTCCACATCCTGCACATGTCATTACATACACCAAGTTAGTTGAAGCGCAGTTTATTGAATGCTTTTTCCGGAATGTTTCATTCGTGGCGGAGAAGGTAAATTCTTTACCCTGTTTTAAATACGGGCATGTTCCACATCGTTCAGTGCCACAAATTATAACTTCCGGATCTGGGTCGTTTTGCCTGGAGAAATAGGAGTTTGTTAGAGGTTTCTGGGTTGTCGTTGACTATGTATTACTTTAGTCTTGCTCATAATTGCATTTAGTGAGGAGCTTTGATTCAGCATAGGAAGTGTTTTCCTGACCAGCTGAAATACTTGAGGATTGTTAGGGTTGTAAGTTGTTACAAGACAAAGGAGGTTAGTGATAGACCAGGCGGAAAACGTAGCTTTATAATAAAAATCAAGGCCCTGCAAAGAATGCGTATCACAGCCATAGATTAGAGTGTTTTAAAACATGTTTAATTCTGACGTTTCGTTGCGTCTCGCAACATCATCAGAGTGTGGAAAATTTTTTTATGACAAGCGGTACATATTGCATGCAAATGAGATAGCTATAAAATTACAAATGACGTAAGAGTAAATTACCATTTAAAATTACAAATGGTTTGAAATTAAAATAACCGTAATTAGTGATTCAAAACAAGGAAAATGGGTAGGAACCTATGGTAGCGTTAGGAGTGGGTTTGAGTTTATTAATAAGGAGGCTTTCTCTCAGGAAGAGTTCGAAACTAGTTGAAAAAGAGGTTAAGATCGAAAAATCGTTAGGAGTTACAGGATGACCAATGTCGCAATGGTGATGGAAAATGGCGGAAAGTGAGTGGTTGCCCAACTTCTTACCAATCAAAGCCGATATTCCCATGAGGTCCGAGATGCGCGTGTGTAAATGTCGACAGGTTTGACAAACATACAATGCATCACAGCATTGACACTTGAATAAATAAACGACATACGATCTCAGACCAAATGGAACCCGGTCTTTGAATGGAAAGAGACTGGACGGACGGAAAGTAGGGTGAAAAACGAAGTCAATATCCATCTGTGGAAAAGCAGAGGGCGAAAGTTTTTTAAGTTGAGTTCAGATTTGTAAACAATGAAGACCTGTGTAGGGCAGAGAAAAATATAGTATGTTTTTAGGTGTCAAGAACGGTTTGGGGGTGGATGGGAGGAGTTTATCTAAGAATAAACTAATGATCCTGTCGAGGAATCTCTCTGGATAGCCATTCTTTCTTAAAAATGATTTCAGTCTGGTTATTTCAGAATGAAAGGTTACGTAGGAAGAACAAAGGTTGAAGTATCGGAATAGGAGTGAAAACATAAGACCCTTTTTGTAAACGAGGGGAATAAAACTCTCGAAATTCGTAAACAAGCCTGTGAACGTGGGTTTGTGAAAAATGGAAGTGGTGGAGCCATTAGAGCAAGTTATGCAAATACCCAAGAAAGAAAGAGTCTTGGATGTTTCGAGGTTGTGAGTAAATTAAATATTAGGATGCTTTAAGTTAACAGAATTGAGAAACGGTAGAATATGATCAGGGAAGCGAAACAAAAGAAAACAGTCGTCTACGTATTGTCAATAAAACAAGGGTTTAAAGTTTTCAGGGCAATTATCCAACCAAAAGGCTTCATGGTAAGAAAGAAAAATATTAGCAAACAGTAGGTCCAGGGGGAAGCCCATAGCCACACCACCACTTTACTAAAAGAGTTGGCCATTAAAAAGGAAATGACAGTTCTTGACAGAAAATTGGAGTAATTTTTAGTAAATTGTAAAATTAGCTAGTTACGGTTATTTTAAAACACTCCAACCTATGGCTGTGATACGCATCATTTGCTAGGCCTTAATTTTGATTTCAAAGGAGGTTGTTTCTGTTGATACTTTGCTAATATATATATATATATATATATATATATATTAGCACTACACTGATGAGGCCCAATAGGCCGAAACGGTTCCGTCTGTAGCTATATATATATATATATATAGTACATAACAGTATAATTACACAGGTAATTACTAGAAAGCCACCATTTTGTGTAAATGACTCCACTATTATATTCATCTATTGGTGATTATCGAGAAACGTGACGTAATTTTCCCGAATCGTCACGTGGGTTTTTCGATTGCGAGTGAGGCTACTCTGCACTAAGTTGATGTAGTGACGTCACACTGACAATTAACGAAACGTGTCGACAAATTCTCGGACATTCTCCGTACTGCGCACAAAATTCCCAACGAATTTTAACTGAGATTATCGAGAATATTACTTATTGTAATGTACTTATGTACAGGCACGTAAAATCGATGAATCTTTCCCAACGTAAAAACAACGACCTATTCAGCAAGCCTCACGTTTCAATTAAATGTCCAATACAATGCTACTCTTGAAGGTTTCAGTATGGTCAGGGGCTTTCGCCTTACATTAAGTATTTTGTTATCAGTTTAGTGTTCTTCCCGACTCCTTCCAGGCCGTTTCAGCTCACAAATCCGCTTAGCTGGAACAAGACAGCCGCTTGTTGCAACCAACCTGATAAATTTCAATATCACTAGTCTGAATTCTTTGATAAGCATTTTAAGATATCAGCTACTCGTGTCTGTTATCCATCTGCTCTCTCATCAATGATCAGATTTATAGAACTACCACTCACTATTATTTTATTTATAAGTATTTTCACTATTATCTCTTTAATCCAAATTCCAGTTGACGCATGTACGCAAATAACAATAATTTATATTATTTATAACACTAATTTTATTTCCTAACTGATCATATCGTCCATCGTCCATAGTCCATCGTCCATAGTCCATCGTCCATAGTCCATCGTCCATAGTCCAGGTTTTAGCATATGCCGTTTCTCATTAGCTAAAGTCGAAAGCCTATGAGAGAAAAGGAAAAGTCGTTTTGCACGATAAAATTCGCCTAGTGGGAAACGTCAGCAGTGTCTAACAGTAATAAACTACCTTCAGTCCTTCATAGAATAGGTACACCGGACCCACGTTTAAATCAGCCCAATCTCACACCTTGGAAAGATGAATAGTGGCAAAAAGATGAATATTTTCTATTTATTTCATAAACGTTAGAGTGATACAACGTTTTCGGCCACTGAGAAAAATAGTTTTTTATCACACGTAAAAGATACGATATTTTTACATGTGAAGATACGATATTTTTACATGTAAAGATAATGGTCCAACGATCCAATCAAAAGCTGCGTAGGATATTTTTATTAGATCAATCACTAAGGGTGCACCGGATAGTGTTTTTTTATAGCCGGCCGGATACCGGATTTACCGAATAATTGAAAAAAATCCGGCCGGATACCGGTATTATGGATGAAAAGCTTGCACTTGCCACAATTCAATCAATTATTACCCAAATTAGGTTTGGATTGAGAGGAGAAAAATTAAAACTTTACATTGAAGTTCAAATGTGATTTGTCTTTTTTTGCAAGTAATTACTTTAAAACATTACTTGTTCACTGGCGTTTATAATTATTACAAGCATTAATTAGACAAGTTACGATTTGCAACTTGCAAATGGCGGAAAAATGCAACAGAACTGAAGATGAACATGAAGATGAAACTCCTTTTCATTCATCACAATGCAAGAAAATTCTGACAATGCCACTATATAACAAACTAGAGTGGGACTACAAACCACTTTGTGTAAAATGGTTGTTATGCGCATCAAAATGTGTCACTTATTGAGATTGTTATCAAGTAACAGACGATTATCTTCTGTTTATTTGTTAAAAAATAACGTTAGATCAGAACACGAGTTTACATTGTTTCTTCCATTAATGTGTATTGTTAGTATGGTACAAGTAACACAAATTGACAATTGTCTTCAGAAAAGCAAATTATTCGGTATCCGGTATCCGGCCGGATATAAGAAAATAACCGGCCGGATACCGGATAGTCCCATTACCCTACTATCCGGCCGGATTATCCGGCCGGATACAATATCCGGTGCACCCCTATCAATCACATTCAATGTTTTAGAATTCGTATCTCGGTGGAATTTTGTTGATTTCGGTTTTTTTGCCGGACGTTCATTTTCTGCGAACAAAACAAGCTTTTTTGAGAGCAAAACCATAGAAAAACTTTCGAGATGGCGGATACTTATTTTAGATTGTGCATTAATGTTTATGAAATAAATAAAATAATACATGGGCGTTTGGAGATATAGAGTTTATCTTCTCGTGTTCAATTTGATCTGCCACTCGTGGCAAATCAAACTGAACACGAGAAGAGAAATTTCATATCTCCGCGCAACCATGTATTATTTTCTGTTTAAGGGAAACGAAGGATCTCACATGTGATAGATAGTTGCTTAGGTAATATAGCTGCGAAACTTGCAGAGGCGGGTGGCCGGTGATGGACCACGGGTCAAAATTTTAAGTAACAGATACAATATGAGCAGCCGATCTGTATGCGATTTACAAGACAAGCCATAGTAAATCCGATACAGATCGGACAAGAATATTGTTCCGATCTTAAATTACCAGTACATTTAAAGTTTCAGTAAATTAAACGCAGAAAATCGAAGGCAAAAGTTAATAATTCTATTTACTGTTCTGTATCTGATTTACAGCGTTCTAATTAGGAGCCAATTTCTTTTGTGTTTTCTTCGTGAATTATTAATGAGGTTTTAAGTAATTTTTAAAACGTGGTCGGACGGAGGTTCACCGTCACTTGCGGTGATTTAATCCTAATCCTAACCTAAGTTCTATTCTGAGTTTTGCTTAGCTAAGCTTGATGATTTTCGTCTATTTAAACACGGAGCGATCGCATAAGAAGAGGCTGAGTTTCTCAGCCTGTCAATTATGATTGAGGAAAGGTCGCATGTTATTGGTCAATTGAGTGCAGACTAATTTCCGGTGGACGAATATCACGTTCAATTGAGGAGAATATAGGAGATGAATTTGTTTGCAACGACGTTGCTGCCTGGATAGTATTTTGCGCCTGTTGGCCATTTGAACTGTTTTGACTGAGCCAACAATCCAAGAGCAATTCCATCACTTCAATATTTCCTGCCGGTTTTCTGTTGGACAGAAACTGATTCCTCACGGTGTTGATCTTTTTACGTACTTCTACCAAGCGCCCTTCCTCATAGCGTTTCACTTCCATTTTGAAGCCGTAGTAGGCCTTGCTCTCTTTAATTGCACTTTCATTCTTCTGGTAGTAGGCTTTATTGCGATCATACTTGCTAAGCCCCGCAGAAAGCGGAGTTGTGCTTTGCGCAGAGGTAGAAGTCCGAGCTGTTGGATGAGAGCAACCGAGCATATTTGTCACAAATGAATTTGAAAGTGGCGCCAGTTTTTGTTTATATTTATAATATTACAAGCTTCAAATATGCGCCCAAAAGAATACAGATGGCTATGACACATCGCGGACGTAATAAAATGTGAATCGTACCCAAACACTGCACGGGTAGGATGACTATAGTGAATGAAGATTCGCAGGACGTCTCGAATAATTATAATACGACGTATAACAACCAGGAAAATTAGTAAATGTGGCATGTTCAGCCATTTATTGCTTTATATATTGTTTAGCTGTATTTTAAAAACACATTTTAAAAGTATTTCCGTAAGCTTTAGGCTCTAGGACACGCTTGTGGAGCTCTACGCTGTCCAGTTTAGTCACGCTTCAAAGTATCCGCCATTTAGAAACATGCAACCGCCATACGAAGCCAGAAATGTGGGAGGAGCTTACCCTTTTATAGCGTTGCTCCGTGTTTAAGCACATATTAACAATTGATGCTATTCATCTTTCTCTTTATTCGTGTGTGAAATACACTAAAAATAGTACATTCTATTCTGCTCAGTCTATTCTAGTCTATTCTATGTTCAGGTAACCATTTCGTTCTCGGAAACGGTCATCTGAAACTAATTGCAAGTCATTAATTCCAAAGATCAATCACAGAAGTAAACAACTGGCTTTAAGTCGTAAAGAAATTGAGTGCGTCGCTCTTTGTCTACATTTTTAACACGGATGCGCGTGGATTAGATAGATTTGGTTCTATTTACATTTCAGTATACTAGGTAGCGATTATTTAGTGCACAATCTAAGTAATCACGTTAGGAAGGAGCTACTATATTACCGTAAGTAAGTTCATCCAATTTAAGCAATTCCAAAGACACGCCCTACATTTTTCCTTTTCTAAATATAGTTATACAGACTATCACTAATAAATTTCTTGCATTCTATGTAAAATGTTGACTAAGATTAAGAGTTTTTGATTTGCAAATTCTCAAACCCTCTCATAATTCTTGTGGAATACACAAAGATAACCATAACCAGGAGAGCGAGGCATGTTTTGATATCAGATAAACTGGTTGTAGAAGTTATTTTTACTTCAATTTTGTTACAAAATACTGACTTGTTTGAGAAGTCCTACCATGCACTTGAAAGGAGTGTTTGATCCAATGTCAAAACACTTCGAAATTGTAATAAAAACTTGGATATCGCCTGTTCTTCGACAAACTTCTCAGTAATTTAATAATGGCAGACTGAACAGTCCTTCTTTGTAAATTACGATATACTCCCCGCCATCGATCTTTTCTGTGCACAAACCCACTTAACATCTCTTTTGCAACGAAATGATTATAAAAATCTGTTTTCTAAAGAGGTCATCCTTACGCAAGAAGTTGTAAAATACTGGTTTAACTTTCTTTGCATGTAAGGTTGGACAAGACTTCGGAGTCAATGATGATCACTACAAATTAGAATATAATTGGATTGAATTTCTGCTCCTTTATTATCCACCATTTTTGGTTATGCTAAACTCGGCTAATCGAAAAACAAAAAGCGATCATAATTGTCGACGACGCTAATCCCAATGTTCTTAAAAAACAATTTAAATTCCTGCGCTATATGCCTTACGCTAATATCAATTTAAACAACTGATCAATTATAGCGTCACTATAGGCCCCATTCAGGGTGTTGTTGAGCTGTATTTAAAGTAATTACCTTTCAATCTAAATGACTCAGAAAGTTAATCCACTTCTTACTTGAGACAAGGGACGCCAGCATGCCGTGAATGGCATGCTGGCGTCCCTTGTCTCAAGTAAGGATTTATTTGGTGATATAGAATTCTGAAAGGTCTTTGATGGTTGCTTTATTCGTTATAGGAATTGATAACAAGAGAAGCACTTTTAATACACGACTTTAAGCAAAGTCTTTATGCTTTTTCACGAAGCAGACATTTGTAACAAGTCTGTAAATACAGTGGCGGACACTTCAGGAAATATTGGGGGGGCGAGTGCCGAAGGCACGAGCCTTCTTGGAGGGTCTGGGGGCATGCTCCCCCATAAAATTAGAAATTTAGAATACTGTTTCTTGTTTGTTTTTAAACAATGCCATTTTGTTCTGTTATGTTGATTGTTCGTTGTCGTCATTGTGCTTCTTTTTCTTAAAATGAAGACCTCCTTGTGCTTCCATTTTTCAAAATATAAGCTTCAGCTGAAATTATTGGGGGGGCCGATCGCCCCCCCTCGCTCCCCCTAGTGTCCGCCACTGTGTAAATAGTTGTAACCATGGCATTATATCATTATGAAGTTGCTGTGAGCTAGTTGTTTTCAACATTGTAGCAACTTGTTACAATGAACAGCCACTCTAACTATATCAGATTTGTTGCAAAAACTTGTAAAGAGTTCAGTGCAGTCATTAGCCTCGTTTCACGTTTCACAATACCACTTCGAAACTTGACAGCAAACTGGTTTCACGGTATGGGTAATACGCCTGTAAGTGTTTCCTTCAACTGGCCATTTTCCAGTCTGTTGCAACGCGTGTATTTTAAATTAGATTAAATCCAACGCATGTACTTGATCCAATTCATGATCTTGTGAAACAAGATCTTCGATTTTATCAGGTATTCCAAAAATTCCTACTCACCAAATCGTCTTAATAATAACCCTAAAAATCCGAACCAGACATGTAAGGTGTCAAAAAAACCTTCAGTACACGCCCGACACACCCCATGCACACATTTCTTGACTTGTTGACTACAGCGAGATAATTGATTAACCCAATACAATGACTGAGTAATCTCTTTAACAAGTGCTTTTCTTATAAAACTGAAAATTTGGACCTCATGGAGTTGACTGATACGGGATAGGAATTCAGTTGAGTTAACTAAGTGGACTGGAATATAGCTTGCTAGACAGAAATTCTTTATCTCTCCAGGCGAAATTTTTTTCCAGGTTCATTGCGCATTCTATTCTGCGCAAGATAACCGCGATGTGCTAACGAAGACTGGCAACGAACGAAAATTATAAACAAATCGCAACGCGGCAAAGTTGTTTAAGTATGCAATTTCGAGGTTTGTGGAACAATATTGGTAACAACTGTAACGTAAATGCGCGTCTCCAGTGTCTCTCATATGTCTCATTGCTAGCAAATTCCAGTGTGGATTTGATGTAGGGCTGAATCAGGTCACGGTATGCGAAGTGCTATTATGCAAAGACGACGTAACCATAGCAACAAAATGAAAGCATGAATGTAATTAAATATAGAACCTCGCTAACTTGAACGCGGTTAATTCGAACTCTCCACCAACTTAAACCTAATTTTATAGTCTCTTGGCTCAAATTTACCGCGTTAGTTTGAACTCTACTTTAGAAACGTCGATCGATAAACCTGACAGTGTCAGGACGTAGCTGTTTGACTAGTCGGAATCTTGAATCTTTACTGATAACAACATCACAATATATGGAAACGTAATTTAAACCCATTAAAAAACTTTCCAGTGATTATCCGCGGTGAATATTGTGCAACGATTCTTAAAATGTCCCACAAATTAGTCGTGACCAGCCCACCAGAACCATTTTAGTTTATCCAGTTCAGGGACAGTGGAGCCGGGGGTGTGTGCGGAGGATGTTGCTCCCTTACTTTTTCCCAAATATAATGTCGAAACAACTACGTTTTAAAACAATTGTAGTGAAATTTCCCGGAGAAGCACACAAAATACTGTATTTTTATCTCAAGCCTGCCCCCCCCCCCCCTCGAAATTCCGCTCCGCCATCCTTGCAGTATATTTCGTAGGGATTTCACAAATTTGTACAGCCGTACGTAAAAGAGCTAAACATTCACTGAACATGCACACGTGTTCTAGAATAGTCATTTCATTATAAACAGTTATTCAACTCTATAGAAGCAGACATTGCAGTATGGTAATATAAAAATTCAGGACAACCCTATCAACTCTATCCATGAAGAAAAATTATGTTCTTAACTGACTGTACCAAAATGACTCGTAGTCATTTTAACTAATGTAACGACTCTGGTCTCATAAACATAATCCAACTTGGCTTTGTTCCAGGGACTGCTTTAATGGTTGCGACAGATGTAGTGGGTTTGTATCCTCACATTCCTCATAGTGAAGGTATGGAGGCACTTAGAACAGCTGTAG